>OY744483.1:85565827-85927538 GCA_963556165.1 Tipula helvola | reverse complement strand
CCGATTTCGATGATTGATACCTCAATGAATAGGCGTTGAGACCTGTAATTTCGTAACAAACGGCCATTTGGATCGGTCGAATATTTCTACACGTTCCGTAAAAAATTCAACTTTTTTGAAAATCAACTGAACTATAGCCCACAAATTCAGAGCCAAAAAATTGGAAAATCTGCAAATGTGCTTCGATTTCGATGATTGATACCTCAATGAATAGGCGTTGAGACCTGTAATTGTTATCCAATGGCCATTTGGATCGGTCGCATATTTCTACACTGAATTTTCGTGGAAAATTCAATTTTTTTGAAAATCAACTGAACTATAGCCCACAAATTCAGAGCCAAAAAATTGGAAAATCTGCAAATGTGCTCCGATTTCGATGATTGATACCTCAATGAATAGGCGTTGAGACCTGTAATTGTTATCCAATGGCCATTTGGATCGGTCGAATATTTCTACACGTTCCGTGGAAAATTCAATTTTTTTGAAAATCAACTGAACTATAGCCCACAAATTCAGAGCCAAAAAATTGGAAAATCTGCAAATGTGCTCCGATTTCGATGATTGATACCTCTATCAATAGGCGTTGAGACCTGTAATTGTTATACCAATGGCCATTTGGATCGGTCGCATATTTCTACACTGAATTTCCGTGGAAAATTCAATTTTTTTGAAAATCAACTGAACTATAGCCCACAAATTCAGAGCCAAAAAATTGGAAAATCTGCAAATGTGCTCCGATTTCGATGATTGATACCTCAATGAATAGGCGTTGAGACCTGTAATTGTTATCCAATGGCCATTTGGATCGGTCGAATATTTCTACACGTTCCGTGGAAAATTCAATTTTTTTGAAAATCAACTGAACTATAGCCCACAAATTCAGAGCCAAAAAATTGGAAAATCTGCAAATGTGCTCCGATTTCGATGATTGATACCTCTATCAATAGGCGTTGAGACCTGTAATTGTTATACCAATGGCCATTTGGATCGGTCGAATATTTCTACACGTTCCGTGGAAAATTCAATTTTTTTGAAAATCAACTGAACGCCCACAAATTCAGAGCCAAAAAATTGGAAAATCTGCAAATGTGCTCCGATTTTGATGATTGATACCTCTATGAATAGGCGTTGAGACCTGTAATTGCGTAACAAACGGCCATTTGGATCGGTCGAATATTACTACACGTTCCGTGGAAAATTCAATTTTTTTGAAAATCAACTGAACTATAGCCCACAAATTCAGAGCCAAAAAATTGGAAAATCTGCAAATGTGCTCCGATTTCGATGATTGATACCTCAATGAATAGGCGGTGAGACCTGTAATTGTTATACCAATGGCCATTTGGATCGGTCGCATATTTCTACACTGAATTTTCGTGGAAAATTCAATTTTTTTGAAAATCAACTGAACTATAGCCCACAAATTCAGAGCCAAAAAATTGGAAAATCTGCAAATGTGCTCCGATTTTGATGATTGATACCTCTATCAATAGGCGTTGAGACCTGTAATTGTTATACCAATGGCCATTTGGATCGGTCGCATATTTCTACACTGAATTTCCGTGGAAAATTCAATTTTTTTGAAAATCAACTGAACGCCCACAAATTCATAGCCGAAAAATTGGAAAATCTGCAAATGTGCTCCGATTTTGATGATTGATACCTCTATGAATAGGCGTTGATACCTGTAATTGCGTAACAAACGGCCATTTGGATCGGTCGAATATTTCTACACGTTCCGTGGAAAATTCAATTTTTTTGAAAATCAACTGAACTATAGCCCACAAATTCAGAGCCAAAAAATTGGAAATTCTGCAAATGTGCTCCGATTTTGATGATTGATACCTCTATCAATAGGCGTTGAGACCTGTAATTGCGTAACAAACGACCATTTGGATCGGTCGAATATTTCTACACGTTCCGTGGAAAATTCAATTTTTTTGAAAATCAACTGAACTATAGCCCACAAATTCAGAGCCAAAAAATTGGAAAATCTGCAAATGTGCTCCGATTTCGATGATTGATACCTCAATGAATAGGCGTTGAGACCTGTAATTGTTATACCAATGGCCATTTGGATCGGTCGCATATTTCTACACTGAATTTCCGTGGAAAATTCAATTTTTTTGAAAATCAACTGAACTATAGCCCACAAATTCAGAGCCAAAAAATTGGAAAATCTGCAAATGTGCTCCGATTTTGATGATTGATACCTCTATCAATAGGCGTTGAGACCTGTAATTGTTATACCAATGGTCATTTGGATCGGTCGCATATTTCTACACTGAATTTCCGTGTAAAATTCAATTTTTTTGAAAATCAACTGAACGCCCACAAATTCATAGCCGAAAAATTGGAAAATCTGCAAATGTGCTCCGATTTTGATGATTGATACCTCTATGAATAGGCGTTGATACCTGTAATTGCGTAACAAACGGCCATTTGGATCGGTCGAATATTTCTACACGTTCCGTGGAAAATTCAATTTTTTTGAAAATCAACTGAACTATAGCCCACAAATTCAGAGCCAAAAAATTGGAAATTCTGCAAATGTGCTCCGATTTTGATGATTGATACCTCTATGAATAGGCGTTGAGACCTGTAATTGCGTAACAAACGACCATTTGGATCGGTCGCATATTTCTACACGTTCCGTGGAAAATTCAATTTTTTTGAAAATCAACTGAACTATAGCCCACAAATTCAGAGCCAAAAAATTGGAAAATCTGCAAATGTGCTCCGATTTCGATGATTGATACCTCAATGAATAGGCGTTGAGACCTGTAATTGTTATACCAATGGCCATTTGGATCGGTCGCATATTTCTACACTGAATTTCCGTGGAAAATTCAATTTTTTTGAAAATCAACTGAACTATAGCCCACAAATTCATAGCCGAAAAATTGGAAAATCTGCAAATGTGCTCCGATTTTGATGATTGATAACTCTATGAATAGGCGTTGAGACCTGTAATTGCGTAACAAACGGCCATTTGGATCGGTCGAATATTTCTACACGTTCCGTAAAAAATTCAATTTTTTTGAAAATCAACTGAACTATAGCCCACAAATTCAGAGCCAAAAAATTGGAAAATCTGCAAATGTGCTCCGATTTCGATGATTGATACCTCAATGAATAGGCGGTGAGACCTGTAATTGTTATACCAATGGCCATTTGGATCGGTCGCATATTTCTACACTGAATTTCCGTGGAAAATTCAATTTTTTTGAAAATCAACTGAACTATAGCCCACAAATTCAGAGCCAAAAAATTGGAAAATCTGCAAATGTGCTCCGATTTCGATGATTGATACCTCAATGAATAGGAGTTGAGACCTGTAATTGTTATACCAATGGCCATTTGGATCGGTCGCATATTTCTACACTGAATTTCCGTGTAAAATTCAATTTTTTTGAAAATCAACTGAACTATAGCCCACAAATTCATAGCCGAAAAATTGGAAAATCTGCAAATGTGCTCCGATTTCGATGATTGATACCTCAATGAATAGGCGGTGAGACCTGTAATTGTTATACCAATGGCCATTTGGATCGGTCGCATATTTCTACACTGAATTTCCGTGGAAAATTCAATTTTTTTGAAAATCAACTGAACTATAGCCCACAAATTCAGAGCCAAAAAATTGGAAAATCTGCAAATGTGCTCCGATTTCGATGATTGATACCTCAATGAATAGGCGTTGAGACCTGTAATTGTTATACCAATGGCCATTTGGATCGGTCGCATATTTCTACACTGAATTTCCGTGTAAAATTCAATTTTTTTGAAAATCAACTGAACTATAGCCCACAAATTCATAGCCGAAAAATTGGAAAATCTGCAAATGTGCTCCGATTTTGATGATTGATACCTCTATGAATAGGCGTTGATACCTGTAATTGCGTAACAAACGGCCATTTGGATCGGTCGAATATTTCTACACGTTCCGTGGAAAATTCAATTTTTTTGAAAATCAACTGAACTATAGCCCACAAATTCAGAGCCAAAAAATTGGAAATTCTGCAAATGTGCTCCGATTTTGATGATTGATACCTCTATGAATAGGCGTTGAGACCTGTAATTGCGTAACAAACGGCCATTTGGATCGGTCGAATATTTCTACACGTTCCGTGGAAAATTCAATTTTTTTGAAAATCAACTGAACTATAGCCCACAAATTCAGAGCCAAAAAATTGGAAAATCTGCAAATGTGCTCCGATTTTGATGATTGATACCTCAATGAATAGGCGGTGAGACCTGTAATTATTATACCAATGGCCATTTGGATCGGTCGCATATTTCTACACTGAATTTCCGTAGAAAATTCAATTTTTTTGAAAATCAACTGAACTATAGCCCACAAATTCAGAGCCAAAAAATTGGAAAATCTGCAAATGTGCTCCGATTTCGATGATTGATACCTCAATGAATAGGCGTTGAGACCTGTAATTATTATAACAATGGCCATTTGGATCGGTCGCATATTTCTACACTGAATTTCCGTGGAAAATTCAATTTTTTTGAAAATCAACTGAACTATAGCCCACAAATTCAGAGCCAAAAAATTGGAAAATCTGCAAATGTGCTCCGATTTCGATGATTGATACCTCTATCAATAGGCGTTGAGACCTGTAATTGTTATCCAATGGCCATTTGGATCGGTCGCATATTTCTACACTGAATTTCCGTGGAAAATTCAATTTTTTTGAAAATCAACTGAACTATAGCCCACAAATTCAGAGCCAAAAAATTGGAAAATCTGCAAATGTGCTCCGATTTCGATGATTGATACCTCAATGAATAGGCGTTGAGACCTGTAATTGTTATCCAATGGCCATTTGGATCGGTCGAATATTTCTACACGTTCCGTGGAAAATTCAATTTTTTTGAAAATCAACTGAACTATAGCCCACAAATTCAGAGCCAAAAAATTGGAAAATCTGCAAATGTGCTCCGATTTCGATGATTGATACCTCAATGAATAGGCGTTGAGACCTGTAATTGCGTAACAAACGGCCATTTGGATCGGTCGAATATTTCTACACTTCCGTAAAAAATTCAATTTTTTTGAAAATCAACTGAACTATAGCCCACAAATTCAGAGCCAAAAAATTGGAAAATCTGCAAATGTGCTCCGATTTCGATGATTGATACCTCTATGAATAGGCGTTGAGACCTGTAATTGTTATACCAATGGCCATTTGGATCGGTCGAATATTTCTACACGTTCCGTGGAAAATTCAATTTTTTTGAAAATCAACTGAACTATAGCCCACAAATTCAGAGCCAAAAAATTGGAAAATCTGCAAATGTGCTCCGATTTCGATGATTGATACCTCAATGAATAGGCGTTGAGACCTGTAATTGTTATCCAATGGACATTTGGATCGGTCGCATATTTCTACACTGAATTTCCGTGTAAAATTCAATTTTTTTGAAAATCAACTGAACTATAGCCCACAAATTCATAGCCGAAAAATTGGAAAATCTGCAAATGTGCTCCGATTTTGATGATTGATACCTCTATGAATAGGCGTTGATACCTGTAATTGCGTAACAAACGGCCATTTGGATCGGTCGAATATTTCTACACTTCCGTAAAAAATTCAATTTTTTTGAAAATCAACTGAACTATAGCCCACAAATTCAGAGCCAAAAAATTGGAAAATCTGCAAATGTGCTCCGATTTTGATGATTGATACCTCTATGAATAGGCGTTGAGACCTGTAATTGCGTAACAAACGGCCATTTGGATCGGTCGAATATTTCTACACTTCCGTAAAAAATTCAATTTTTTTGAAAATCAACTGAACTATAGCCCACAAATTCAGAGCCAAAAAATTGGAAAATCTGCAAATGTGCTCCGATTTCGATGATTGATACCTCTATGAATAGGCGTTGAGACCTGTAATTGTTATACCAATGGCCATTTGGATCGGTCGAATATTTCTACACGTTCCGTGGAAAATTCAATTTTTTTGAAAATCAACTGAACTATAGCCCACAAATTCAGAGCCAAAAAATTGGAAAATCTGCAAATGTGCTCCGATTTCGATGATTGATACCTCAATGAATAGGCGTTGAGACCTGTAATTGTTATACCAATGGCCATTTGGATCGGTCGCATATTTCTACACTGAATTTCCGTGGAAAATTCAATTTTTTTGAAAATCAACTGAACTATAGCCCACAAATTCATAGCCGAAAAATTGGAAAATCTGCAAATGTGCTCCGATTTTGATGATTGATACCTCTATGAATAGGCGTTGATACCTGTAATTGCGTAACAAACGGCCATTTGGATCGGTCGAATATTTCTACACGTTTCGTGGAAAATTCAATTTTTTTGAAAATCAACTGAACTATAGCCCACAAATTCAGAGCCAAAAAATTGGAAAATCTGCAAATGTGCTCCGATTTTGATGATTGATACCTCAATGAATAGGCGGTGAGACCTGTAATTGTTATAACAATGGCCATTTGGATCGGTCGCATATTTCTATACTGAATTTCCGTGGAAAATTCAATTTTTTTGAAAATCAACTGAACTATAGCCCACAAATTCAGAGCCAAAAAATTGGAAAATCTGCAAATGTGCTCCGATTTCGATGATTGATACCTCAATGAATAGGCGTTGAGACCTGTAATTGTTATCCAATGGACATTTGGATCGGTCGCATATTTCTACACTGAATTTCCGTGGAAAATTCAATTTTTTTGAGAATCAACTGAACTATAGCCCACAAATTCAGAGCCAAAAAATTGGAAAATCTGCAAATGTGCTCCGATTTCGATGATTGATACCTCTATGAATAGGCGTTGAGACCTGTAATTGTTATCCAATGGCCATTTGGATCGGTCGCATATTTCTACACTGAATTTCCGTGGAAAATTCAATTTTTTTGAAAATCAACTGAACTATAGCCCACAAATTCAGAGCCAAAAAATTGGAAAATCTGCAAATGTGCTCCGATTTCGATGATTGATACCTCAATGAATAGGCGTTGAGACCTGTAATTGTTATACCAATGGCCATTTGGATCGGTCGCATATTTCTACACTGAATTTCCGTGGAAAATTCAATTTTTTTGAAAATCAACTGAACTATAGCCCACAAATTCAGAGCCAAAAAATTGGAAAATCTGCAAATGTGCTCCGATTTCGATGATTGATACCTCAATGAATAGGCGTTGAGACCTGTAATTGTTATCCAATGGCCATTTGGATCGGTCGAATATTTCTACACGTTCCGTGGAAAATTCAATTTTTTTGAAAATCAACTGAACTATAGCCCACAAATTCAGAGCCAAAAAATTGGAAAATCTGCAAATGTGCTCCGATTTTGATGATTGATACCTCAATGAATAGGCGTTGAGACCTGTAATTGTTATACCAATGGCCATTTGGATCGGTCGCATATTTCTACACGTTCCGTGGAAAATTCAATTTTTTTGAAAATCAACTGAACTATAGCCCACAAATTCAGAGCCAAAAAATTGGAAAATCTGCAAATGTGCTCCGATTTCGATGATTGATACCTCAATGAATAGGCGTTGAGACCTGTAATTGCGTAACAAACGGCCATTTGGATCGGTCGAATATTTCTACACTTCCGTAAAAAATTCAATTTTTTTGAAAATCAACTGAACTATAGCCCACAAATTCAGAGCCAAAAAATTGGAAAATCTGCAAATGTGCTCCGATTTCGATGATTGATACCTCTATGAATAGGCGTTGAGACCTGTAATTGTTATACCAATGGCCATTTGGATCGGTCGAATATTTCTACACGTTCCGTGGAAAATTCAATTTTTTTGAAAATCAACTGAACTATAGCCCACAAATTCAGAGCCAAAAAATTGGAAAATCTGCAAATGTGCTCCGATTTCGATGATTGATACCTCAATGAATAGGCGTTGAGACCTGTAATTGTTATCCAATGGACATTTGGATCGGTCGCATATTTCTACACTGAATTTCCGTGGAAAATTCAATTTTTTTGAGAATCAACTGAACTATAGCCCACAAATTCAGAGCCAAAAAATTGGAAAATCTGCAAATGTGCTCCGATTTCGATGATTGATACCTCTATGAATAGGCGTTGAGACCTGTAATTGTTATCCAATGGCCATTTGGATCGGTCGCATATTTCTACACTGAATTTCCGTGGAAAATTCAATTTTTTTGAAAATCAACTGAACTATAGCCCACAAATTCAGAGCCAAAAAATTGGAAAATCTGCAAATGTGCTCCGATTTCGATGATTGATACCTCAATGAATAGGCGTTGAGACCTGTAATTGTTATACCAATGGCCATTTGGATCGGTCGCATATTTCTACACTGAATTTCCGTGGAAAATTCAATTTTTTTGAAAATCAACTGAACTATAGCCCACAAATTCAGAGCCAAAAAATTGGAAAATCTGCAAATGTGCTCCGATTTCGATGATTGATACCTCAATGAATAGGCGTTGAGACCTGTAATTGTTATCCAATGGCCATTTGGATCGGTCGAATATTTCTACACGTTCCGTGGAAAATTCAATTTTTTTGAAAATCAACTGAACTATAGCCCACAAATTCAGAGCCAAAAAATTGGAAAATCTGCAAATGTGCTCCGATTTCGATGATTGATACCTCAATGAATAGGCGTTGAGACCTGTAATTGCGTAACAAACGGCCATTTGGATCGGTCGAATATTTCTACACTTCCGTAAAAAATTCAATTTTTTTGAAAATCAACTGAACTATAGCCCACAAATTCAGAGCCAAAAAATTGGAAAATCTGCAAATGTGCTCCGATTTCGATGATTGATACCTCTATGAATAGGCGTTGAGACCTGTAATTGTTATACCAATGGCCATTTGGATCGGTCGAATATTTCTACACGTTCCGTGGAAAATTCAATTTTTTTGAAAATCAACTGAACTATAGCCCACAAATTCAGAGCCAAAAAATTGGAAAATCTGCAAATGTGCTCCGATTTCGATGATTGATACCTCAATGAATAGGCGTTGAGACCTGTAATTGCGTAACAAACGGCCATTTGGATCGGTCGAATATTTCTACACTTCCGTAAAAAATTCAATTTTTTTGAAAATCAACTGAACTATAGCCCACAAATTCAGAGCCAAAAAATTGGAAAATCTGCAAATGTGCTCCGATTTCGATGATTGATACCTCTATGAATAGGCGTTGAGACCTGTAATTGTTATACCAATGGCCATTTGGATCGGTCGCATATTTCTACACTGAATTTCCGTGGAAAATTCAATTTTTTTGAAAATCAACTGAACTATAGCCCACAAATTCAGAGCCAAAAAATTGGAAAATCTGCAAATGTGCTCCGATTTCGATGATTGATACCTCAATGAATAGGCGTTGAGACCTGTAATTGTTATCCAATGGCCATTTGGATCGGTCGAATATTTCTACACGTTCCGTGGAAAATTCAATTTTTTTGAAAATCAACTGAACTATAGCCCACAAATTCAGAGCCAAAAAATTGGAAAATCTGCAAATGTGCTCCGATTTCGATGATTGATACCTCAATGAATAGGCGTTGAGACCTGTAATTGCGTAACAAACGGCCATTTGGATCGGTCGAATATTTCTACACTTCCGTAAAAAATTCAATTTTTTTGAAAATCAACTGAACTATAGCCCACAAATTCAGAGCCAAAAAATTGGAAAATCTGCAAATGTGCTCCGATTTCGATGATTGATACCTCTATGAATAGGCGTTGAGACCTGTAATTGTTATACCAATGGCCATTTGGATCGGTCGCATATTTCTACACTGAATTTCCGTGGAAAATTCAATTTTTTTGAAAATCAACTGAACTATAGCCCACAAATTCAGAGCCAAAAAATTGGAAAATCTGCAAATGTGCTCCGATTTCGATGATTGATACCTCAATGAATAGGCGTTGAGACCTGTAATTGCGTAACAAACGGCCATTTGGATCGGTCGAATATTTCTACACTTCCGTAAAAAATTCAATTTTTTTGAAAATCAACTGAACTATAGCCCACAAATTCAGAGCCAAAAAATTGGAAAATCTGCAAATGTGCTCCGATTTCGATGATTGATACCTCAATGAATAGGCGTTGAGACCTGTAATTGTTATCCAATGGCCATTTGGATCGGTCGAATATTTCTACACGTTCCGTGGAAAATTCAATTTTTTTGAAAATCAACTGAACTATAGCCCACAAATTCAGAGCCAAAAAATTGGAAAATCTGCAAATGTGCTCCGATTTCGATGATTGATACCTCAATGAATAGGCGTTGAGACCTGTAATTGCGTAACAAACGGCCATTTGGATCGGTCGAATATTTCTACACTTCCGTAAAAAATTCAATTTTTTTGAAAATCAACTGAACTATAGCCCACAAATTCAGAGCCAAAAAATTGGAAAATCTGCAAATGTGCTCCGATTTCGATGATTGATACCTCAATGAATAGGCGTTGAGACCTGTAATTGTTATCCAATGGCCATTTGGATCGGTCGAATATTTCTACACGTTCCGTGGAAAATTCAATTTTTTTGAAAATCAACTGAACTATAGCCCACAAATTCAGAGCCAAAAAATTGGAAAATCTGCAAATGTGCTCCGATTTCGATGATTGATACCTCAATGAATAGGCGTTGAGACCTGTAATTGCGTAACAAACGGCCATTTGGATCGGTCGAATATTTCTACACTTCCGTAAAAAATTCAATTTTTTTGAAAATCAACTGAACTATAGCCCACAAATTCAGAGCCAAAAAATTGGAAAATCTGCAAATGTGCTCCGATTTCGATGATTGATACCTCTATGAATAGGCGTTGAGACCTGTAATTGTTATCCAATGGCCATTTGGATCGGTCGAATATTTCTACACGTTCCGTGGAAAATTCAATTTTTTTGAAAATCAACTGAACTATAGCCCACAAATTCAGAGCCAAAAAATTGGAAAATCTGCAAATGTGCTCCGATTTCGATGATTGATACCTCAATGAATAGGCGTTGAGACCTGTAATTGCGTAACAAACGGCCATTTGGATCGGTCGAATATTTCTACACTTCCGTAAAAAATTCAATTTTTTTGAAAATCAACTGAACTATAGCCCACAAATTCAGAGCCAAAAAATTGGAAAATCTGCAAATGTGCTCCGATTTCGATGATTGATACCTCAATGAATAGGCGTTGAGACCTGTAATTGTTATACCAATGGCCATTTGGATCGGTCGCATATTTCTACACTGAATTTCCGTGTAAAATTCAATTTTTTTGAAAATCAACTGAACTATAGCCCACAAATTCATAGCCGAAAAATTGGAAAATCTGCAAATGTGCTCCGATTTTGATGATTGATACCTCTATGAATAGGCGTTGATACCTGTAATTGCGTAACAAACGGCCATTTGGATCGGTCGAATATTTCTACACGTTTCGTGGAAAATTCAATTTTTTTGAAAATCAACTGAACTATAGCCCACAAATTCAGAGCCAAAAAATTGGAAAATCTGCAAATGTGCTCCGATTTTGATGATTGATACCTCAATGAATAGGCGGTGAGACCTGTAATTGTTATACCAATGGCCATTTGGATCGGTCGCATATTTCTACACTGAATTTCCGTGGAAAATTCAATTTTTTTGAAAATCAACTGAACTATAGCCCACAAATTCAGAGCCAAAAAATTGGAAAATCTGCAAATGTGCTCCGATTTCGATGATTGATACCTCAATGAATAGGCGTTGAGACCTGTAATTGTTATACCAATGGCCATTTGGATCGGTCGCATATTTCTACACTGAATTTCCGTGTAAAATTCAATTTTTTTGAAAATCAACTGAACTATAGCCCACAAATTCATAGCCGAAAAATTGGAAAATCTGCAAATGTGCTCCGATTTCGATGATTGATACCTCAATGAATAGGCGTTGAGACCTGTAATTGTTATACCAATGGCCATTTGGATCGGTCGCATATTTCTACACTGAATTTCCGTGGAAAATTCAATTTTTTTGAAAATCAACTGAACTATAGCCCACAAATTCAGAGCCAAAAAATTGGAAAATCTGCAAATGTGCTCCGATTTCGATGATTGATACCTCAATGAATAGGCGTTGAGACCTGTAATTGTTATACCAATGGCCATTTGGATCGGTCGCATATTTCTACACTGAATTTCCGTGGAAAATTCAATTTTTTTGAAAATCAACTGAACTATAGCCCACAAATTCAGAGCCAAAAAATTGGAAAATCTGCAAATGTGCTCCGATTTCGATGATTGATACCTCAATGAATAGGCGTTGAGACCTGTAATTGTTATCCAATGGCCATTTGGATCGGTCGAATATTTCTACACGTTCCGTGGAAAATTCAATTTTTTTGAAAATCAACTGAACTATAGCCCACAAATTCAGAGCCACAAAATTGGAAAATCTGCAAATGTGCTCCGATTTCGATGATTGATACCTCAATGAATAGGCGTTGAGACCTGTAATTGCGTAACAAACGGCCATTTGGATCGGTCGAATATTTCTACACTTCCGTAAAAAATTCAATTTTTTTGAAAATCAACTGAACTATAGCCCACAAATTCAGAGCCAAAAAATTGGAAAATCTGCAAATGTGCTCCGATTTCGATGATTGATACCTCTATGAATAGGCGTTGAGACCTGTAATTGTTATCCAATGGCCATTTGGATCGGTCGAATATTTCTACACGTTCCGTGGAAAATTCAATTTTTTTGAAAATCAACTGAACTATAGCCCACAAATTCAGAGCCAAAAAATTGGAAAATCTGCAAATGTGCTCCGATTTCGATGATTGATACCTCAATGAATAGGCGTTGAGACCTGTAATTGCGTAACAAACGGCCATTTGGATCGGTCGAATATTTCTACACTGAATTTCCGTGGAAAATTCAATTTTTTTGAAAATCAACTGAACTATAGCCCACAAATTCAGAGCCAAAAAATTGGAAAATCTGCAAATGTGCTCCGATTTCGATGATTGATACCTCAATGAATAGGCGTTGAGACCTGTAATTGTTATACCAATGGCCATTTGGATCGGTCGCATATTTCTACACTGAATTTCCGTGGAAAATTCAATTTTTTTGAAAATCAACTGAACTATAGCCCACAAATTCAGAGCCAAAAAATTGGAAAATCTGCAAATGTGCTCCGATTTCGATGATTGATACCTCAATGAATAGGCGTTGAGACCTGTAATTGTTATCCAATGGCCATTTGGATCGGTCGAATATTTCTACACGTTCCGTGGAAAATTCAATTTTTTTGAAAATCAACTGAACTATAGCCCACAAATTCAGAGCCAAAAAATTGGAAAATCTGCAAATGTGCTCCGATTTCGATGATTGATACCTCAATGAATAGGCGTTGAGACCTGTAATTGTTATACCAATGGCCATTTGGATCGGTCGCATATTTCTACACTGAATTTCCGTGTAAAATTCAATTTTTTTGAAAATCAACTGAACTATAGCCCACAAATTCAGAGCCAAAAAATTGGAAAATCTGCAAATGTGCTCCGATTTTGATGATTGATACCTCAATGAATAGGCGTTGAGACCTGTAATTGTTATACCAATGGCCATTTGGATCGGTCGCATATTTCTACACTGAATTTCCGTGTAAAATTCAATTTTTTTGAAAATCAACTGAACTATAGCCCACAAATTCATAGCCGAAAAATTGGAAAATCTGCAAATGTGCTCCGATTTTGATGATTGATACCTCTATGAATAGGCGTTGAGACCTGTAATTGCGTAACAAACGGCCATTTGGATCGGTCGAATATTTCTACACGTTCCGTGGAAAATTCAATTTTTTTGAAAATCAACTGAACTATAGCCCACAAATTCAGAGCCAAAAAATTGGAAAATCTGCAAATGTGCTCCGATTTCGATGATTGATACCTCAATGAATAGGCGTTGAGACCTGTAATTGTTATCCAATGGCCATTTGGATCGGTCGAATATTTCTACACGTTCCGTGGAAAATTCAATTTTTTTGAAAATCAACTGAACTATAGCCCACAAATTCAGAGCCAAAAAATTGGAAAATCTGCAAATGTGCTCCGATTTCGATGATTGATACCTCAATGAATAGGCGTTGAGACCTGTAATTGCGTAACAAACGGCCATTTGGATCGGTCGAATATTTCTACACTTCCGTAAAAAATTCAATTTTTTTGAAAATCAACTGAACTATAGCCCACAAATTCAGAGCCAAAAAATTGGAAAATCTGCAAATGTGCTCCGATTTCGATGATTGATACCTCAATGAATAGGCGTTGAGACCTGTAATTGTTATCCAATGGCCATTTGGATCGGTCGAATATTTCTACACGTTCCGTGGAAAATTCAATTTTTTTGAAAATCAACTGAACTATAGCCCACAAATTCAGAGCCAAAAAATTGGAAAATCTGCAAATGTGCTCCGATTTCGATGATTGATACCTCAATGAATAGGCGTTGAGACCTGTAATTGTTATACCAATGGCCATTTGGATCGGTCGCATATTTCTACACTGAATTTCCGTGTAAAATTCAATTTTTTTGAAAATCAACTGAACTATAGCCCACAAATTCAGAGCCAAAAAATTGGAAAATCTGCAAATGTGCTCCGATTTTGATGATTGATACCTCAATGAATAGGCGTTGAGACCTGTAATTGTTATACCAATGGCCATTTGGATCGGTCGCATATTTCTACACGTTCCGTGGAAAATTCAATTTTTTTGAAAATCAACTGAACTATAGCCCACAAATTCAGAGCCAAAAAATTGGAAAATCTGCAAATGTGCTCCGATTTCGATGATTGATACCTCAATGAATAGGCGTTGAGACCTGTAATTGTTATACCAATGGCCATTTAGATCGGTCGCATATTTCTACACTGAATTTCCGTGGAAAATTCAATTTTTTTGAAAATCAACTGAACTATAGCCCACAAATTCAGAGCCAAAAAATTGGAAAATCTGCAAATGTGCTCCGATTTCGATGATTGATACCTCAATGAATAGGCGTTGAGACCTGTAATTGTTATCCAATGGCCATTTGGATCGGTCGAATATTTCTACACGTTCCGTGGAAAATTCAATTTTTTTGAAAATCAACTGAACTATAGCCCACAAATTCAGAGCCAAAAAATTGGAAAATCTGCAAATGTGCTCCGATTTCGATGATTGATACCTCAATGAATAGGCGTTGAGACCTGTAATTGTTATACCAATGGCCATTTGGATCGGTCGCATATTTCTACACTGAATTTCCGTGGAAAATTCAATTTTTTTGAAAATCAACTGAACTATAGCCCACAAATTCAGAGCCAAAAAATTGGAAAATCTGCAAATGTGCTCCGATTTCGATGATTGATACCTCAATGAATAGGCGTTGAGACCTGTAATTGTTATCCAATGGCCATTTGGATCGGTCGAATATTTCTACACGTTCCGTGGAAAATTCAATTTTTTTGAAAATCAACTGAACTATAGCCCACAAATTCAGAGCCAAAAAATTGGAAAATCTGCAAATGTGCTCCGATTTCGATGATTGATACCTCAATGAATAGGCGTTGAGACCTGTAATTGCGTAACAAACGGCCATTTGGATCGGTCGAATATTTCTACACTTCCGTAAAAAATTCAATTTTTTTGAAAATCAACTGAACTATAGCCCACAAATTCAGAGCCAAAAAATTGGAAAATCTGCAAATGTGCTCCGATTTCGATGATTGATACCTCAATGAATAGGCGTTGAGACCTGTAATTGTTATCCAATGGCCATTTGGATCGGTCGAATATTTCTACACGTTCCGTGGAAAATTCAATTTTTTTGAAAATCAACTGAACTATAGCCCACAAATTCAGAGCCAAAAAATTGGAAAATCTGCAAATGTGCTCCGATTTCGATGATTGATACCTCAATGAATAGGCGTTGAGACCTGTAATTGTTATACCAATGGCCATTTGGATCGGTCGCATATTTCTACACTGAATTTCCGTGTAAAATTCAATTTTTTTGAAAATCAACTGAACTATAGCCCACAAATTCATAGCCGAAAAATTGGAAAATCTGCAAATGTGCTCCGATTTTGATGATTGATACCTCTATGAATAGGCGTTGAGACCTGTAATTGCGTAACAAACGGCCATTTGGATCGGTCGAATATTTCTACACGTTCCGTGGAAAATTCAATTTTTTTGAAAATCAACTGAACTATAGCCCACAAATTCAGAGCCAAAAAATTGGAAAATCTGCAAATGTGCTCCGATTTTGATGATTGATACCTCAATGAATAGGCGGTGAGACCTGTAATTGTTATACCAATGGCCATTTGGATCGGTCGCATATTTCTACACTGAATTTCCGTGGAAAATTCAATTTTTTTGAAAATCAACTGAACTATAGCCCACAAATTCAGAGCCAAAAAATTGGAAAATCTGCAAATGTGCTCCGATTTCGATGATTGATACCTCAATGAATAGGCGTTGAGACCTGTAATTGTTATACCAATGGCCATTTGGATCGGTCGCATATTTCTACACTGAATTTCCGTGGAAAATTCAATTTTTTTGAAAATCAACTGAACTATAGCCCACAAATTCAGAGCCAAAAAATTGGAAAATCTGCAAATGTGCTCCGATTTCGATGATTGATACCTCAATGAATAGGCGTTGAGACCTGTAATTGTTATCCAATGGCCATTTGGATCGGTCGAATATTTCTACACGTTCCGTGGAAAATTCAATTTTTTTGAAAATCAACTGAACTATAGCCCACAAATTCAGAGCCAAAAAATTGGAAAATCTGCAAATGTGCTCCGATTTCGATGATTGATACCTCAATGAATAGGCGTTGAGACCTGTAATTGCGTAACAAACGGCCATTTGGATCGGTCGAATATTTCTACACTTCCGTAAAAAATTCAATTTTTTTGAAAATCAACTGAACTATAGCCCACAAATTCAGAGCCAAAAAATTGGAAAATCTGCAAATGTGCTCCGATTTCGATGATTGATACCTCTATGAATAGGCGTTGAGACCTGTAATTGTTATCCAATGGCCATTTGGATCGGTCGAATATTTCTACACGTTCCGTGGAAAATTCAATTTTTTTGAAAATCAACTGAACTATAGCCCACAAATTCAGAGCCAAAAAATTGGAAAATCTGCAAATGTGCTCCGATTTCGATGATTGATACCTCAATGAATAGGCGTTGAGACCTGTAATTGCGTAACAAACGGCCATTTGGATCGGTCGAATATTTCTACACTTCCGTAAAAAATTCAATTTTTTTGAAAATCAACTGAACTATAGCCCACAAATTCAGAGCCAAAAAATTGGAAAATCTGCAAATGTGCTCCGATTTCGATGATTGATACCTCAATGAATAGGCGTTGAGACCTGTAATTGTTATCCAATGGCCATTTGGATCGGTCGAATATTTCTACACGTTCCGTGGAAAATTCAATTTTTTTGAAAATCAACTGAACTATAGCCCACAAATTCAGAGCCAAAAAATTGGAAAATCTGCAAATGTGCTCCGATTTCGATGATTGATACCTCAATGAATAGGCGTTGAGACTTGTAATTGTTATACCAATGGCCATTTGGATCGGTCGCATATTTCTACACTGAATTTCCGTGTAAAATTCAATTTTTTTGAAAATCAACTGAACTATAGCCCACAAATTCAGAGCCAAAAAATTGGAAAATCTGCAAATGTGCTCCGATTTTGATGATTGATACCTCAATGAATAGGCGTTGAGACCTGTAATTGTTATACCAATGGCCATTTGGATCGGTCGCATATTTCTACACTGAATTTCCGTGTAAAATTCAATTTTTTTGAAAATCAACTGAACTATAGCCCACAAATTCATAGCCGAAAAATTGGAAAATCTGCAAATGTGCTCCGATTTTGATGATTGATACCTCTATGAATAGGCGTTGAGACCTGTAATTGCGTAACAAACGGCCATTTGGATCGGTCGAATATTTCTACACGTTCCGTGGAAAATTCAATTTTTTTGAAAATCAACTGAACTATAGCCCACAAATTCAGAGCCAAAAAATTGGAAAATCTGCAAATGTGCTCCGATTTCGATGATTGATACCTCAATGAATAGGCGTTGAGACCTGTAATTGTTATCCAATGGCCATTTGGATCGGTCGAATATTTCTACACGTTCCGTGGAAAATTCAATTTTTTTGAAAATCAACTGAACTATAGCCCACAAATTCAGAGCCAAAAAATTGGAAAATCTGCAAATGTGCTCCGATTTCGATGATTGATACCTCAATGAATAGGCGTTGAGACCTGTAATTGCGTAACAAACGGCCATTTGGATCGGTCGAATATTTCTACACTTCCGTAAAAAATTCAATTTTTTTGAAAATCAACTGAACTATAGCCCACAAATTCAGAGCCAAAAAATTGGAAAATCTGCAAATGTGCTCCGATTTCGATGATTGATACCTCAATGAATAGGCGTTGAGACCTGTAATTGTTATCCAATGGCCATTTGGATCGGTCGAATATTTCTACACGTTCCGTGGAAAATTCAATTTTTTTGAAAATCAACTGAACTATAGCCCACAAATTCAGAGCCAAAAAATTGGAAAATCTGCAAATGTGCTCCGATTTCGATGATTGATACCTCAATGAATAGGCGTTGAGACCTGTAATTGTTATACCAATGGCCATTTGGATCGGTCGCATATTTCTACACTGAATTTCCGTGTAAAATTCAATTTTTTTGAAAATCAACTGAACTATAGCCCACAAATTCAGAGCCAAAAAATTGGAAAATCTGCAAATGTGCTCCGATTTTGATGATTGATACCTCAATGAATAGGCGTTGAGACCTGTAATTGTTATACCAATGGCCATTTGGATCGGTCGCATATTTCTACACGTTCCGTGGAAAATTCAATTTTTTTGAAAATCAACTGAACTATAGCCCACAAATTCAGAGCCAAAAAATTGGAAAATCTGCAAATGTGCTCCGATTTCGATGATTGATACCTCAATGAATAGGCGTTGAGACCTGTAATTGTTATACCAATGGCCATTTGGATCGGTCGCATATTTCTACACTGAATTTCCGTGGAAAATTCAATTTTTTTGAAAATCAACTGAACTATAGCCCACAAATTCAGAGCCAAAAAATTGGAAAATCTGCAAATGTGCTCCGATTTCGATGATTGATACCTCAATGAATAGGCGTTGAGACCTGTAATTGTTATCCAATGGCCATTTGGATCGGTCGAATATTTCTACACGTTCCGTGGAAAATTCAATTTTTTTGAAAATCAACTGAACTATAGCCCACAAATTCAGAGCCAAAAAATTGGAAAATCTGCAAATGTGCTCCGATTTCGATGATTGATACCTCAATGAATAGGCGTTGAGACCTGTAATTGCGTAACAAACGGCCATTTGGATCGGTCGAATATTTCTACACTTCCGTAAAAAATTCAATTTTTTTGAAAATCAACTGAACTATAGCCCACAAATTCAGAGCCAAAAAATTGGAAAATCTGCAAATGTGCTCCGATTTCGATGATTGATACCTCAATGAATAGGCGTTGAGACCTGTAATTGTTATCCAATGGCCATTTGGATCGGTCGAATATTTCTACACGTTCCGTGGAAAATTCAATTTTTTTGAAAATCAACTGAACTATAGCCCACAAATTCAGAGCCAAAAAATTGGAAAATCTGCAAATGTGCTCCGATTTCGATGATTGATACCTCAATGAATAGGCGTTGAGACCTGTAATTGTTATACCAATGGCCATTTGGATCGGTCGCATATTTCTACACTGAATTTCCGTGTAAAATTCAATTTTTTTGAAAATCAACTGAACTATAGCCCACAAATTCAGAGCCAAAAAATTGGAAAATCTGCAAATGTGCTCCGATTTTGATGATTGATACCTCAATGAATAGGCGTTGAGACCTGTAATTGTTATACCAATGGCCATTTGGATCGGTCGCATATTTCTACACTGAATTTCCGTGTAAAATTCAATTTTTTTGAAAATCAACTGAACTATAGCCCACAAATTCATAGCCGAAAAATTGGAAAATCTGCAAATGTGCTCCGATTTTGATGATTGATACCTCTATGAATAGGCGTTGAGACCTGTAATTGCGTAACAAACGGCCATTTGGATCGGTCGAATATTTCTACACGTTCCGTGGAAAATTCAATTTTTTTGAAAATCAACTGAACTATAGCCCACAAATTCAGAGCCAAAAAATTGGAAAATCTGCAAATGTGCTCCGATTTTGATGATTGATACCTCAATGAATAGGCGGTGAGACCTGTAATTGTTATACCAATGGCCATTTGGATCGGTCGCATATTTCTACACTGAATTTCCGTGGAAAATTCAATTTTTTTGAAAATCAACTGAACTATAGCCCACAAATTCAGAGCCAAAAAATTGGAAAATCTGCAAATGTGCTCCGATTTCGATGATTGATACCTCAATGAATAGGCGTTGAGACCTGTAATTGTTATCCAATGGCCATTTGGATCGGTCGCATATTTCTACACTGAATTTCAGTGTAAAATTCAATTTTTTTGAAAATCAACTGAACTATAGCCCACAAATTCATAGCCGAAAAATTGGAAAATCTGCAAATGTGCTCCGATTTTGATGATTGATACCTCTATGAATAGGCGTTGATACCTGTAATTGCGTAACAAACGGCCATTTGGATCGGTCGAATATTTCTACACGTTCCGTGGAAAATTCAATTTTTTTGAAAATCAACTGAACTATAGCCCACAAATTCAGAGCCAAAAAATTGGAAAATCTGCAAATGTGCTCCGATTTTGATGATTGATAACTCTATGAATAGGCGTTGAGACCTGTAATTGCGTAACAAACGGCCATTTGGATCGGTCGAATATTTCTACACGTTCCGTAAAAAATTCAATTTTTTTGAAAATCAACTGAACTATAGCCCACAAATTCAGAGCCAAAAAATTGGAAAATCTGCAAATGTGCTCCGATTTCGATGATTGATACCTCAATGAATAGGCGGTGAGACCTGTAATTGTTATACCAATGGCCATTTGGATCGGTCGCATATTTCTACACTGAATTTCCGTGGAAAATTCAATTTTTTTGAAAATCAACTGAACTATAGCCCACAAATTCAGAGCCAAAAAATTGGAAAATCTGCAAATGTGCTCCGATTTCGATGATTGATACCTCAATGAATAGGCGTTGAGACCTGTAATTGTTATACCAATGGCCATTTGGATCGGTCGCATATTTCTACACTGAATTTCCGTGTAAAATTCAATTTTTTTGAAAATCAACTGAACTATAGCCCACAAATTCAGAGCCGAAAAATTGGAAAATCTGCAAATGTGCTCCGATTTCGATGATTGATACCTCAATGAATAGGCGGTGAGACCTGTAATTGTTATACCAATGGCCATTTGGATCGGTCGCATATTTCTACACTGAATTTCCGTGGAAAATTCAATTTTTTTGAAAATCAACTGAACTATAGCCCACAAATTCAGAGCCAAAAAATTGGAAAATCTGCAAATGTGCTCCGATTTCGATGATTGATACCTCTATGAATAGGCGTTGAGACCTGTAATTGTTATACCAATGGCCATTTGGATCGGTCGCATATTTCTACACTGAATTTCCGTGGAAAATTCAATTTTTTTGAAAATCAACTGAACTATAGCCCACAAATTCAGAGCCAAAAAATTGGAAAATCTGCAAATGTGCTCCGATTTCGATGATTGATACCTCAATGAATAGGCGTTGAGACCTGTAATTGTTATACCAATGGCCATTTGGATCGGTCGAATATTTCTACACTGAATTTCAGTGTAAAATTCAATTTTTTTGAAAATCAACTGAACTATAGCCCACAAATTCATAGCCGAAAAATTGGAAAATCTGCAAATGTGCTCCGATTTTGATGATTGATACCTCTATGAATAGGCGTTGATACCTGTAATTGCGTAACAAACGGCCATTTGGATCGGTCGAATATTTCTACACGTTCCGTGGAAAATTCAATTTTTTTGAAAATCAACTGAACTATAGCCCACAAATTCAGAGCCAAAAAATTGGAAATTCTGCAAATGTGCTCCGATTTTGATGATTGATACCTCTATGAATAGGCGTTGAGACCTGTAATTGCGTAACAAATGGCCATTTGGATCGGTCGAATATTTCTACACGTTCCGTGGAAAATTCAATTTTTTTGAAAATCAACTGAACTATAGCCCACAAATTCAGAGCCAAAAAATTGGAAAATCTGCAAATGTGCTCCGATTTTGATGATTGATACCTCAATGAATAGGCGGTGAGACCTGTAATTGTTATACCAATGGCCATTTGGATCGGTCGCATATTTCTACACTGAATTTCCGTGGAAAATTCAATTTTTTTGAAAATCAACTGAACTATAGCCCACAAATTCAGAGCCAAAAAATTGGAAAATCTGCAAATGTGCTCCGATTTCGATGATTGATACCTCAATGAATAGGCGTTGAGACCTGTAATTGTTATACCAATGGCCATTTGGATCGGTCGCATATTTCTACACTGAATTTCCGTGGAAAATTCAATTTTTTTGAAAATCAACTGAACTATAGCCCACAAATTCAGAGCCAAAAAATTGGAAAATCTGCAAATGTGCTCCGATTTCGATGATTGATACCTCAATGAATAGGCGTTGAGACCTGTAATTGTTATACCAATGGCCATTTGGATCGGTCGCATATTTCTACACTGAATTTCCGTGGAAAATTCAATTTTTTTGAAAATCAACTGAACTATAGCCCACAAATTCAGAGCCAAAAAATTGGAAAATCTGCAAATGTGCTCCGATTTCGATGATTGATACCTCAATGAATAGGCGTTGAGACCTGTAATTGTTATACCAATGGCCATTTGGATCGGTCGAATATTTCTACACGTTCCGTGGAAAATTCAATTTTTTTGAAAATCAACTGAACTTATAGCCCACAAATTCAGAGCCAAAAAATTGGAAAATCTGCAAATGTGCTCCGATTTCGATGATTGATACCTCAATGAATAGGCGTTGAGACCTGTAATTGTTATACCAATGGCCATTTGGATCGGTCGCATATTTCTACACTGAATTTCAGTGTAAAATTCAATTTTTTTGAAAATCAACTGAACTATAGCCCACAAATTCATAGCCGAAAAATTGGAAAATCTGCAAATGTGCTCCGATTTTGATGATTGATACCTCTATGAATAGGCGTTGATACCTGTAATTGCGTAACAAACGGCCATTTGGATCGGTCGAATATTTCTACACGTTCCGTGGAAAATTCAATTTTTTTGAAAATCAACTGAACTATAGCCCACAAATTCAGAGCCAAAAAATTGGAAAATCTGCAAATGTGCTCCGATTTTGATGATTGATACCTCAATGAATAGGCGGTGAGACCTGTAATTGTTATACCAATGGCCATTTGGATCGGTCGCATATTTCTACACTGAATTTCCGTGGAAAATTCAATTTTTTTGAAAATCAACTGAACTATAGCCCACAAATTCAGAGCCAAAAAATTGGAAAATCTGCAAATGTGCTCCGATTTCGATGATTGATACCTCAATGAATAGGCGTTGAGACCTGTAATTGTTATACCAATGGCCATTTGGATCGGTCGCATATTTCTACACTGAATTTCCATGGAAAATTCAATTTTTTTGAAAATCAACTGAACTATAGCCCACAAATTCAGAGCCAAAAAATTGGAAAATCTGCAAATCTGCTCCGATTTCGATGATTGATACCTCAATGAATAGGCGTTGAGACCTGTAATTGTTATACCAATGGCCATTTGGATCGGTCGCATATTTCTACACTGAATTTCCGTGGAAAATTCAATTTTTTTGAAAATCAACTGAACTATAGCCCACAAATTCAGAGCCAAAAAATTGGAAAATCTGCAAATGTGCTCCGATTTCGATGATTGATACCTCAATGAATAGGCGTTGAGACCTGTAATTGTTATACCAATGGCCATTTGGATCGGTCGCATATTTCTACACTGAAATTCAGTGTAAAATTCAATTTTTTTGAAAATCAACTGAACTATAGCCCACAAATTCATAGCCGAAAAATTGGAAAATCTGCAAATGTGCTCCGATTTTGATGATTGATACCTCTATGAATAGGCGTTGATACCTGTAATTGCGTAACAAACGGCCATTTGGATCGGTCGAATATTTCTACACGTTCCGTGGAAAATTCAATTTTTTTGAAAATCAACTGAACTATAGCCCACAAATTCAGAGCCAAAAAATTGGAAATTCTGCAAATGTGCTCCGATTTTGATGATTGATACCTCTATGAATAGGCGTTGAGACCTGTAATTGCGTAACAAACGGCCATTTGGATCGGTCGAATATTTCTACACGTTCCGTGGAAAATTCAATTTTTTTGAAAATCAACTGAACTATAGCCCACAAATTCAGAGCCAAAAAATTGGAAAATCTGCAAATGTGCTCCGATTTCGATGATTGATACCTCAATGAATAGGCGTTGAGACCTGTAATTGTTATACCAATGGCCATTTGGATCGGTCGCATATTTCTACACTGAATTTCCGTGGAAAATTCAATTTTTTTGAAAATCAACTGAACTATAGCCCACAAATTCAGAGCCAAAAAATTGGAAAATCTGCAAATGTGCTCCGATTTCGATGATTGATACCTCAATGAATAGGCGTTGAGACCTGTAATTGTTATACCAATGGCCATTTGGATCGGTCGCATATTTCTACACTGAATTTCCGTGGAAAATTCAATTTTTTTGAAAATCAACTGAACTATAGCCCACAAATTCAGAGCCAAAAAATTGGAAAATCTGCAAATCTGCTCCGATTTCGATGATTGATACCTCAATGAATAGGCGTTGAGACCTGTAATTGTTATACCAATGGCCATTTGGATCGGTCGCATATTTCTACACTGAATTTCCGTGGAAAATTCAATTTTTTTGAAAATCAACTGAACTATAGCCCACAAATTCAGAGCCAAAAAATTGGAAAATCTGCAAATGTGCTCCGATTTCGATGATTGATACCTCAATGAATAGGCGTTGAGACCTGTAATTGTTATACCAATGGCCATTTGGATCGGTCGCATATTTCTACACTGAATTTCCGTGGAAAATTCAATTTTTTTGAAAATCAACTGAACTATAGCCCACAAATTCAGAGCCAAAAAATTGGAAAATCTGCAAATCTGCTCCGATTTCGATGATTGATACCTCAATGAATAGGCGTTGAGACCTGTAATTGTTATACCAATGGCCATTTGGATCGGTCGCATATTTCTACACTGAATTTCCGTGGAAAATTCAATTTTTTTGAAAATCAACTGAACTATAGCCCACAAATTCAGAGCCAAAAAATTGGAAAATCTGCAAATGTGCTCCGATTTCGATGATTGATACCTCTATGAATAGGCGTTGAGACCTGTAATTGTTATACCAATGGCCATTTGGATCGGTCGAATATTTCTAAACGTTCCGTGGAAAATTCAATTTTTTTGAAAATCAACTGAACTATAGCCCACAAATTCAGAGCCAAAAAATTGGAAAATCTGCAAATGTGCTCCGATTTCGATGATTGATACCTCAATGAATAGGCGTTGAGACCTGTAATTGTTATCCAATGGCCATTTGGATCGGTCGAATATTTCTACACGTTCCGTGGAAAATTCAATTTTTTTGAAAATCAACTGAACTATAGCCCACAAATTCAGAGCCAAAAAATTGGAAAATCTGCAAATGTGCTCCGATTTCGATGATTGATACCTCAATGAATAGGCGTTGAGACCTGTAATTGTTATCCAATGGCCATTTGGATCGGTCGAATATTTCTACACGTTCCGTGGAAAATTCAATTTTTTTGAAAATCAACTGAACTATAGCCCACAAATTCAGAGCCAAAAAATTGGAAAATCTGCAAATGTGCTCCGATTTTGATGATTGATACCTCTATGAATAGGCGTTGAGACCTGTAATTGCGTAACAAACGGCCATTTGGATCGGTCGAATATTTCTACACTTCCGTAAAAAATTCAATTTTTTTGAAAATCAACTGAACTATAGCCCACAAATTCAGAGCCAAAAAATTGGAAAATCTGCAAATGTGCTCCGATTTCGATGATTGATACCTCTATGAATAGGCGTTGAGACCTGTAATTGTTATACCAATGGCCATTTGGATCGGTCGAATATTTCTACACGTTCCGTAAAAAATTCAATTTTTTTGAAAATCAACTGAACTATAGCCCACAAATTCAGAGCCAAAAAATTGGAAAATCTGCAAATGTGCTCCGATTTCGATGATTGATACCTCAATGAATAGGCGTTGAGACCTGTAATTGTTATCCAATGGCCATTTGGATCGGTCGAATATTTCTACACGTTCCGTGGAAAATTCAATTTTTTTGAAAATCAACTGAACTATAGCCCACAAATTCAGAGCCAAAAAATTGGAAAATCTGCAAATGTGCTCCGATTTCGATGATTGATACCTCAATGAATAGGCGTTGAGACCTGTAATTATTATACCAATGGCCATTTGGATCGGTCGCATATTTCTACACTGAATTTCCGTGGAAAATTCAATTTTTTTGAAAATCAACTGAACTATAGCCCACAAATTCAGAGCCAAAAAATTGGAAAATCTGCAAATGTGCTGCGATTTCGATGATTGATACCTCAATGAATAGGCGTTGAGACCTGTAATTGTTATACCAATGGCCATTTGGATCGGTCGCATATTTCTACACTGAATTTCCGTGTAAAATTCAATTTTTTTGAAAATCAACTGAACTATAGCCCACAAATTCATAGCCGAAAAATTGGGAAATCTGCAAATGTGCTCCGATTTTGATGATTGATACCTCTATGAATAGGCGTTGATACCTGTAATTGCATAACAAACGGCCATTTGGATCGGTCGAATATTTCTACACGTTCCGTGGAAAATTCAATTTTTTTGAAAATCAACTGAACTATAGCCCACAAATTCAGAGCCAAAAAATTGGAAAATCTGCAAATGTGCTCCGATTTCGATGATTGATACCTCAATGAATAGGCGTTGAGACTTGTAATTGTTATCCAATGGCCATTTGGATCGGTCGAATATTTCTACACGTTCCGTGGAAAATTCAATTTTTTTGAAAATCAACTGAACTATAGCCCACAAATTCAGAGCCAAAAAATTGGAAAATCTGCAAATGTGCTCCGATTTTGATGATTGATACCTCAATGAATAGGCGGTGAGACCTGTAATTGTTATACCAATGGCCATTTGGATTGGTCGCATATTTCTACACTGAATTTCCGTGGAAAATTCAATTTTTTTGAAAATCAACTGAACTATAGCCCACAAATTCAGAGCCAAAAAATTGGAAAATCTGCAAATGTGCTCCGATTTCGATGATTGATACCTCAATGAATAGGCGTTGAGACTTGTAATTGTTATACCAATGGCCATTTGGATCGGTCGCATATTTCTACACTGAATTTCCGTGGAAAATTCAATTTTTTTGAAAATCAACTGAACTATAGCCCACAAATTCAGAGCCAAAAAATTGGAAAATCTGCAAATGTGCTCCGATTTCGATGATTGATACCTCAATGAATAGGAGTTGAGACCTGTAATTGTTATACCAATGGACATTTGGATCGGTCGCATATTTCTACACTGAATTTCCGTGGAAAATTCAATTTTTTTGAGAATCAACTGAACTATAGCCCACAAATTCAGAGCCAAAAAATTGGAAAATCTGCAAATGTGCTCCGATTTCGATGATTGATACCTCTATGAATAGGCGTTGAGACCTGTAATTGTTATCCAATGGCCATTTGGATCGGTCGCATATTTCTACACTGAATTTCCGTGGAAAATTCAATTTTTTTGAAAATCAACTGAACTATAGCCCACAAATTCAGAGCCAAAAAATTGGAAAATCTGCAAATGTGCTCCGATTTCGATGATTGATACCTCAATGAATAGGCGTTGAGACCTGTAATTTCGTAACAAACGGCCATTTGGATCGGTCGAATATTTCTACACGTTCCGTAAAAAATTCAATTTTTTTGAAAATCAACTGAACTATAGCCCACAAATTCAGAGCCAAAAAATTGGAAAATCTGCAAATGTGCTCCGATTTCGATGATTGATACCTCAATGAATAGGCGTTGAGACCTGTAATTGTTATACCAATGGCCATTTGGATCGGTCGAATATTTCTACACGTTCCGTGGAAAATTCAATTTTTTTGAAAATCAACTGAACTATAGCCCACAAATTCAGAGCCAAAAAATTGGAAAATCTGCAAATGTGCTCCGATTTTGATGATTGATACCTCTATGAATAGGCGTTGAGACCTGTAATTGCGTAACAAACGGCCATTTGGATCGGTCGAATATTTCTACACTTCCGTAAAAAATTCAATTTTTTTGAAAATCAACTGAACTATAGCCCACAAATTCAGAGCCAAAAAATTGGAAAATCTGCAAATGTGCTCCGATTTCGATGATTGATACCTCTATGAATAGGCGTTGAGACCTGTAATTGTTATACCAATGGCCATTTGGATCGGTCGAATATTTCTACACGTTCCGTGGAAAATTCAATTTTTTTGAAAATCAACTGAACTATAGCCCACAAATTCAGAGCCAAAAAATTGGAAAATCTGCAAATGTGCTCCGATTTCGATGATTGATACCTCAATGAATAGGCGTTGAGACCTGTAATTATTATACCAATGGCCATTTGGATCGGTCGCATATTTCTACACTGAATTTCCGTGGAAAATTCAATTTTTTTGAAAATCAACTGAACTATAGCCCACAAATTCAGAGCCAAAAAATTGGAAAATCTGCAAATGTGCTCCGATTTCGATGATTGATACCTCAATGAATAGGCGTTGAGACCTGTAATTGTTATCCAATGGCCATTTGGATTGGTCGAATATTTCTACACGTTCCGTGGAAAATTCAATTTTTTTGAAAATCAACTGAACTATAGTCGACAAATTCAGAGCCAAAAAATTGGAAAATCTGCAAATGTGCTTCGATTTCGATGATTGATACCTCAATGAATAGGCGTTGAGACCTGTAATTGTTATCCAATGGCCATTTGGATCGGTCGAATATTTCTACACGTTCCGTGGAAAATTCAATTTTTTTGAAAATCAACTGAACTATAGCCCACAAATTCAGAGCCAAAAAATTGGAAAATCTGCAAATGTGCTCCGATTTCGATGATTGATACCTCAATGAATAGGCGTTGAGACCTGTAATTGTTATCCAATGGCCATTTGGATCGGTCGAATATTTCTACACGTTCCGTGGAAAATTCAATTTTTTTGAAAATCAACTGAACTATAGCCCACAAATTCAGAGCCACAAAATTGGAAAATCTGCAAATGTGCTCCGATTTTGATGATTGATACCTCTATCAATAGGCGCTGAGATCTGTAATTGCGTAACAAACGGCCATTTGGATCGGTCGAATATTTCTACACGTTCCGTGGAAAATTCAATTTTTTTGAAAATCAACTGAACTATAGCCCACAAATTCAGAGCCAACAAATTGGAAAATCTGCAAATGTGCTCCGATTTCGATGATTGATACCTCAATGAATAGGCGTTGAGACCTGTAATTTCGTAACAAACGGCCATTTGGATCGGACGAATATTTCTACACGTTCCGTGGAAAATTCAATTTTTTTGAAAATCAACTGAACTATAGCCCACAAATTCAGAGCCAAAAAATTGGAAAATCTGCAAATGTGCTCCGATTTTGATGATTGATACCTCTATCAATAGGCGCTGAGATCTGTAATTTCGTAACAAACGGCCATTTGGATCGGACGAATATTTCTACACGTTCCGTGGAAAATTCAATTTTTTTGAAAATCAACTGAACTATAGCCCACAAATTCAGAGCCAAAAAATTGGAAAATCTGCAAATGTGCTCCGATTTTGATGATTGATACCTCTATCAATAGGCGTTGAGACCTGTAATTGTGTAACAAACGGCCATTTGGATCGGTCGAATATTTCTACACGTTCCGTGGAAAATTCAATTTTTTTGAAAATCAACTGAACTATAGCCCACAAATTCAGAGCCAACAAATTGGAAAATCTGCAAATGTGCTCCGATTTCGATGATTGATACCTCAATGAATAGGCGTTGAGACCTGTAATTGTTATACCAATGGCCATTTGGATCGGTCGAATATTTCTACACGTTCCGTGGAAAATTCAATTTTTTTGAAAATCAACTGAACTATAGCCCACAAATTCAGAGCCAAAAAATTGGAAAATCTGCAAATGTGCTCCGATTTTGATGATTGATACCTCTATCAATAGGCGCTGAGATCTGTAATTTCGTAACAAACGGCCATTTGGATCGGACGAATATTTCTACACGTTCCGTGGAAAATTCAATTTTTTTGAAAATCAACTGAACTATAGCCCACAAATTCAGAGCCACAAAATTGGAAAATCTGCAAATGTGCTCCGATTTTGATGATTGATACCTCTATCATTAGGCGCTGAGATCTGTAATTGCGTAACAAACGGTTATTTGGATCGGTCGAATATTTCTACACGTTCCGTGGAAAATTCAATTTTTTTGAAAATCAACTGAACTATAGCCCACAAATTCAGAGCCAACAAATTGGAAAATCTGCAAATGTGCTCCGATTTCGATGATTGATACCTCAATGAATAGGCGTTGAGACCTGTAATTGTTATACCAATGGCCATTTGGATCGGTCGAATATTTCTACACGTTCCGTGGAAAATTCAATTTTTTTGAAAATCAACTGAACTATAGCCCACAAATTCAGAGCCAAAAAATTGGAAAATCTGCAAATGTGCTCCGATTTTGATGATTGATACCTCTATCAATAGGCGCTGAGATCTGTAATTTCGTAACAAACGGCCATTTGGATCGGACGAATATTTCTACACGTTCCGTGGAAAATTCAATTTTTTTGAAAATCAACTGAACTATAGCCCACAAATTCAGAGCCAAAAAATTGGAAAATCTGCAAATGTGCTCCGATTTTGATGATTGATACCTCTATCAATAGGCGCTGAGATCTGTAATTTCGTAACAAACGGCCATTTGGATCGGACGAATATTTCTACACGTTCCGTGGAAAATTCAATTTTTTTGAAAATCAACTGAACTATAGCCCACAAATTCAGAGCCAAAAAATTGGAAAATCTGCAAATGTGCTCCGATTTTGATGATTGATACCTCTATCAATAGGCGTTGAGACCTGTAATTGTGTAACAAACGGCCATTTGGATCGGTCGAATATTTCTACACGTTCCGTGGAAAATTCAATTTTTTTGAAAATCAACTGAACTATAGCCCACAAATTCAGAGCCAACAAATTGGAAAATCTGCAAATGTGCTCCGATTTCGATGATTGATACCTCAATGAATAGGCGTTGAGACCTGTAATTGTTATACCAATGGCCATTTGGATCGGTCGAATATTTCTACACGTTCCGTGGAAAATTCAATTTTTTTGAAAATCAACTGAACTATAGCCCACAAATTCAGAGCCACAAAATTGGAAAATCTGCAAATGTGCTCCGATTTTGATGATTGATACCTCTATCAATAGGCGCTGAGATCTGTAATTGCGTAACAAACGGTTATTTGGATCGGTCGAATATTTCTACACGTTCCGTGGAAAATTCAATTTTTTTGAAAATCAACTGAACTATAGCCCACAAATTCAGAGCCAACAAATTGGAAAATCTGCAAATGTGCTCCGATTTCGATGATTGATACCTCAATGAATAGGCGTTGAGACCTGTAATTGTTATACCAATGGCCATTTGGATCGGTCGAATATTTCTACACGTTCCGTGGAAAATTCAATTTTTTTGAAAATCAACTGAACTATAGCCCACAAATTCAGAGCCAAAAAATTGGAAAATCTGCAAATGTGCTCCGATTTTGATGATTGATACCTCTATCAATAGGCGCTGAGATCTGTAATTTCGTAACAAACGGCCATTTGGATCGGACGAATATTTCTACACGTTCCGTGGAAAATTCAATTTTTTTGAAAATCAACTGAACTATAGCCCACAAATTCAGAGCCAAAAAATTGGAAAATCTGCAAATGTGCTCCGATTTTGATGATTGATACCTCTATCAATAGGCGTTGAGACCTGTAATTGTGTAACAAACGGCCATTTGGATCGGTCGAATATTTCTACACGTTCCGTGGAAAATTCAATTTTTTTGAAAATCAACTGAACTATAGCCCACAAATTCAGAGCCAACAAATTGGAAAATCTGCAAATGTGCTCCGATTTCGATGATTGATACCTCAATGAATAGGCGTTGAGACCTGTAATTGTTATACCAATGGCCATTTGGATCGGTCGAATATTTCTACACGTTCCGTGGAAAATTCAATTTTTTTGAAAATCAACTGAACTATAGCCCACAAATTCAGAGCCAAAAAATTGGAAAATCTGCAAATGTGCTCCGATTTTGATGATTGATACCTCTATCAATAGGCGCTGAGATCTGTAATTTCGTAACAAACGGCCATTTGGATCGGACGAATATTTCTACACGTTCCGTGGAAAATTCAATTTTTTTGAAAATCAACTGAACTATAGCCCACAAATTCAGAGCCACAAAATTGGAAAATCTGCAAATGTGCTCCGATTTTGATGATTGATACCTCTATCAATAGGCGCTGAGATCTGTAATTGCGTAACAAACGGTTATTTGGATCGGTCGAATATTTCTACACGTTCCGTGGAAAATTCAATTTTTTTGAAAATCAACTGAACTATAGCCCACAAATTCAGAGCCAACAAATTGGAAAATCTGCAAATGTGCTCCGATTTCGATGATTGATACCTCAATGAATAGGCGTTGAGACCTGTAATTGTTATACCAATGGCCATTTGGATCGGTCGAATATTTCTACACGTTCCGTGGAAAATTCAATTTTTTTGAAAATCAACTGAACTATAGCCCACAAATTCAGAGCCAAAAAATTGGAAAATCTGCAAATGTGCTCCGATTTTGATGATTGATACCTCTATCAATAGGCGCTGAGATCTGTAATTTCGTAACAAACGGCCATTTGGATCGGACGAATATTTCTACACGTTCCGTGGAAAATTCAATTTTTTTGAAAATCAACTGAACTATAGCCCACAAATTCAGAGCCAAAAAATTGGAAAATCTGCAAATGTGCTCCGATTTTGATGATTGATACCTCTATCAATAGGCGTTGAGACCTGTAATTGTGTAACAAACGGCCATTTGGATCGGTCGAATATTTCTACACGTTCCGTGGAAAATTCAATTTTTTTGAAAATCAACTGAACTATAGCCCACAAATTCAGAGCCAACAAATTGGAAAATCTGCAAATGTGCTCCGATTTCGATGATTGATACCTCAATGAATAGGCGTTGAGACCTGTAATTGTTATACCAATGGCCATTTGGATCGGTCGAATATTTCTACACGTTCCGTGGAAAATTCAATTTTTTTGAAAATCAACTGAACTATAGCCCACAAATTCAGAGCCAAAAAATTGGAAAATCTGCAAATGTGCTCCGATTTTGATGATTGATACCTCTATCAATAGGCGCTGAGATCTGTAATTTCGTAACAAACGGCCATTTGGATCGGACGAATATTTCTACACGTTCCGTGGAAAATTCAATTTTTTTGAAAATCAACTGAACTATAGCCCACAAATTCAGAGCCACAAAATTGGAAAATCTGCAAATGTGCTCCGATTTTGATGATTGATACCTCTATCAATAGGCGCTGAGATCTGTAATTGCGTAACAAACGGTTATTTGGATCGGTCGAATATTTCTACACGTTCCGTGGAAAATTCAATTTTTTTGAAAATCAACTGAACTATAGCCCACAAATTCAGAGCCAACAAATTGGAAAATCTGCAAATGTGCTCCGATTTCGATGATTGATACCTCAATGAATAGGCGTTGAGACCTGTAATTGTTATACCAATGGCCATTTGGATCGGTCGAATATTTCTACACGTTCCGTGGAAAATTCAATTTTTTTGAAAATCAACTGAACTATAGCCCACAAATTCAGAGCCAAAAAATTGGAAAATCTGCAAATGTGCTCCGATTTTGATGATTGATACCTCTATCAATAGGCGCTGAGATCTGTAATTTCGTAACAAACGGCCATTTGGATCGGACGAATATTTCTACACGTTCCGTGGAAAATTCAATTTTTTTGAAAATCAACTGAACTATAGCCCACAAATTCAGAGCCAAAAAATTGGAAAATCTGCAAATGTGCTCCGATTTTGATGATTGATACCTCTATCAATAGGCGCTGAGATCTGTAATTTCGTAACAAACGGCCATTTGGATCGGACGAATATTTCTACACGTTCCGTGGAAAATTCAATTTTTTTGAAAATCAACTGAACTATAGCCCACAAATTCAGAGCCAAAAAATTGGAAAATCTGCAAATGTGCTCAGATTTTGATGATTGATACCTCTATCAATAGGCGTTGAGACCTGTAATTGCGTAACAAACGGCCATTTGGATCGGTCGAATATTTCTACACGTTCCGTGGAAAATTCAATTTTTTTGAAAATCAACTGAACTATAGCCCACAAATTCAGAGCCAAAAAATTGGAAAATCTGCAAATGTGCTCCGATTTTGATGATTGATACCTCTATCAATAGGCGCTGAGATCTGTAATTTCGTAACAAACGGCCATTTGGATCGGACGAATATTTCTACACGTTCCGTGGAAAATTCAATTTTTTTGAAAATCAACTGAACTATAGCCCACAAATTCAGAGCCAAAAAATTGGAAAATCTGCAAATGTGCTCCGATTTTGATGATTGATACCTCTATCAATAGGCGTTGAGACCTGTAATTGTGTAACAAACGGCCATTTGGATCGGTCGAATATTTCTACACGTTCCGTGGAAAATTCAATTTTTTTGAAAATCAACTGAACTATAGCCCACAAATTCAGAGCCACAAAATTGGAAAATCTGCAAATGTGCTCCGATTTCGATGATTGATACCTCAATGAATAGGCGTTGAGACCTGTAATTGTTATACCAATGGCCATTTGGATCGGTCGAATATTTCTACACGTTCCGTGGAAAATTCAATTTTTTTGAAAATCAACTGAACTATAGCCCACAAATTCAGAGCCAAAAAATTGGAAAATCTGCAAATGTGCTCGGATTTCGATGATTGATACCTCAATGAATAGGCGTTGAGACCTGTAATTGTTATCCAATGGCCATTTGGATCGGTCGAATATTTCTACACGTTCCGTGGAAAATTCAATTTTTTTGAAAATCAACTGAACTATAGCCCACAAATTCAGAGCCACAAAATTGGAAAATCTGCAAATGTGCTCCGATTTCGATGATTGATACCTCAATGAATAGGCGTTGAGACCTGTAATTGTTATACCAATGGCCATTTGGATCGGTCGAATATTTCTACACGTTCCGTGGAAAATTCAATTTTTTTGAAAATCAACTGAACTATAGCCCACAAATTCAGAGCCAAAAAATTGGAAAATCTGCAAATGTGCTCGGATTTCGATGATTGATACCTCAATGAATAGGCGTTGAGACCTGTAATTGTTATCCAATGGCCATTTGGATCGGTCGAATATTTCTACACGTTCCGTGGAAAATTCAATTTTTTTGAAAATCAACTGAACTATAGCCCACAAATTCAGAGCCACAAAATTGGAAAATCTGCAAATGTGCTCCGATTTCGATGATTGATACCTCTATCAATAGGCGCTGAGATCTGTAATTGCGTAACAAACGGCCATTTGGATCGGTCGAATATTTCTACACGTTCCGTGGAAAATTCAATTTTTTTGAAAATCAACTGAACTATAGCCCACAAATTCAGAGCCAATAAATTGGAAAATCTGCAAATGTGCTCCGATTTCGATGATTGATACCTCAATGAATAGGCGTTGAGACCTGTAATTGTTATACCAATGGCCATTTGGATCGGTCGAATATTTCTACACGTTCCGTGGAAAATTCAATTTTTTTGAAAATCAACTGAACTATAGCCCACAAATTCAGAGCCACAAAATTGGAAAATCTGCAAATGTGCTCCGATTTTGATGATTGATACCTCTATCAATAGGCGCTGAGATCTGTAATTGCGTAACAAACGGCCATTTGGATCGGTCGAATATTTCTACACGTTCCGTGGAAAATTCAATTTTTTTGAAAATCAACTGAACTATAGCCCACAAATTCAGAGCCAACAAATTGGAAAATCTGCAAATGTGCTCCGATTTCGATGATTGATACCTCAATGAATAGGCGTTGAGACCTGTAATTGTTATACCAATGGCCATTTGGATCGGTCGAATATTTCTACACGTTCCGTGGAAAATTCAATTTTTTTGAAAATCAACTGAACTATAGCCCACAAATTCAGAGCCAAAAAATTGGAAAATCTGCAAATGTGCTCCGATTTCGATGATTGATACCTCAATGAATAGGCGTTGAGACCTGTAATTGCGTAACAAACGGCCATTTGGATCGGTCGAATATTTCTTCACGGACCGTGGAAAATTCAATTTTTTTGAAAATCAACTGAACTATAGCCCACAAATTCAGAGCCAAAAAATTGGAAAATCTGCAAATGTGCTCCGATTTCGATGATTGATACCTCTATGAATAGGCGTTGAGACCTGTAATTGCGTAACAAACGGCCATTTGGATCGGTCGAATATTTCTTCACGTACCGTGGAAAATTCAATTTTTTTGAAAATCAACTGAACTATAGCCCACAAATTCAGAGCCAAAAAATTGGAAAATCTGCAAATGTGCTCCGATTTCGATGATTGATACCTCAATGAATAGGCGTTGAGACCTGTAATTGCGTAACAAACGGCCATTTGGTTCGGTCGAATATTTCTACACGTTCCGTGGAAAATTCAATTTTTTTGAAAATCAACTGAACTATAGCCCACAAATTCAGAGCCAAAAAATTGGAAAATCTGCAAATGTGCTCCGATTTTGATGATTGATACCTCTATCAATAGGCGTTGAGACCTGTAATTGCGTAACAAACGACCATTTGGATCGGTCGAATATTTCTACACGTTCCGTGGAAAATTCAATTTTTTTGAAAATCAACTGAACTATAGCCCACAAATTCAGAGCCAAAAAATTGGAAAATCTGCAAATGTGCTCCGATTTTGATGATTGATACCTCTATCAATAGGCGTTGAGACCTGTAATTGCATAACAAACGACCATTTGGATCGGTCGAATATTTCTACACGTTCCGTGGAAAATTCAATTTTTTTGAAAATCAACTGAACTATAGCCCACAAATTCAGAGCCAAAAAATTGGAAAATCTGCAAATGTGCTCAGATTTTGATGATTGATACCTCTATGAATAGGCGTTGAGACCTGTAATTGCGTAACAAACGGCCATTTGGATCGGTCGAATATTTCTACACGTTCCGTGGAAAATTCAATTTTTTTGAAAATCAACTGAACTATAGCCCACAAATTCAGAGCCAAAAAATTGGAAAATCTGCAAATGTGCTCCGATTTCGATGATTGATACCTCAATGAATAGGCGTTGAGACCTGTAATTGCGTAACAAACGGCCATTTGGATCGGTCGAATATTTCTTCACGTACCGTGGAAAATTCAATTTTTTTGAAAATCAACTGAACTATAGCCCACAAATTCAGAGCCAAAAAATTGGAAAATCTGCAAATGTGCTCCGATTTCGATGATTGATACCTCTATCAATAGGCGTTGAGACCTGTAATTGCGTAACAAACGGCCATTTGGATCGGTCGAATATTTCTACACGTTCCGTGGAAAATTCAATTTTTTTGAAAATCAACTGAACTATAGCCTACAAATTCAGAGCCAAAAAATTGGAAAATCTGCAAATGTGCTCCGATTTCGATGATTGATACCTCTATCAATAGGCGTTGAGACCTGTAATTGTGTAACAAACGGCCATTTGGATCGGTCGAATATTTCTACACGTTCCGTGGAAAATTCAATTTTTTTGAAAATCAACTGAACTATAGCCCACAAATTCAGAGCCAAAAAATTGGAAAATCTGCAAATGTGCTCCGATTTTGATGATTGATACCTCTATCAATAGGCGTTGAGACCTGTAATTGCGTAACAAACGACCATTTGGATCGGTCGAATATTTCTACACATTCCGTGGAAAATTCAATTTTTTTGAAAATCAACTGAACTATAGCCCACAAATTCAGAGCCAAAAAATTGGAAAATCTGCAAATATGCTCCGATTTCGATGATTGATACCTCAATGAATAGGCGTTGAGACCTGTAATTGTCAGACAAACTGCCATATCAACATATATTTCAACCACTTCTCTGTATCTATTCATATTAACTTGGCAGACTTGTATTGTCACCCGGTTGATTCTCTAGACTTGCCACCTATCTATCTTCTACTGGGCATCCCAGTTGTAATTGTACGATGAATTATTTTCTCATCCGTTCAATATTCTCTGAACTCCGTTAAAGTGAACGCTGTTCCCTGGTCGGAATTAATAATCCCTAGATTGCTGTATGCAGCCTTTTGTATATCTAGTTTCTGGATCACTTCCTTAGTCGAAGTGCTCTTCATTGGGTATAACCACACAAACTTGGAATAAACGTCTATAACTCAAAAATTGTACTTATAAACTTTTCGGGTTGCCGTCAAATGCCACAAATAGTCTACGTAGTTGTGGTAGGTATGGAGCGGACTTTAGGAATTAAAATCAGCCATCGATATTGCTTTCCCTCCTTTCAATTTTGCTGCTCTCTTTCCCAACCGCTCCATCTCAAACCTCTCGTTCCACTAGTTAGGCCGTTTTTTGATCCCAAAATACGTCTAATTGTGACAGACCCGTATAACTTCTGTTTGTAATACTTGTAAGGCTATCAGACATTGTAACAGCTTCGACTATCGACGTGCTTCATTCGATGATCCGCAATACGTTGTACGATTTTAAATTTGAGCCCGAATAAATAGACTCTAATCTTCCTTATAGCTTTCACTATCGCTGAAACTTCCAGCTCGAAACTACAGTACCTTCCTCACAATCAGTAGTTTTTCGGCTATAGAAAAAGACTGTGAATTTGACCATCTCGCTCGTCGCGTTGTAAGAAAATCGTTCTAAGTAATACTTGCCACGTCTATTGTGTCAAACTGTTTTTTTAATTTCTAGTCTGCTTCTTTCTGAATTTTACCAAACTGGAATGGTACATCCTTCTTCAGCAAATCCGTAAGTGGTTTTGCTTTAAAAGCGTGTTTGTTTTCATTTCCCGCGTCTGAGTTGGTTCCGTCTTTATTTTGTTTTTTTGTTCTCCGAACAATTTTTATTTGTAATATATTTGTATACATAGTAGGTTATGAAATTCGAAACCAGTTTGGAAAAAAAGAAGTTAGCAGTTCTTGTACCGTTTCAACAATCTAAAGACCTTATTTGAACACTCTTTATATCTTAATGTTTACATGCATTGGTTCATCTATCTCGCTTGACTTTTATTTTTTTTAACATACATAATTAATTTTATTTACATACAAATACATATTTCTTTTATTTTTCGGAAATTAAGCCCAGTTTTCTTACCAAATTACCAACATTTCTTCATGCAATTTTACTTTTAAACAAAAATTACAATTCACATTATCAGAAGTGCTTACCACAAACTAAACGTTTACAAACGGATTTCTCATTACAATCATTGAATTTGCGAAGTGTTCGTGTTACTTGAGGTATTCGAATCGTTTGGGACGCTTTCTATGATGTTAATTTCTACTGGTTTTTTTTCAATGATGATTGTGTTCGTAGATTCCGTGAGTAACTGAGTAGCGAACGATTTTTTGAGCACGTATATGTCATTCCGAAACCCACTTATTCTGAAACAAAAATTCTTACATCCACCCTGTAAATATAAAAAGAAATCTTGAGGTATGTTTTTAGAGAACGGAACAAGACAAAAAAAAACGCACATCAAAAATCTTAAGTGGCTAAAACGCATTTTTATTTTCCGATTTTTATTTTTTTTTGTTTGGTTTTTCTTTTCATTAATTTTTCATTTTGTAATTTTTTTTTGGTTTTTCATGATTTTTTTTTGTTTTATGTTCATTTTATTTATTAAATTAAATTAATTTATATAATATATATATATGTAGATTTAATTAAATTTTTTTGTTTGTTTTTTTTTTAATTTTTAATTAAATTAATTTTTTAATTTTTCATTTTTTTTTTATTTTTACATCACACATTAAATGACACATTAAAATTTATTTTATTATTCCTTTTTTTTTAATTTATGTATTTTATTTCATTCAAATTGTAAAATTGATTTTACGTTTTATTTTTAATTAATTAATTTTGTGTATTAGTTCTTAAAATATTTTTATTTATTTAAATTTGATGGTTATACAATATTTAAATTATATATAAATGTATATATAATAAATAAAAGAAATATTCGATGAATAAATTATTTTTAATTTTTTTCATTTGATTTTTAAATTAATTAACGATTTTATTCTTATTTTGTTTTTTTTTTTTAGTAATGGTCAAAAAATGTGTGCTCAATAATATATTGTACAAATATGATTTTTAATTAGTTTTTTTTAATTTATTTATTTATTTTTAAATATATATATATTATTTAAATATATATATTTATAAAAAATAATAATTAATAAAATAAGAAATATTGTTAAAAATAAATAAATAATTTATAATATTTAATTTGATAAATTTTATTTAGAAATTTCATTTTTTTTTTCTCGAGTCGAATAATTCTTTGTTATTTAAAAGAATAAAATAAGATGATTTTTATATTTATTTATTTATTTTTTTTATTTTTATATATAAAAAAGGGCGACCTAATAAAAATTATTCATTTCATTCTTATAAAAATGTTTATAATATTCGAACAGGGGAATAAAAAAATAAAATTTTTATAAAAAATTTATGATTTGTGCTTTTTTTTTTATTAATTTAATTGGAAATAAAAATTAATAGATGATTATTTATTTATTCATTTTCTTGTTTTGTTTATTTATTAAATGACTAGTAATTTTTAAACAAAATTTAACAAAATATAAAATAAAATTGTGTGTGTGTGTGCGTTTAAAAATTTTTATAAACTTATTTATTTATTTATTTTTATAAATTTTTAATTTTTTTCTTTATAAATGATGATGTTTAATTAAAAAAAAAAAATTAATTAATAATAATTTTTAGTAAAATAAATATTTAAATATTAAAGAAGTTATATGGCTTGTCTGCTAATTAAATTAATTAATTCCCTTAGGATTGGAATTAACCGAAATAATTAATTATTTGCATATAGAATTTTTTAATATTTAAACAGTTTTATTAAATTAACTTTTTTTTTTCTTTTTGATCTGGTATTGGCACAAAATTAATTAATTTGCCAAATATTTCTAAAAAATTTGTTTTTTTTAGAAGAAATTTTTATTAATATATTTATTTTTAAAAATAAACCAAATACATTTTTAATTTAAACAAACATTTTTTTATTTTATTATATGCTTCTTATTTAAATGTTTTAAATATCACGGCAGTGTTATTACATATTTTTATTTATTTTAAAATAAAAATTACTTCTAAAAAAAAATTATTTATTTATTGAGATGATTTGATTGGGAAAAAAAAATCGAAACTTAAAAAATAAATAAATAAACATGGGTGCAATAAAAAAAAAATTATAATACATAACAATAATAAAAAAATAAAAAATTTATATAAATAGATGAAAATGCAATATTTATTTTTATTACGTAAATTTATTTATTATTATTATTTTTTTTTTATAGAAAAAATAAAATTATAGCATTTATTATTTTATTTTATTATTAGAATGTAAATTTTTTTTTCACTGAGATTATATTTTAATTAATTAATTAAATTTTTTTATATAATTTTTATTAAATTTGTTTTATTCAAATCATCCAAAAAAATAAAAATAAAAAGAATTGTATTTACATTTTATAATTTTTTTTTTTTTTTTTAATAAGAAATAAATAAAAAATAAATAATTAATTAACATAAAAAAAGAGAATTTGTATCTCTAAACTATAAATACAAAAAAATAAATTAAAAATTTGAAAAACAAAATTATTGCAAGGAATGTTAAAGAAAATCGGCGTTAATTAAAAAAAAAAAAAAACAAAATGCCAAAATCAAAATATCACAATAATAAGAAATATATTTAAATTTTTTTTTATTAAATATTTACATTATATAAAAATAGAAATTAATAAAAAAAATTATAGAAAATATATAATATGTAGTTATAGAGAGAGAAAGAGATAGTTTTTTTTTTTTTTGTGTTGTGTTTGTAGTTTAGTGTATATTATGTATTATGAAATATATGTATTGTGTATGAATAGCGACATTTGTGTGTGAGTTCTGCGCACCCCTCGCGGTCATATATTTAGAGATACAAATTCCAAGTATATTACTTTATATATATAATATAGTAGTAGTTATAGTAGTTAATAGTAGTTTGTGTGTTTGTTCATTTTATTTTAGACAAATTTTAGTTAAATATTTCCACTGTAACATGCTGCTTCTTTTATTTTATAGAAATTTATGTTTTTGTTGGTCTGGGTTGTGCTTTATTTTTTTTCTTCTTCTTTCTTATTAGATATAGATAATATAAATTAGATTTTGTGTTTGTGGTTCTGCTTTATTTTATTGGTGGTGTAAAATGATTGCGCTTAGTAGAGACCGCATCCTCGTAAATTGTTCGCTATGATTACATCAGTGACCGCATCAAATACAAATTGAATATTATTTGTATCTGTGGCACAGGTCATATGGCAATAAATTTCTTTTGATGTTGATTTATTTTTTGCTTCGAATTGGGCTTGGATATAGGCGGCGGCTTCACCATATTCTTGGCCACCTATATAATAATATTCAAAAAGATAAAATATAATTAATTTCCGTAAATATATTGTGACGATGAGATCGAACTTACCTGTATATTCGGGGAAACAGATTGTCAATGGACTTTTACGAATTTTTTCTTCAAATAAATCTTTTTTGTTTAAAAATAAAATAATCGAAGTGTCGGTGAACCATTTATTATTGCAAATTGAGTCAAATAATTTTAAAGATTCTTGCATACGATTCTGAAATGAAATAAACAAAAAAAAATAAGAAAGAGTTATAATCGTATACTAATTTATGGTATCATAATCACTGCATGATTAGAGAGTTTTTTAAAATATCAGATTTGACACCTCTTAGCTTAGCTCTATTTAAACTTAGGATTCAAATTTAATAGCACTGGACATTTAAAACAAAATACGAAAATTTCAGGAGCGAACATAACCAATACCAGTACACAAATCATTTAATATGACTTAAACATTTATGGTGGGATACTCGGATCTAGTAAGTTTCCCAGTGTGAAGCCAAATGAAACCATAAAACCCCGGAAAGAGCCAACATATTTGACACCTCCTTACAATTACATACAAACTACTATAGTTTCTGGGGATGCGATTTCGATTCGATAATAATGACAAATGATAAAATTTTCGTTTTTTCATTTTGTTTTTATCGCTGAAAAGTATTTAATTTTTTAAGTATTTTGTTTTTACAGTGTTTGGACACTCGATGTGTGTTTGTAATTGTGAAATTAATATGTTTTAATGATACTGTGATTTAACATGATAGGACCATGTTGATTCAAATTCGTATTTTTTCGCGCATGAAGCAGCAACGAAAGAATTTTTATAAGAAAATTGGGCGATTTTATTAAAAAATAATTAATTTTATATTAATTATTGGTTTAATTCCAAATACAATCAATGTTTAAGGACTTTTTGTAAATTTAAAACATGTGTTTTACGAGAAAATGCCTAATAATCATCATTAATTATACAATCAAGCTTAGTTTGATGCCGGAAGTTTGAAAATATGCACATCCTGTTTTCTCAGGTGCCAGTATTTTACATTAAAACCATTGAGGAAGTACTTTAAATAGAGGATATTTTGTATGACTAAAAAATGCGAGGAAAAATATTTTCTGATTTGTTTTGAGATTATTATTGCGAAGATATGAAAAGGATACATAAATTGTAAGCATCTCTTTCTATTTTATGTGTTTTCCATTTAGCAGTATATAAATATAATTATTTTTGATACTCAACAGAGAAAAAAATAAAAATCCCCATATTATACGGAAATAAGAATAAAACACAAACAAAAATCGAAACAAAAATATACGGCCATTGACCTTTTATATTTTGATGATCATACTCCTTATGTTTCATTTGTTACCTTTTCATACCCAATGGAGATTAAAAATATACAATTATTGTAATACTTACGAATGCAACGTTTTATTTTATAGATTGGAGGAAAAATCAAAATTGAAAACGCGATACGGTACAAAACGCGATATGGTGCAAAACGCGATATTTCAAAACGCGATATATCAAAACGCGATTTCCTAGTTCTAAACGTACATGTTCAATTTCATCATAATGGAGAAGGAACATTTTATTAAATGGAGGAAGATTAATAATTACTATTATTATTTTAATAGAGTATTACTATTATTTTAATTTTTAATATTATTTTAAAATTATAATTTTAAAATATTGCGTTTTGTACTATATCATGTTTTGAAATATTGCGTTTTGAAATATCGCATTTTAAAATGTCGCGTTTCGAGTCGAGCGAATCCCACAAAATTCATTGTATTTGTATTGAGTAAAAAAAATGAATCCGTATTTACAAACATTGACTTTGCTTTGCAAACACTTGCATTCACAAATTATTTCAATTTGTTTTCTAATCATCCTTTTCAATGGGGCATGCAAAACGAGATTTGTTTTGTTTCCGCTCATCAGATGTCATTACCGTCGTAGTAAAGGTTACAATAAAGTTTCACGTTTAACGATTTACAATTTAAATGGATTTTTGAAAGAAAGTTATGGATGCTACCGGGCTGTATAGCCGGAATGGTCGAGTCCACTTTATGGTCGGCCGCCGCCGCAGGCCCGGCTCGAGGGGTGGTCGGGCTGTGCGGCCACACAGGGCGCAAAACTTTTAGGGGGCGCAAAATTATATTTTACACTTTAAAAAAGGAACTTGCTAAATGTTGAATATAAAATAAGAAAATTTTTTATTATCCTGTATTGCATTCTAATGTTACCATACCACTACATGTATTTCGGAAAACCAATTTTACCCTATTCCAACCAAGGTGTGTCTTTTTGGCACATTTCATTTTTAAAACGGTACGATTTTCAAAATAACATTAACTTATTTATGTTTTGAATGTATTTTATTTTGAAGCATTTCCTTACATTAAAACATACTTGGTATTCTTTGCAAAAATTTGCTAACATTATTTGATTCAAATTTGAATTTACTAATGTAACAAAAATATGTTGGTTGGATTAGGGTTACTGCTAACATGTTAGTAGCTAACTTGTAAAGGCAATTTTAATATTTAACAAGCAACACCAATAAATGCCATTCAGTGGGTTAAATAAACGAAAACAAAAATATATACAGGGCGAGGAAAAAGTATGGAAACCCCTAATAATCTCGCATAGTATGTCAGAAAAAAATGAGCAAGGTTTATTCTTAGATAATTTTCAACAAGGAATTTAATGGTGAGCTTGGTTGTGACCTTGGCCGTCATCTTCAAGGTCATTTTGAGGTCAAGGTAATTTTTTTTAGGGAAACCCTTATTTTTGACATCGGATTCGAAAAGAGCGATCAATTGTATGTCCAAATATGTATTTTCCATGACCTCCCAAGGTCATCTGAAGCTCATGATTTGCTACGAAAATTAAAAAAATAAAAATTAAAAAAATGATTTCTTTATTTTTAAAAATTATTTTTTTTTATTTGTTTTATAATTTTCATAGCAACATATTACAATGTTCTGTTATTTATGATTTTTTTTATTTTTTATTTTTAATTTTCATAGCAAATCATAAGCTTTACAATTAAAATATATTCCTCAAGGTGACCTTGGGAGGTCATGGAAAATTCATATTCGGATGTACAATTGATCACTCTTTTCGAATTCAATGTCAAAACTAGGAGTTTCCCTATAAAAAAATGACCTAGACCTCAAAATGACCTTGAAGATGACGGCCAAGGTCACAACCAAGCTCATCATTAAATTCCTTGTTGAAAATTACCTAAGAATAAACCTTGCTCATTTTTAATACATACTCCGCGAGATTTATAATTATGAGGGTAGAGATGAGCCCTTTTTAACGCCTAGAAAACAATTTGAAATAGAATTTTTCAATATATTGCCTGATACTGTAATGATGTCGATTCAAGAAAGTATTGAACTAATTAACCAGCATGCCGAAACCTGGGGATTCCTCTATGACCTAAAAAATCTGCCAAACCGAGAAGAACTTAAAAAGCATTGTAGCGATCTTCAGTTGATTTTAACAGTTGGTGAGACTTCCGATATTGAAGGGGCTATTTTATGTGATGAACTCATAAGTATGAAAAAATTTGTCGAACTTCTTGATGATTCGTCCTCAACCAATATTCTTAATTTCATTAGAAAAAAAAAATTGAAGATTTATATCCTAATGTATGGGTTAGTTTAAGAATATTATTAACTACACCTGTTTCGGTTGCCAGTGGTGAAAGAAGTTTTTCAAAATTAAAATTAATTAAAACATATTTGAGGTCAACTATGTCGCAAGAAAAGTTGAGTTCATTAGCAATTCTTTCAATTGAAAATGATGTAGCCCAAAGTATCGATTTCTCCGAAGTACTAAAATCTTTCGCAAGTAAGGAAGCGCGAAAAGTTAATTTTTAAAAGAAAACTGTGTTATTGTCCCTACATATTATTATTAACTAAAAGCAACAAAATAAAATTATACTCTTTACTATTAATCTCAAATTAATCTAACCTCCTTCTAACCAATTCCCTACTTTAACATCCTTACATTAGGTTTTCTCTCTTTCAAGCCTATGCAGTTTTAAAACTAGATAGTTCCAATAAAATGTCAGATTGCAACTTGCTCTAAATTTGACTTCTTATTTTTTTACCAAACTGTCAATTTTATAATTCATTTTTTTATCAATTTAAAAAAATAACAGGGGCGCTCAACAATTCTCGCACAGGGCGCTCAAATGTCTGGAGCCGGCGCTATGGTCGGGATAAGCTGTATGGTAGTCGCGCATATGTGTGTCACTGCTATGAGGTCGAGCGCACTTATGGTTGGCGATGCTACCAAAAAATCCACTGCGTAGCGTGATGCTGTCCGTTCCTTAGGTTTAATCTGACTCCATAGATTTAATCGGACGCGTGGTGAAGATTAGTAAGCTCCGTTGCTTTGATTATCATGTAACGGTGGCTTGGCATCCTCCGTTATCAATCTGACAATCTATCCCACATCAATCAATTTTCTAAATAAACGTGCCAACACGACCTTGAAGATTATTACTTCACAATTTTTTGTAAATAAACATGCCAACCCGACTATGAAGATAACGACTTCACAATTATCGAAATTGAAAAAATGGGTTAGTGAGTCCAGTTTCAGTACACTTGAGACTTAACTTTAACTTCATAAAAATTTTATTTAGAATCAGTTTTCAAGTATTAAAGAATAATTTTTTTTTTTTTAAATTTAGCATAAAGTAATTTTTTTTCTATGGTGGGAATAATTCAGTGATTTTCAAATCACTAATTTTTGTATATATAGTGGTTGAAAATTACTGAAGTATTCATTCAAGTTTTAGTTTTAGGATTATTCCCGTTTAAGTTTAGTTTTGATTATTCAACTTTTAGTTTTAGATTATTCAAGTTTTAGCTTTAGAGATTATTGAAGTTTTAGATCATGATAGTTTGAGTTGAGATTATTCAACTTTTAGTTTTAGGTTATTCAAGTTTAGTTTTAGATGATTATAGTTTGAGTTTTGATCATTTGTAGGTTGATTATTCGAGTTTTTTTTGGAAATAAAATCTGAAGTATCTCAAAAATAATTTTTTTTTAAACCAAAAACAAAAGAGAACCACGGAGGAAAAAAAAACATCAAATTAGTGGTGAGTATAATATGTTGTAACTAACAAAAAAAAAAAAAAAAAATCAAATACCTATCAGTAGTGGGATAATTGACAGCCTTATTAGAGGTGGGTGAAAGTGCGGTTCATTGCGTCGTCGCCCTTCGATCAATTACATGCTACTGATCTACTCTTTAATAACAACTAAGAAGAAAGGAAATTGTTTTTTTATTCTCGTCTACCCCCGTAATTTAAAGAAAAATTTGTGCTAATCCAAATATGAGTGGCTAAGGCCCCAATATTGTCCATTCATGCTGGACATTTAACATCATTTTCGATAGTCAACACAGTCAGATCCACAATATTCAATAAATCCCTTCCAATCCTTTTGTGATCTCAATGATCGCCCAATCTTTTTGTTCAACCGCGGTATAACTAGGTTTCTCAACTGCGTCACCCCAATCCCCACGACTAATTTTACCTCTACCGGCCTTGAGCACAGTCAAATGCCGCGCTTATATGTCGAGCTGAGGTAATTCAGCTCGTTTCATTACAATCAAGCAATCGTACAAACGGCTAAGCGTTATATGTATATATGTATAAAACTTGTGGCTTACGTAAATGCCGATAAACGTTTATATGTGAACGCGTATTTCACCAATTTTCCCAACATGAATAATCACAGGCACAGTATTTTATTATTGACAAAACTTTATTAATGTTTAAGTTAATTTCAAATATATTGTTTTAATAAAAGTAATTAATTTAAAATTCCAAAAGTTATTTTGTAATGTAATTAATGCAAAAAATGCGCTTGCCCAATAATGGCGTTTTTATTTTTATATTGTCTTCCCTGTCGAGAGTTTTCAAAAGCAATCTTTATATATTGTTTTTACAAAAGTGAATAGTAAAATAGTACTAAAATAAAATTACCTTATGAAGTAGTTTTCTGTATTTTGACATTTTACCCTTTGAGCAACCGAATTCGAAGTTCGGTGCACTACAAAGTGATAGGTTATCTTTTTAATACAATTAATCAAAACTTATTTTATAAATATGTAACATCTGTTTCTATCGACACGAATTATATAAACATTTTAAAATATAAAAATTGTTTTGTGTTATTAAAATACACCATACAATTTCGATACAAAACATATTTGACATTTTAACCTGTACTGAGGGTGCTGCATTAAAAAACGGCGGCGAATATTGTTACTATAAGCATGCCCAATTTTTGGGTGTTTTCTTTTATTCATTCCATAGAAAGAACAGAAGGAATAGAATATTGATCACGTGACCTCGGAATATTCCGTACGTAATGTAATAAAAGAACGGATTGGAATAAATGGAATACATTTTTCATAGCACGATTTTTATTTTATTTTGAAAATTACGAAACAAGTTAAATTTATTAACTAAATAATTTTATTATGATTAATTGAAGTTGCAAATAATTTGTACGTGAAAACACACAATGCAATATTAATTTTAATTTACATATCTTTAAAAAACAACTGGGATTTTTTGTATCCGCCAAGCTCTATTTAAAACTATTATCATGTAATAAAACTAAAAATATTTTCAAAAATTTTAATATTTAACACCTTAAATAATTAATTTTATCATAATTAATAATTTCATTTTCCATAATATCTACGATTTAATTCAATTTAATTATTTAAATTTTAAGCATCGCACATAATTACAAAACGTCAAACGAAATATTCTTTTTATTCTACCTTTCGATGTAGTACAAAAAGAATGCATTCTGAATATTCCGAATAAATAAAAGAATGGAGTAAAAAAGGAATATAAGGAACGGAATGAATAAAAGAACGATTTACGTCACTTTCGGAATGTCCGGAATATCCAGAATGAATAAAAGAAAACACCCTCTATTGACGAGTGGGACAGTATATATAAAGAGCGCCTCCAGTAGCGGGTTTGTAAGTTTGAAATTGATGTAAACAAATTTTCGCAGTAGTAGTTACATGAAAATATTATTCAAATAATTTTAATTTTAATTAATTAAAATTGCAATGAATTCAACTCAAAATGCTACCTATACATAATGTAAAGTATAGTTTTACTGTATTTGATTGATTTAGTTCAATTTTAATATTAAAAGTGCCAAAAAACAATGTTGAAAATTGCATAAATTTGATATTAATTTAGCGCCATTGAATACAATATAATACATAATTTTGCAGTTTGGTTCGTTTTTATCTTGTAATAAATAAGATGTAATTATAGTGGTAAATATATGTATTTAGTGTAACAAAACTAAAATAACGATGAATAGCGCTAACTTATTATCAAATTTATGCTAATTTGAACACTATTTTATGATACTTTTAATATTAAAATTGAGCTAAATCAATCAAATATAGAAAAATCGTACTTTACATTATGTAAGGGTTGCTACCATTTTGTGTTGAGTTCTTTGCAATTTTAATTAATTAAAATTAAAATTATTTGAATAATATTTCCATATAACTACTACAGCGAAATATCGTTTACATCAATTTCTCGGTTACAATTCCTTCCGCTAGACGCACGGTGCAAGTCGTCAATAGAAAATGAAGAAATAGCACAGCGACAGCGACCAAGTAGGCTGGACTAAATTGAAACGTAACATTTTCTGTGGATGCATACCAATTATACCAATATTATAATTGTTGAAGTCGTCTACAATCATAAATTTGTTTGGCTGATCTTGTATAATGATAAAATTCGTATAATATACGATCGCGTGTGAGTATTTTCTTTCTTTTATTTGTCAAAGTTATTAATGTTTCCTAATTTCTTCTGCCTGATGTTTAGGTTATTAATTTTTTTTGTTTCTACTTTATGATTTTTTTTTATATTAGGGTTTTTATATTTTCATCGCAATAACGCAATCATGAACAAAATGTGACAGGTATGAACCATTGAAGGGCAATAATTAAACCAGATTTGGAAGTGCATGAGAAGGAATGAAAATAATTAGTACCTAACCGAATGTAGTCGAAATTTTTCAAATATCGGTATAAATAAAATGGATTTAAAATTTGTAAAAAAATTTCGGTAATTCAAAAATTTATTTAAATTTTAAATCTCTATTTCAAACATTATAAACATTTTAAATTAATTTTAAAAATTTCAAAGTTCATTCATTAAAAAAATATGTAAGTAGTACATAAGTTTGAAAACTACTATCCTTAAATTATTTACTAGCATTTACAATTTTTAATCTTTTTGCAGCGTTGGTTGGGCACGAAATATTTCGACATTTAAGTTTTTTGAAATCACCTTTTAAAATGAGATTCGCTCGAAACGCGATATGACATATTTGGATCATAAAATAAACGGCTATGGCAAATGACGTCAAATGAGAGTGAACAGTTTTGTTTCACAATATTGTTGTATGTAATTGAATCCAAAAATTAAATTAAATTAAATATATAATGTGTTGCGCCGTATTTAATTGTTGTAATAACAATATAAATAATTGGCCATATAGTTTTCATTCTGTTCCAACAAATAAGAGATTATTGAAAGCATGAATCCTATTTTGTAAGAGGAAAGAAATATATAACCATAATACATCCATATTCAACCATAATACATCCATATATTATACATCTATTAGCTAAATTCCTTATTTTTCATACATTTCCTTTGCAATATCTTACTAGCAACTCTCAGTTGACGTAATGCGGAGTAAACTACGAAAACGAAATCCACGAAGGCATAATCTATTATAAGTGAATTGTGGATATTATCGATGTATTTAACAATTTTGCTTTAATAATAGAAAGTGTTTTAAGAATAATTTATCATTTTGGCCAGATGTGTTTTATTTTTGTTTGTGGGGCAACGTATATTTTTGTTCGTATTGTTTCTGAACCTAGCAGGCTGTAAAGTGAAACAGAAATCCCAATATACAAGTTAAAAATAAACTTAATTTATAAAATGGGGTAAAAAATGATATTACAAAAATTCTGGAGGCGTAATAATTTTAATTATTCTGGTTTTGTTTGTTGATTTTCCTTTAAACCTTCACCTAACAGAATTTCCCTCCAATTAGTAGAATTATCTTTAATTTACTTAAATTTTCTTTCACCTATTGGAATTTTTCTTCAGTTATCAGAAATTTCTTTCGGAAGCGTATCGAAATCTTAATTTTCAAAATCTTACTTTTTGACGAATTTTACTTTCGTGAAATCTAAGATTTCGATACGCTCCCATTTCCTGTATCCCGGTTTTAAATTTTCTTTTTCTTTACTTTAAATTAATTCTCCTTCACTAAAAGGGGCGGCCCTTCGTTTTTCCCATGAAAATTCCAATTTTTGAAGAAAGTAAGATTCGTCAAAAAGTAAGATTTAGTACCCAACTCTTTTCTTTCGCTTAACAGGATTTCCCGTCACGTAAAAAAATTAAATTTGTTCTTCTAATGGAAATCAATTTCTATGTAAATCTAATTTTAATTAAATCTGATAAAGTACCAGAATAGTCAGTGTGTGAAGTCGTGTTTTTCATTTGCTCCTTAATTTTTATCAATTTGCTCCTGTTTTTGCTTTAATTTAATTTTAAAAAGTTGATAGTTTGTTGTATTGTTGGGTTTTATACCCGTTGTAATAAAAACTTCAACGTGAAGTTAATTGTTTCCATTCTTTTTTAATTGTTTGATTGTTTTCTAACCTAAAAAAATTACACGAGAGAATTGAAAGTAAAGGAAAAAATGATAGATTTTTGTGTTTTTATTTTTGAGTTGACTGATCGAAACTGAAATGGTCTAAATCTAAAGTGTTATGGCCGAAATTAAAAAAATCTCAGTATGTGAAGTGTTTTAAATTCAAATTAAAGAAAATTAAATAATTAAATCTGTGGTCTATATAGGTATAAAAAGGCATAAGTATAAATTTACGATTTTACAGGAGAGCAAAATTGAACTTTGAATTAGATTTTAAAATCGACAGATGATTTAATTTTGCCGTTTGCCACGTCATTAAATTAAAAATATTCCAATGTTTACGTTAACGTTAAAAAAATCTAGAATTCTACTTATTTGCATAGAAAATTTTAGGAAAACTATATTAATCCCTTTTTTAAATGTTTAGATTTTCACAAAAGAAGGCACAAGTTACATGTGCCCTTCTCAAACTTTTTGATTAATAATTATCAGATAATTAAAACAACATGTGCCTTTATAGTTCAATTTATTTGTCAAAAATTTTCATGTTATACATTGTTTTATTATGTTATTAAAAAATGAATTCAATTAAGTTATTAAAACTAATATAAAAAATAAATGTATTTCAATGCAATTAGATACGTGTACAATACCTTCAACAAAAATATAAAAAATTTGAAATAATTCTTCAAATTTCGGTTTCGGGGTCTTCATCGTCGATTAGGTCAGGGTGTATATCAATCCCATCCTCTGTTTGTAGATTTAAGTAAAAATCTCTATATTCTGGAGCCACCATTGGTAATAAATCGATAATATCCTTTTTTTTCTTTGAATTTATAACAAGAGGGCCAGAGTAGCATAAATTAATATTTTGAACATTCAGTGTGGGTACCCCTCGGCGTCTTAAATTTAACGTTTTGAATGGTTCATCGTGGTCTAATGAACATTTGTACATCAATTTCCCAGATTCTTGAGTATATCGTAACCATTTTACGCTCTGCCATTTGAACTTATTTCCATCTTCATCGACGTTTCGCCACATCAATTTTGTTTTTGACGCCTCCGCAAAATTTAAAAATTTATGTTGCTCCATTTCAAATACTAAAAATGCCTTTTTGGATCTAATTGACCTTACAAATTGCATCCAATCTCTGGGATGGTGAATGTCGACAGATGTTTTTTTTTTTTGCTTTTCAATTATAGCATGGTCCGTATCACACTCCATATGAGTGTGGCCTACTTGTAAAAATTTATGGTCGATTTGTTCCATATGTATATTCTCTTGCATGAATGTTAAAAACATTGTGGCAACGAAACTATTTTTATTTTGACCGCTGCAAGAGTCACTGTAAAAAACGATTTTATTGATCGAATGTGGCAATGATTTCAAGTGAGAGAATATACAAGAGGCTACTTCATTTCCTCCTCTATTTGCCAAACCTTCATGCCACATATAATTGAATGGTTGATTGGAAACACAGTCATGAATAGTCAAGTTGTATGTCCATAAGGATCTTTTATAAAATGCAACATTTGTATTTAAATTCGGCGTAGCCAGGCATTTTTGCATATCAAATGTATATACCTTCAATGATTCATTTTCGGATGCTAAGGCTTTATCGTTCCGTTTTTCTTGATATGCTGCTTCAGCTGCCTCATGATGAGAACGTTGTTCATCTTGTAATTTACTTTTTTCGAGTCCTTCGGCTACTTTAATTTTCAAATGAAATATTTCACAAGTATTACATGTGTCGATACTCGGTTTTTTGAATTTGATATTCATAGTTTTGAATATCTCTGTATATTTCCATATTGAGGCAGGTTGATCGCAATTCTTTGCGTATAAATTATACATTAATTGTATATTAAGATCTGCATGTAAGTACCGTTTATTAGTATCGCGTCTTGAATAGTGTGACTCATAAATTGGGAAACTATTAATGTGATCCATAATTTCGGTTGTTACACTCTCCGGTAGACGTTTGGTTGTCGAACAATGTTTGCCACGGTTATCTAGACATAGAGTCTCAGGTAAAAGAAATTTTTTTTCAGTAATTGTTCGTAAAAATTTGTCTGTTTCTCCTAGCGTTGCTTTCAAACATACTTTACATACTTCAACCCGATTGCCATTAATAAGCAAAAAATAATTACATGTACATATATCTTCGATTTTTTTTAGAAGTTGTGTTTGTAATCCGTTGGCATTTTTTATTTCTAACTTCAATTAAACTGCTAGTAAATGCCGCCCGTAACTCGTATTTAGCTAATTCCCAATAATGCGCAAAAATTTTATTTTGATCCTCAATAGGAATTTTATCTTTACAATTTCGACGACATGGTTTTAGCGGTTTACATTCTCTTGTTGGTTTTGTAACACCTTTAAGTGTTACATAGCTTTGTCCATTATTTTTTTTTACTTGTCTTATTTTTTGCGTGTCTTTTATAGGTGAAACCATTTCGAGTTGTCTTTGAATTTCTTCTGCCATTCCAACAAGAGAAGAATCGCTGTCATTATTGGGTATGTAATTTGGATCGATGTCACTATCATCAAAGTTGCCGTCCATACTATCTGAAGAACCGGAATCGTTAATATTTGTTGTTGCACAAGGTTCCATGACAATTGATTGCAGTTCCATCGTGTGCGATGATGAGGGCTCGGCATTTGCATTTATATTAATTAATTCGGGAACAGATACATCTGGCATATCCAACGAAATTTGTGGTTGCGTACTGCTTTTCCGCGATGACGACGGCTCGTTATTTGAAATAAAATGAACTCCATCTAATTCAGAAACTGTGTTGACTGGTATTCTTAAATCTATTATGTCCTCTGTTGCAGCAACCGCTAGTGTAAATGGTGTGCTATCTGGTTTTGGGGATGAACAATGTGGAATAATTTCACTAACTATGGAAATGTCATCGAAAATAACCGTTACTCCATTATCTGTTGAAATATTTGTTTCAACAATTGGTTCTATGGTGGGAAATATAAAAAATTTACTACTTATCCTGTTTAAACAATGTCGCAATAATATTACCTTTGTTTGAAAATTGACTGGTATTATCCACCGTCGTATTTGATATAGTTGAAACTGTTGAAAACTTTTGGTTACTACGAGTTAAGACGAAATTTTGAGCGAGCTCAATCATTTTATGTCCTCGACTTTTTATTTTCGGCATTTTTCACAACACAGGATCACCTTTTCACAACAAAACACTATTTAAATACGAAAATTACTTCACAGCTTCACGCTCAATACAATACCACTCTATATAATAATTGTTTATTCTCTTATAACTTCCAATAATTATATTAAGGAGATCGGTACAAAACGGCACAATTTCACTTAAATAAATTATTCACTAACAAAAAAAAAGTTATATAAAGGCTTATTTGAGATAAATCTTATTTAAAATGATAACACAAAGTTTTATAACACCATAACTTGACATACGAATGTATGTTTTTAAATTCAATAATTTTTATAACGGCTTAATTAGACTTATCGTTTTTAATTTACTTTCGAAAAATGTTTTGAAAAGGCACAACTAAACTTATTTCCTTTTATGCCTATTTTTAACTAATTTCTTTCCTTATTTTGCTTTGGTACTATGATTTTTGGAAAAAAATAAATGTTTAATTTGTAATTATTTGTAGTTATGCCCTTTTATAAATTTCAGTTATATTTTTTGTGGAGTTATGTCTTTATAAAAATTTTAATATTTCTCATTCTGCTACATATAAAATAATAAAAAATGGATGACAATAGTAATTTTTTATAGGGAATTCGAATCTGCGGAAAAAAGGAATTGGTCATAACTCGACTTATGCCTTTTTATATATAGACCACAGAAATATGGAAAAATGTAATCCACCGGGATGCATTTAGCAGGCAATATCTTTCTTCTTGAATATCTTAAATTTATAGTGAGGGAAGCCAAATTTCTTGATTTCTAAGTCACAAATAATGCATGATTTTAGGTTTGTGTTTTTGTGCATAAGATTTTAAAATACAAAACATCCCATATTTAATTTAAACTGATATTGAATTGAGTCATTTTGACATACGTAGATTTTTTCTGTTCACTCAGTCATAGTTTTAATTTTTATTTTTAATTTTTTACCCATACTCGAATGTTTTGTATTTTAGTTTTATGTATAATCGACACAAGTGTCTTTATTGTAGTTTGGTGTGTTATTTTAATATAATGTATATTGAAAATAATATCTCAGCGAAACTCATTTTTTCATCGTTGTGCGCAGCCAACAGTGAAGTAGTTAAAATAAATTAAAAATTCAGAGAAGGGTCGGCTGAGTAATAGTTTTAAAAACAAAAAAAATTATAAATAAAGATATGTGAAATTTGATTCCATTACATAATGTAATTTATATTGGAAAATATTAAAAATTCTCATTATTTTATAGGTAAATTCTAAAATAACACGTGAAATTAAAAAAATATAAAAAATATTAACAACACCACTGGATATGTAATGTTATACCTATTTAAGGTACGAACTAGGCATATTTAGAAAGAACTGTCATTTTTCGTGTTAAAGCAAAACAATAAAAAAACTCGATTTTAAATTTCAATTTGTTCGAGGCAAGCTAATGACATTAAAATTATCTTAAATGTTATTAAAAGTTCTAGTACTAGTGTATTATCTAAATTAAAATTACATTAATTATTGTGAATAAATTTGAGGAAAAACATAATTCAAAATAGACAAATTCTAACCTCAAAATGTAAACAAATTAGCCTAAATACATCGCTGTGTTTACGCCATTTGTGTTGATGCGCGCGAGCTGTCAGAATTTCGCTGAGATATTATTTTCACTATATGTATCTAAGAGCTAAAGGCTATTCGCCTGTTAACGCAAAGTGGCTGACATCTGGTGGACGATATTGAAACTAGAGTTAAAGGTGAACAGCAATAAAAAAAAATACAAAATTGGACAATTTTGTTATTGATTTCGGTTCAAAACAATCATTTATTGCACATAAAAGTTATATTTATTTATTCAGCGACAAAATATTTAAAAAATAACACACATAAAAATAAACGCTGAATTGCTGTTCACCTTTAACTAGTGGCGATCGTAACGCCTCTTGCGGCCCTTTAAAGGCGAATAGAGGAGAAATAAACAAACGTCAAGTGTATGAAGTTCGGTGCAAGGGAGAGAGACAGTAAAATTGTTTGGTGCCGTATTTTGATTTGGTTCATTGAATTGGAATGGAGTGTGTTGCTTAAAATAAAATAATTAAAATTTGGATTTTTTTTTTTTTGTTTTGGTTGCAAAGGCACGGATGCTTATTATTTGGTTCAATTTTTGGTAAAAATAGTGCCGTCTAATTTTTCCGTTCTGTTTGGAATGGTTTCAACCAAGCTTTGTTGGTATAAACATTTTTGGAAATGTTTGGAGATTTTTTGATGTTTTGATTAACTTTTGACGGATAATTGTTCTCGGTTTTATTTTTGAACATAATTGGCATTTGTTTTGTACAAGTTGCTGTTTTGATTGCTAAAGCGAAACGATCTATATATTTTTTTTGGTTTTTTAGTTATTGATAAGTTGAGTTCAACTCGTTTTGGTTTTTTCTTTTGTTTGCTTCTATATTTTCTCCTTTTTCCCTGCGTTTTGTACCATATCTCGTTGTGTACCACATCGCGATTTGAAATATCGCGTTTTGAATTATCATGTTTTGTACTATACATCGTTTTGTATCATATCGCGTTTTATGCCAACCATATCGCGTGTTGAAATATCGCATTTTGCACCATATCCCGTTTTGTACCGTGTCACATTTTGAAATATCGCGTTTTGTCAAATCGCGTTTCAAATGGGACCCTTTTAAAATGGACCATTTAGAATTTTTTCTTGATAAAATAAGTATAAAATATTTTATATTGTTTTAGTTGTTCAAAACATGGATAATCATGGGTCGGTGGTAGCAGTGAATTAAAATCTCGCTCGACAAGAGAAAAGCATAATATTTGTAATGTTTTTGCAAATATTTGGCAAGTTTCAATGTTTTCTCTTGCTCAAAAATATATACAATTCTGAGAGCCATTCAGCGAACTTCTCAGTAGGCGCTTTCAACGATCCAAAATTCGTTGTTTTGTTAAAGTTTTCCTCGTATAGAGACGTTTTTGGACGGTAATGTTACTGCATAATTTTCTTTTAACAGTTTTGTTCTGCATGCATTCATTTCATTTTTTATATGAGCCGTTTATTTTGAAAGTGGGGCAAGTCCACAATTTGTTAAAACGAGAAAATGAAGGAATAGAGAAACAATAAATGCAAAAATATACGGGATTTTGAATTTTCTTATTTTTTGAACAAGTATTAGGGATTATTATTTTTTATTTTGACTATAAATTGTTCACCGTTAGAAAGATTATACTTTTATTTGTCTATTGTTATCATTAACCTAAATTTTTTGAAAAATGGACTTGCACCACTTTCAAAATTAACGGCTCATATGCGCAGGATCCCGCATAATATGCTACACCAGTTGATTTGATGATGTCTATTTCCCAATTTAAGATCCATGAATGATCCTCCCACTATTTTAGAATGTGGTTCGAAGGACTTTAGACTGGAATGAGAAATTGGCTTGAAATGAAACTTAAAAAAAACCGATGTGATTCGAAGCCAGAAAAACTGCAAGAATCATTGGAAGCGGCTACTGAAAAGTATGCCAAATGGATTCTCTACTAATGATACTGTGGACCTTAAGTACAAACCATAAATCAAAAAATTAGATTTGCCAATTTTTTTTTAATGTATAACCAATCTCGGTCTTATACTAAATAATAATATAAATTTGTTAAATAAAATAAGAGCCAAATTCAAGAAATATCTTGGAACACTACTGATGATGTTATGGTTGGTACCATTACTCAAAATATTATTTCAACATTTTTTTACACAAATAACCAATCCAGGCAGTTACACACTACGTCTTCAGCTCCAAATGGAGTTAGGTTGCACGTTTATGGGTGGATTTTAATGTTTAATAAAATCGTATATCTGAGATTTGAGATGTGAAGTCGACTATCTAAATAGCGCCTTAAATAAAATTGATTATTTTCGGCTCTGGAGAATTCATTCGGCCATATCACTCGGGGTCGGATTTCTTAATTAAACCATTGCTCAAATTCAAGAAACATTGCACTGCCAATGATATAAATCAAAAATTATATTCTCCAAATTTATTTTTAAATATCTAGCTAATTCAGGCTATCTTCTCAGTCACTAGCATCAAATAAGCATATTTGTTGGTGGATTTTAGTGAAATTTTATATCTGAAGTATTAGTTCATGACCTGAAGAATTTTTCTGTCATAAGGTTGGGCTGGGCTGAGAATTTAAAATAAAACATGGCCCAACGGCAAGAAATATTTTGGAACACTACTTGTAATAATGATATTATGGAACGATACTTTTTTAAATAAAAAATTAAATTTGAAAATTTTGGTTTTCCATATGCAGCCAGCCAACCTAGGTAATTTTCTCTCCGTACAGCACCAAATGGAACACACACATTTGTCGATATATCTGAGACGTTAAGCCAATTTTAAAAATGTTCCTACTCTAAAATAGATTAAATCGCGTTTGGAAGAATTTATATTATTATATTATTAGTTTAAATTTAATATTTATGTAAATAATTACTCTTTAAAATTCTTTTTTAAAAAACATGTATTGTTTATATACAATTAAAATAATTTTTTTAAAAAATAACTACACATATACATTTTTTATACTTTCTTTAACTCTTTAATGCATAGTGTAGCATATCTGCATCATGTTATTTTAATTTGAACTGCATCTACATTTGAGCATATTTTTTGTGTTTTGTTTCGAATATCTGTTGTTCATTTGTTTTTCTATCTCGTTTCACACAATTTTTTGTTTTTTTCTGCGTTTTGAAAATAAAATCGCCATTTAGAATTAGTTAGTCGATGTTTTGCATATAGTTAGTAGTAAACATACATATGTAATTTTTTTTAAATAAGAATATTGTTTTTGAATATTTATTTTAATTTTGAATGAATTGCCTTATTATTAAGAAGCGTTATAAATGAAAAAATATTTAAATTTTTTACCACAAATCTATAATGATGCAAATAGGCATAATGTCATAAAATCAATTTTCCGGGAAAACTAGCTGCTTCCAACCATTTTTACTTTGAAATTTTTTTCAACCAAACACATCTTTATAAGAAAAAAAGCATTTCAATTAAAAAGAAAAAATCATGCATTAAAGGGTTAAGTGAAATTTAGTCTAATTTTAAAAATACCGGTTTCGGAATATATCTTCCTTCTTCAGTTTTTTATATACAAATAATTAAGGTTGTTGCTGTGATTTTTGATGCATCTTCTGATATTCTTCACTGAAGAAGGAAGATATATTCCGAAACCGGTCTGTTTTAAAATTAAACTAAATTTCACTTAAAGAAAGTATAAAAATTGTATATGTGTAGTTATTTTTTAAAAAAATTATTTTAATTGTATATAAAAAATACATGTTTTTTAAAAAAGAATTTTAAAGAGTATATATTTACATAAATATTAAATTTAAACTAATATCTAAGTGATAAAAGGCACGGCAAAAATGGTGAAGTTCCACCTATATAGTTATTATATTTTTCTGGAGTTCGATTTCTTAAATGAAATAAATATTTAAATTGTGTTGAAGTTATTATTTTTCTGGTTCCTCCGCATCTTTGCGGATAAAAAATGATATTCATCCCCTCCGTTTGGAAATGGCATATGGTCTATTTGATACACTAATCATACAGCTACTAATTTAACTTAGTCGTATCTTACAACAAACTCTAGGATTTTTAAGATTTCTTGTTATTCATCGCGAATGCAAAACTACTCAAAAATTAAAAATCGGTATGAAGTACAGCAACAAAAAATGATGTTCATCCCTAGTTACATGTTAAAAATCCTCATGCCGTACGACGTGCTGTTTGCGTAGTTTGTTCTTTTTGTAATCCGGGATTTTTTAGTTTTCTTGTTATTTACCTAGAGTGGAACTATTAACTGTTCAAATAGGAATGGTAACGTTTTCCAAAAAATATAATAATTGTCTTTCGTTTTTAAAAAATTTTAAATTTGTTAAAATAATTTGTTGAGCGAAATATTTTAAAATCTAAAAAAAGTGTGAAGTTTATACCAAAAAAATCCTTGAGTGAAATATTTCTAATTTCACTAAAACATATTTTTTGGTATAAACTTCACACTTTTTTTTGGATTCTAAAATATTTCGCTAAATTTAATTTTTTTTTTTAAATGAAAGAGATATATGGAATAATAAAAACAGATAGCATGAATCATCTCTTTCTAGTTTAATCTGTCTTTCCCACTTTAATATGTGTTTTAACAGTGTAACTCACCAATACAAACTACTAATATAAAATTCCAATTGGAATCGTATACGTATATGTTATTTTCGTTGTTATAAACTTCACGGGCACATAAAATGACAAGAAATTGAGCATAAAAATAATTAATGCTAAATTAGCACAACGTCATGACAAAAATATTGAATACATATTCTAAACTTTTCCTCTCTTGACAAAATTTCAATGCGCATGCTCAAAACCATTCTTGTGTATGTATTTCGCCAAATGTACGAAAAATTGTCACGAGAAAAATAATGGACTAGATTTTTTTTTTGTCAAGTCAAAAATACACAAGTGGAGACAGGCCATGAGTGTTGCGTTCCTTCGTTCCTTCCTTCTTTCATTCATTCTAATTTTTTTGACGATTCCATGGTTGCTGAAAAGAATGCAGAACGATTTTGCTTCCATCTATAGGTAGTAAATGTGACTGATTGACAGTTTTCTTAGTGATTAACATTTTTTCTTGTCTTATTAAAACACAAAAACAATAATAAAAAATATGGTTGCTTGACATTAGATTTGAGTGTGGATTTTCTTTTTGTCTCTTTCATTTAAATATCATGCTATCTCCTTTTTGCCATGTTTGTTCATTACAAAAGTTTAAGTTAAATCAAGTTGGCGAAAAAAAATCAGAAGAAAAAAAACGTAATTTTTAACCAATGAAATTAATTTAAAACAATTTCAGAAGGAACGAAGGAACACAACACTGAATCCGTCTTCAGGGTGCAGGACAAATTAAAACATTTTCTTGGACGCCGGCAGAAGTTTGAAAACCAGAACATGTCAGAAGAAACCAGGACACCTGGTCACCTCAACTCTACTCGTTGGTGGTCAACTCAGTTTCTTACTTATTTTTCTTGGAAGGTTTCCAAATTACCATATATTCCAACTCCTTCTCATAGAATATTTAACCACAGAATATGGAATCGCATTGTATACTAACTCGCAAAACCAACCACCAGGATGGACTAGAGAACTTATTTGCTACGCAGCTACGCTGCGAGGTAAGGGTGGTTTTAATAATATGCCTACCAGTCACGAACTTGGCTAGATTGTGTAAAACAAAAAACGCAACAGTAACATTTTTCGAAAAAATACCCTATTAGGAAACAAATTAGTCCAGGAAACAAACATGAGCGCAGGTAGTTGCTCTTCGAAAAACTACACATGATACCATGCCAAAGATAAAAAACAAGACGGAGTAGTGTGGGTATTTTGATAAACAGACCATGCAGACGGAAGTATGCAGACGGGGTCCATTTACCTATGAGGACGTATGAATTAAGAAACTTAACTATAAATCTTATCTGTTTCAGAAAACCAAGCAGGGCTGCTAGAGAGTATCGTATTAAGCCATAAATATTCATGATACGTTTTTGAAGCAAGTTGGTGGTGGGCAATATATTGATATTCATGAGGATATACATTGTGGATGGTGGTGGTTGATTAAATTGTTTATAGGGCAAACAGCACTACACCAGATCCCAGTGAAGTTGTACGTCTTTGAATGAAGAAGCGAGGCAGCGGAAGTGGACATCGCTTTCTCATTGAGAGATGTAGGGATACGGCCACAGTTAAATTTCAAGGGAGACAGTGCATTTATATTTATAACTTAAACTGTTTGTATAGGTTGCACTATGAAGTGGTAATGCGGGGAAAACTAAGACTAACGGAATTTATTTAGGAACCTAGACTAGAGAGTTACAGGAATTTATGAAGCAAAAGTAGAATAAGTAACTAACTAAATTTGGATTCTTAGCAGTATCTCTTGAAGTTCATCCCAATTAACTTATTAATTTATCATAGGAGGCCAAGGATTGAAAGGCGGTTATAGATTTAAGTTAAAATGAAAGATTATAATTAAGAAGAATTGTGTTGTGCTAAGCATGAGCAAAATTACTAACTGTTGACCGTCAAGGTGTCTGTAACCTCAATCCCACTTTAACCATCCTTCTCAATATTTCCAATTTAATGTAAAAAGAGGTGTACGGTGGGCCCGGCGTCAAATTCATTACCGGTAGATAATGCTTAATGCTTGGTGTCACTCAAAATCAATCAATCAAGATTTCCCAATTACTTTGAGGGGCCCGGAAACGAAACCTTGCCTAGAGCTCGGATTGTTCTTAATCCGCCACAAATCACAAATATGCTCAAATAATATATTTCGTCTCCGAATGAGATATACAACGCTAAAACACAATTTTGTCGGCCCATGAAATGTGTTCCATAGGGTTACACAATTAAATTCATATAATTTTATTCAGTGAAAGTCTAAATCAAATATTCTCAAGTGACCTATCCACCAAAAGTATTTATTTCCCATATATTATGTAGGCAGATAATCACCTTTACATAATAATTTTAGTCTAATGGTTTGTAATTAACAAATAACCGATAAAATTTTATATAATATGTACTTTTTCTATTATAACTTACCGTAGTTTCATCTTCATGCAATACTTGATCATATTCTGACATTGCAACACAAAATATAATTGCTGTTACATCTTCAAAACAATGAATCCATTTTTTCCGTTCGGATCTTTGACCACCAACATCGAATAATCTTCAAATAATCAATAAAGAAAGGTAAACATGAATTAATAAATTTGAAAAATTACCTTTCACCACATAAATTGATGATTATCGCATTATTATGAAATGTGTACATAATATGTGCGTACTCACTTGAAGTTAAGATTTTTGAATGAAAAATGTACTTCAACGATGCCGGTCGTTTTGACACGAGTTCGTAATATATCTTGCTCTGTTGGTTGATAATCTTTTGCTCCTAGCCGATCTAAATCATCAAGGAAACTAGAAAAAAATAAAAAATAAAAAAATTATTTTAATAATGTTACGTGCGTGCGCGCGGTTTGTGAATAATTTTATTATTTGTGCGTGAGACGTGTCCACATAATTTATATACATTCTAATAATTTTACACACGCAATCAACCTTTTATAGACACTCTTGCATGATTCTAACATTTTGCAATTCTATAATAATATGGTAATTCGACATGCGATATTTCAGATAATGCATTCCCCGTAATGTATGGTAAACCATAAGAGTTTCGTTCATATTTATCCCAATTACAACGAATATACCGGCGCGGCGTCGTGAATATTAATTTACTCGATTACATAATATACACCTGAATTACATAAAACTATTAGAAATTTAACATTTTTAAGTTTTTTGTTTATGTTATACAAAATCAATTAACACGTATAGCATATTATGATTCATGTTCGCGACGCAAATACGCGCTTTTACCGCACGCATTTTTTACATTTTTCGAGTCGATATGGTGTAACAACATCGTGACGCTAAATGCTGAAGGTTATAAATGCGATCGATTCGAGTAATTTGTAGTGTAAAAATAAAATTTATGGTGTAATCATAATCGTATGCTTATGATACTTTCAATCCAATCAATATCACTGTGGTAGTTTGAACATACGATACAGCTACATACTTATGTATCATATTGAATAAATCGAAATTGAGAAAGGTCAAGATTCCGTATATACATACAATATCAATGTTAAAAATGTATATGATGTCATCGCCGCAACCTCAATCAACAGACAAACAATACCTTCTGTTTTGCTTAATCCTATTTATAAGATAAATTACGTTTATCGTAGTAAAACAGTTATATGAAGTAAGCGTCATACAGTCTCATGGAGTATTTCTTAACCGCTGAATGAATTAAGCGATGAAGGTTGCTGAACTTGGTAATGAACATTAGTTTTAAAAATCTATCCGACCGTGACGCCACCACACTTTCCTATGGTTAGGATATTTGATTTGCTTTATCTAATAATGACGGATGTCCAAACCATCAAAATTTATAGGTCTTGCTATACGGTGAGTTGGATGACTACGGCTTCATAGCCTCGTTATCAAGTTCTCGTTAATTGATTTGGTGTAAAAAAACTTCAATACGCACACAATACGCATGTGCCTAGTTAGCCGACAGTAAAAAGTCGATAATGCAGATTATTTTATTAACATTCTAGCCGAAAATAACATGTTAAGTGGTTGTCAGTCGAGAGTAAATACATAGGATACATGAATTGCAATAACAACTTTTTTAAATATTCTTACGTGGAAAACTATGTTTAACCTAGTCGTGGAAAATATCAGTAATTGGGAAGAATCCATAAAGTTAAAATAAAATCTGTCTCTAGACAAAGATTTCCAAGGGAAACTTGTACTGACTGTTTTCCCTGCGACAGCTATTGACAAGTCACGTTAATGCAATCCATCTCCAGACATAACACTCTAGAGCAGCGCTTCTCAAACTAATAAGCCAAAGACCTTCCCCCGCTAAAAATGCGTGAGCAATGAGTTCGAGCTGCCCGACTCCAAGTCGAGAGTGGAAAACACGCAGGCACCCTTCATTGCATCCAGTGTATAATCGATGCGAGGCAGTGAAAATGAGTCCTTTTGGGTAACGTTGTTAAGTTGGCGGTAGTCAACACAGAATCTCAACGATCCATCTTTCTTCCTGACGAGTACAACTGGGGAGGACCAGGGGCTAATGGCTGGCTCAATGACACCTTTCGCTTTCATATAGGCAAACAGAATCTTCATTTGGTTTCTTTTGGTTTCGTGTGACTCGTTCGGCACGCCCTCCAATGATTTTTGGTCCTCTGTAGCGGGGCCCCAATTGCCGGGTGGAATGATCTCCACACATTTCATGTCGCCCATCCGAGTATTTTCCGAGAGTGTCTTCTCGTGATCCGTCGTATTTGCTATTCGCACATGCTGTAGGTGGCGGCTCGGGTCGACCAGTCCTCTTGCAATTAGTATTCCCTCGGGCAAATTTAGCTCCGATGGATGTTGGATCAGGACCTACCTGATTTGTGGCAATTTTGACGGAAACTAACGTTTCAGACCTCGGAGTTATAAGGTCACCCTCAATGAAGTGGCGACGGCCAGGCTGCTTGCAATAGCGATTGGAATTCTCTGGTTATCGAGGAACAAACATTCTTCCGCCAAATTCATCTGTCCTTGAAATTTTTTTAGGAAGTCAGTGCCGAGTATTGCATCATCCTGTATGTCGGCGATGATAAAATTCGCGGATTTAGCAAGCTCCCCAAGTTTGACGATTAGCTCGGGTGCACCACTGTTAGGGCAAGAGTCCCCAGTCACGGTCCTGATTCGTAAATTACCCGGTTGGTTTTTAAGAATCACCGAAGGTATCGATAGTTACTTCATCGGTTACCACTTCGGCCGTCTCCTCGAGAACTGCTTCGTGGAATTTTCGCTGGTTCATTCTGGTCGCTTGTCGGACGGCCGTCACTTCGACAGCTATGGTCAGTGCATCCCGGCATTTTGCAGGACTAGCCATTCTGATTAAATCTTGCACCTCGTTTTCATAAATGCAATCTATGAATTGCATAAGAGCGATTCGATCCAATGCCTTGCTTGGTAGAGTGGTAAATGCTTTACGACCCAGCCTTTCTACATCCATACCGAATGCGGATAAGTTTTCCTTGGTTTGTTGTGCTCTGTAGCGAAGAAGGGTGTGACTGGTTTGCTCGTGGTATTCTATCCCTAGTAGCATTGATAGAGATTTACACAATAAATGAAAATCTCGTTTTGCCGCTGGTTCCATAGATGAAAGAACAACCAACACGTCTCCACGTAGTATCACCCCTAGCTGTATGGCTCGTTGAGGAATGGACCGTCCATTAGCAACCGCGACCAGTTCGAAGTGCGTAAAGTATTCCTCCCATGTTGAAGTGCCCTCATACGTTGGTAATTTTAGTGGCCATACTGGAATCGGAGCAGTCGATCGATTCATTAAACTTTCTCCGAGGTCTGTCTTGTTGATGGCCGATGGGTAAATACGCTAACTTCTGGTTAAGCTCCCTTATGTCAAGGGTCCTTGATGGATCCGCCACCTTTGGCTGTGGTTGAGCAAGTAAGGTATCCGCTGTACCAATATTTGCAATGGGGGCATCTTCGGAAGTATCGACCACGAAGGAAGATCCCGGCGTCGACATCTTGGCCAGGAGGGATATTCTTCTTCACAAATCTAAGGCCTCCTATTGAAGATTATCAAAATCATGTCGCTAAATCTTTTCAGATTCCTTGTGCGTTGTATGTCCATTTGCGGTCATCGCTGCCTTCAGCATCACCTCACCAACTGTTGCTGGGCTGCCATGTTCTCGTCCTCCGCTTTCTGCTTGGCTGCTTCCGCCGTCTACTGGGATTGCCGAATGGCCGCCAATTGCTGTTGGGTGATCGTGGCGTGGGCGTGGCCTCTTCTTAGCTGCTTCCATAGTTTTATGTGTCTGCTGAAGGGCGATCACCTGTTGCTGGAGTGTTTGCAGTTGCCGCTGTAGTTGCTGTGATGCTCCATTGTGTTCGTCGGCTAGAGTGTAGGACCACTACTATTACTAAAAACTAACCCCACATGCCACATCTGACACCACTGTTACCTCCGACGACTCACTCACGAGGATGCAAAACAATCAAAAAGGTTGCTTGTCTTTATTTACCTGGCTAACTTTATTTTCACAACTACATCACAAAGAACCCGTTTAACTTAGCGAATTACTTTATAAATTATGAAATTATATTTAAATTGTGCTGCATGTCATTTCTTTGTTAAGCGGTCATCCAGGCGAATATGCTTTTGTTACAATATTTAGTTCCGGAGTTTTCACAGCTACATCTAATTTTTAATAGTTCCTTATATAAAATCCTCTCATGTTTTTTAAAATCTAGCTTAACAATTTTATGGAATTCTACAATTTTTGCGCCTAGGTAGGCATTTTGTACCTGTAAATCGGATGAAGCTGAAAGAATATATTGGGTTGGTAAAACATTTTTTTATTTTTTTAAATTGGCGGGACTTGGATATGAGACATCTTAGATCCTTGAACAAGAATGCCCAAAATGCTTAGCTGTTAATTCGTTATTATTGAATAATATTTTCGGCAGCCGCAGTATTAAAAAGTTTAAGAAGCACTTCTCTAGAGGATACTGCTAAAGTTAGCCGAAAGTTGCTAGGTGAAAGTGAAAAGACGATAATGCAGATTGTGTTACGCCAGCTGAAAGTAACAAAAAAAAAAACGGTAATGCAGATTGCGTTACCCCGACTGAAAGTACAACACATCGGTAATGCAGATTGTAAATAAAAAATTAAGTATTTATCAATCGGTAGTGCGGTAGTGTTTAGCCTACAAATTGTGGAAAATTCGCGAAAACTACAAAAATATTTAAAAATGGAATAAAATCAGCTTCTAGTATGTCTGGAGATAATTTGAATTGATGTGACTTGTCAAGAGATATGGCAGGAAAAAAATTGAGGTCAAGTTTGATAAAGCAAAATATCGAAAAGCTGGGAAATGGGAAACCGTGAAATCAATTTGGCCATATTATAACCACCTTTGGAATAAAAATTAAATATTTTTGACAAACATGGAAAGCTCGAAAGAAAATTATTTGGTGATAAAATACGATATTTACGCAGGTTGTTTAAGTTCAATTGCCACAATTGCTTTTTGGTTGTGTTAGAGGTTATTGTTGGCTGTCGAAGAGGTTACACAGTTTTGGTGTGCTCAGCATCATAACGGTGTAGTTTTTGGTCACCAATTTAGGAACAAGCAGAGAGGGTGAGCAGGTGTGTTATCGTAGTACAATCGCCATGAGTTTTCCCCCACAAATTCAAACGTTTCGTTCGGATCAATTTACGCAAACAGCGTATAACTTCCTGCAAGTACTCCTTATTGATCGTACTACCTAAGAGCTCATGTTACACCACTTGTTCACTCATCAACATTCCAACATTTTAATTTTCACCAAATATTAAGTTTTGGTGCATCTATTGTGCTGACGCTTAACTTAAATTTATAATAATATGTATACTACAAAATAATACATATTTTTGATTTTTACTTTATATATTTTGTGCTGACTTTGGAATTTAAAAATTGTATATAAAGCGTCTAACTCAGACCAGCAGCATTGCAGTCACCCGGTTAAATAGCCACGTCACTTTGGCAGATATAGACAAGCAGTTAAAATGCTTTTGGGAATCCGAAGAACTGCATCCTAAACGAAGCCTAACTGCTGAAGAGATCGAATGTGAGCAGTACTATGAAGAGACACACAAGCGTTTAACAAATGGACGATACGAGGTTCGGATGCCGCTTCACAACAACAAACTCAAAGAAGTGGGAATAGGAGAATCTAAAAGTAAAGCAGCAGCTAGATTGATTCAAATTGAAAAAAGATTCAAGAAGGATGAAGAGTTTAAGAATCAATATCACAAATTCATGAACGAATACATCCAGTTGGACCACATGGAACTAGTTAAAGCTGACACAGAAAAAGATGCTTCTCGGGTTTACTACATGCCACATCATTCCGTCATAAAAGAAGATAGCACAACTACGAGATTGAGGGTAGTCTTTGACGCTACCTGCAAAACAACAACAGGTACATCACTAAATGAAATGATGCATGTAGGTCCAACATTACAAGACAACTTAACGACAATATCGATCAGATGGAAAAAACATCGTTACGTGATTGCAGCAGATATTGAGAAAATGTTCAGACAGATCAGAATGGCCCGCGAAGATCAAGATTTTCAACGAATCCTCTGGCGATCTGAGCCAAATAAGCCAATGAGCAGCTATAGATTAAAAACTGTCACATACGGAACAGCGTCTGCAACTTATTTGGCTACAAAAACGTTACAACAATTAGCCATGGATGAAGCGTCAAGATATCCAATTGGTTTAAAGATTATTCAAAACGCGATGTGGATGATCTTCTATCTGGAGCTAACACAATCGCAGAAGCAATCGCTGCGAAAAGAGAACTACTAAATCTTCTTTCCGGTGGAGGTTTCAACCTTAGAAAATGGTCCAGCAATGAAAACGCGTTATTAGAAGAGCTTCCAGAAAATCTGAAAGAAACAGGACTCCATACTATAGAATTTAGTGATACAGTGAAAACACTTGGACTCCTGTGGAACTCTTCAACAGACACCTTTCAATTCAAAGTTGTTTTGCCAGAATCCAAAACAACGATATCCAAACGAACAATCTTATCAGAGGCATCAAGGCTTTTCGATCCGCTAGGATGGTTAGCACCAGTGGTGATCCAGGCAAAAATTCTACTTCAAGATTTATGGGCTTCCGGTGTAGGATGGGACGAAAAACTTCACTTAAATCTTGAAAACAGATGGTTAAACTACAAAATGGAATTACCACGTTTAGAGGAAATCAGAATTCACCGTTGGATTAATTACAACAGTAACGCCAGAATTGAACTACATGGTTTCTGTGACGCCTCGAATCAAGCATATGCTGCAGTGGTATGTAGCAAAATAAACAACCAAGTCACAATAATTGCTGCTAAAACAAAGGTTGCACTATTAAACCAAACAATATCACTACCAAGATTAGAGCTGAACGCCGCATTGCTACTTTCTAAATTGCTCAAAAATGTCAAACATGCGTTGAACATCAACAACAATATATCAACATTTTGCTGGAGCGATTCCACAGCAGTTTTGGGCTGGATAAAAGGAAACCCACAATACCATAAAACTTTTGTGGCAAACAGAATAACAGAAATACAAGCCATCACCGATCCTAGCCAATGGCATCACGTGGTCTCTAATGAGAATCCTGCTGACTGTGCATCTCGAGGATTAAACCCCGTTCAATTATTAACCCACAAAATTTGGTGGGAAGGGCCAACATGGCTAAAGAATTTGAGCTATCCAACAACAAAAATCAATGATGAAGAAATGGAACAAGCGGGCAGCATGGAACGAAAATCAATAAGGACATTTACAGCAACAGTGAAAAAACCTGTGATTGAATTCGATAGATTCTCTTCGCTACAACGGCTTGTTCATAGCATTGCATACTGTCTACGATTTTCATTAAATGCAAAATCAAAAGCTAAAGACAACTTCCATTTTAAAAAAGAAGAACTGAATACATCGCTAAGGGCAATAATCAGAGTCGCACAGCAGGAAGGTTTTGAAACAGAATTAAAGAAGTTAAAAGCGAAACAAAACCTACCAAAGAACAGTACAATCATAACGCTAACTCCATATCTGGACGGAAATGACCTACTCAGAGTCGGAGGTAGAATAACAAATTCTAGTCTTCCATTTGAAGAAAAGCATCCGATAATAATACCCCGAGGTCACAAGCTGTCAAATTTGCTTATCAGAGAAGCTCATATAAAAACACTACATGGTGGCAATCAAGCAACTTTAGCACACCTGAGAACGCAGTATTGGGTAATAAACGCCAAAAATACGATTCGTCACACTATACATGAATGTATAGTCTGTACGAGAGCGAGGAAATTGGCGTCGCACCAACTAATGGGCATGTTACCAAAAGAACGAGTAACACCAGCACCACCGTTTACTAACAGCGGAGTAGACTACGCTGGTCCGATTAATATAAAATTGTGGAAAGGCTGCTGTAACAAAACAAAGGGATACATTTCCATATTCATATGCCTAGCCACGAAGGTAATTCATCTAGAACTTGTAAGTGACTTGTCAACAGACGCTTTCCTGGTCGCATACCGACGATTCATATCAAGAAGAGGAATTTGTCTGAACATATTCAGTGATTGTGGTACAAATTTTGTTGGAGCAAACAATCAACTACAAAAACAGGCAAAGCAACAGGAAGCAGAAATTAAAGGTAAAATAGCTCAGATGGGAACTGAGTGGCACTTTATACCCCCGGGAAGTTCTCACTTTGGAGGAGTATGGGAAGCCGGAGTCAAGTCAACAAAACAACACCTCCGCAAAGTAATTGGAACTCGTACACTAACTTTCGAGGAGCTCTCAACACTTCTAACTCAAATAGAGGCATGCTTGAACTCTAGGCCACTAGCTCCACTCTCAAACGACTCAGATGATGACGGGTTTTTAAGTCCGGCACATTTCCTGATAGGCAGGGCCATCATAGCAATACCACAACCTGATATGGAGGGTATCCAAACCGTTACAAGATGGAATTTGCTCACCAAGCTCAGTCAAGAATTTTGGAAAAAATGGCATATGGAATATCTCTCACGACTCCAACGAAGGCCAAAATGGTTGCAGAAACAACCTAACATCCAATTGGGAGAACTAGTAACCCTCAAAGACGAACAACTACCTCCTACGCACTGGCCACTAGCAAGAGTAATTGAACTTCATCCAGGACAAGATGGACTTGTTAGAGTAGTCACGCTCAAATACAGGAACAATACGTTTAAAAGGAATATTACTAAAATATGCCGCCTACCAACAACTAACGAGCCAAAGGACTACATCAACATGCAAAATAAGAAGAATGATCTAGTGCATGCGGTAGTTACTAAAGATACAAGCACAACTCAGCAATTACCAACCCCACAAGGCATAGATAAAACAGTACCAGGAAGAACAACCACGCAGATGAGCAATCCGCAGTCTACACGAAATAGACTACCACTGCCCGGAAAAGACAACCAGAACCAAAGAGTGCAGCCTCACAGACAAGCAAAGAATTTAAGTAAAGTAAATCATCTTACACTAGCATTACTCTCAATTTGCTGCGTACTAGGACAGGCGCAAGCTCAGATCAAGGTTACCCCATTTAACGACTCAACAGGAATATATTTCGAGAATTTAGGCAAACTTGAATTGGTAGCCATGAAGTGGACATTAGTGATCTATTACAACATGACGAACTATTGGGAAGAGATCGAAGCTTTTAAACAAGCCCAAGGCGAACTGGGAGCAGCTTGTAAAGGATTGTCTGGTTTTAACTGCGACGTAATCCTACAGCAACTTCAATGGCAGCTCGACAACTTGATTGCAGACAATGTTCTCTTATTAACAAGCAATAAGGAACGTCGACGAGTGAAGCGCGGTTTAGGAGACACAACAGCCATTATCTTAGGAGACATGTTTGGAATTCTTACCCAGCGCGAAGCCAACCAGTATGAAACCCAATTCGAGAATATCAACAACAATGAAAAGCATCTAATGGCATTAATGAGAAACCAGACATCTATAATCGTTAACACAATCAAGCTGATGAAATATAATTCTAATCTCACAACAACATCATTGAACAATTTAATAAAGGATCAACAGAGGTTAAGATTAGAGATGATACAACTAAACGAATATCGAACACACGAAGAAATGGTTCACCTGATATTAATGAGCGCACTAGAGTTGACCTTAATACTAAAAAACTTAGAGGATACGCAACAAGGTCTACTTGATATTATTTACTATGCACATCATATCATTTTGCATCCATCGATTCTCGCGCCGTCACAATTAGAAGACCAACTGCAATTTATTCGCCAACATACACCAGCATCAATAACCATTCCTGGCCATAACATTCATGATCTCATGCATATATATCAAAGCATGAATGTACGTAGTAGGGTAACACAACGAAATGTGATAATTGAGATTATCATTCCGTTATCCTTTGCAACGGATTATAACCTGCTAGCTGTCTTTCCTGTTCCGGATATTAATCATAACAGCACTAAATCTCACATCGTTGCATCAACAACATATCTAGCAATGGACAATCATCGAGAACATTTTACCACTCTAACAACAGAAGAAGTGGAACGTTGTCAAAAATTCCAACCAACGCAATTTTTATGCGAAATATCACCAATTTTCAATGCATTAACTAACAGAACCCAATGTGATGTAGCAATCTTACAGCGAAAACCAATGCTTGACACATTATGCAATGTTAAAGAAATAAATTCAACTAACCATTGGATAAAACTGCATGCTCCAAATCAATGGATATACGTAATTACAAATAAAACGACAGTTGACATCATATGTGAATCCAACATCGACTCATACAGCTTTCAGGGGTCCGGGTTAGTGACGATAGATGCTGGTCGCTAAGGGACGACCATCTCTTTATCATCGCTATCGGCATAGCACGTAATAATATTAGCAAGACATTTGAAAAATCATCTAATATGTTAAACGGAGCGATCAATCTAAAGGAAGTCAGTTCGCAAATAAAACTCAAAAAACCCGATAATCTTAACCTGATGCCAGCAATGGAGACTACCGATTTGGAAAGGGAGCTAAAAGTGATAAAGGAAAAGGAACAACTGCCAACAGAAATGAATCATCATGATGTTCATCATTACACGGTATCCTACTCAACTATAGGAATCTTAATAATACTTTTCGTCATTTTGTATTTTAAAATTAAAGCGAAAGGTCAGGTTCTAATACCGGCAGCCCTTCCTCGACCGGATGAAAATAGTGAAGTGTAAACAGGAGGCTACTCAAAACTCTATACAGCCCCGAATATGTTGACTCATCAACATTCCAACATTTTAATTTTCACCAAATATGAAGTTTTGGTGCATCTATTGTGCTGACGCTTAACTTAAATTTATAATAATATGTATACTACAAATACATATTTTTGATTTTTACTTTATATATTTTGTGCTGACTTTGGAAATTAAAAATTGTATATAAAGCGTAGCATTTAATAAAATAAAGCAGAATTTAAATTGACACCAACTAATTTTGTTCTCATTAATTAATTAAGAAAAGGCCCACCAGTGGTAACCTTTTAAGTGTTTAAATTTACATAAATCCGATACAAGGGTTTAACACTACTTGACGAGCTTTTTTGGTCTTGCCTCTTTAGGAAGCTTTCAGTGGGACGAATGAACCTTACTTTCGACGTCATATTCGTAAACTCCTGTTTTATCACCAGCTATGACTGGTTTTGGTCGAAATTAAACAATTTCGAAGGTAATTTTCCTGTCACACGTTTCATGTCTGAAACCCATTTGAAATTATTTTTGTTAGATACCGAAATGTTTAAAACTGAACAGCCACAATAAACCATCGCAAATTTTAATTGCGATACATTTTGTAGCCATCAAGTATGTTGATTAAGTCCAAACTTCAATGGAGTTGGTGTACAATCGGAAATGTTCCATTTGGGACCGGAATGGAGTTTCTTAAATGAAACATGGCCTAAATTTAACAAATATTCCAAAACTTTGCTAGAAAACCATAAATCAAAAAATTAGATTTGGTAAAAAGAAATTTGTTTTTTAATTCATAACCAATCCAGGCCTATTTTCCACTTCCAGCGCCAAACGGAACTCGCAATACATTTTAGTGAAATTGTACACTAAGTTTAATAAGCCGCGATTCTGTAAGTGGAACATAAGAAGAATGAAGAATTTCGTGGGTCACATCATTTGGGGTCGGATTTCTTAAATAAAATAAGAGCCAAATTAAAGAAATATTGCGGGACGCCTCTAATGATATTATGGTTGGTACCATTATGGTGGATTCAGCGAGAAAAATTTGCTAGCTCGTGATAACGAATTGTTGAAATTTCGTCATCCTTTTTACCACACCAATTTTTTTTTTTACTTTTTCAAAAGAGAGAACCATAAAAAAAGTAAAAAGAAAATTGGAGGAGGAAAAAGATGACGAAATTTCAACAATTCGTGATCACGGGCTAGCAAATTGTTCTCACTGAATCCACCATTAATTAAAAAAATTGTATCACTAATTTTTTTTACATGAACAACCAATCCAGACAGTTTACTACGTCTCCAACTCTAAAATAGAATCTCCCCATATCATTTGGGCTGCAGTTTGATTTCATAATTAAAATATTTAAATTGTATAGAAATTATGATTTTTCTGTCCTTCCTCTGAGTTTTCAGGGCAATGTAAGATATTTTCCCGGAAGCTCGCAGAAGTTTGAAAAACCAGAACATGTCCGGAGAAACCATAGGACGTCTGGGTACCCCTAATTGTCACTACTCTAAAAAGAGTTAATCACGCGAAGAGATTTGAAACTGGAAATTCGTATGAAGACCTAAAATTCAGAAACGTTTTACTTTCTATACTGAAACCAACTTAGCCATTTAGTTGGCGATGCCGGATCATCGCATAACAGAATTTTAGCGCGCCAATTGATACAGGTTACAATATTGGGTCAGATTCCGAGATAGTAAAATAAATTTTATATTATTTTATTCTCACTCTTTCTATACAAATTTGCGTTGAAAAACAGAAATAAAACCTGGCGTATTATGAGCCAGATTCTTTTCTGACTGATCCTTAATATTATACTTAGAAAAAATTCTGACTGATCCTTGATATGATAAAACAAAATTATTTCACGGAATAAGTTTGTCACTAATGCACAAAAGATCTTTTAGGTCGCAGTGCGGGGTGGCTTGAACGCCCACATGGCCCTCAACTAATAAGTTTGTCACTAGAGAGAGAGACTAATTTCCAGAGGCTGCTTTCGCGAATTTTTCACAATTTTCCACGAGGAACTGAAGGCAGGTTTTACCACTTAAAAATATTGGCAAAAGTCTTCACTGCTTTCAGTATTTTTCACTTTCGGCTAGAAACTTTCGGCTGACATTAACAGGGTTCTACATTTATCGACTTTTTACTACCTCACCAAAAATCGCTTCATCACTGGTTGTTACAATTGGCGATGCTTTAATGCTCAATAGCTCCCGATGACGATTTGATTTTGTATAATTTTTTAGACCACTTTAGCTGTAAATTCTTGTGCAAGCCACGGGTTTTCTTTGCTTGTTAAATTACTCTATGTCCCATCAACCTGAGAGCGTGGTTGTCTTGCATTCGCCGTGCCTCATTGTAGCCAGTCCTGAGAGAGTATAGAGAGGGTTTTGACTACAAAACAGTAGAGAATTTGTTAAGTCAGTAAAATTTTGGAGAATTGAATTAAAATTATTCGGGTAAAATCATAAAGTTAAACAAAGTACTTTACCGTCTAGTCAACAAACATGTTTCTGTTTTTCACCTGCAGAACCCTAACCAAAAACTGTATACATATATAGCATTACAGCTCGTCTCATTAAATAAAATTGCAAATGGAATAATTTAAATATTTTTATGACAACATAATTTTTAATATTCCAAATAAATTTTCACTGGTAATTAAAAATAAAAATTCCAACCGTAAAATACAAGAATTAATTAGCCGTGGTAAACAAAATTAATGTACATAGCTCCTTAAACAAAACAATAAAAGGTTATTGCTCTTATTTCGCATTATTAATTAATAATAATTTGTAACTCACTTAACATAAACGAAAGGTCCTGAAGGGTAAATGTATGGTAGCAGCATATTGTACTCTCGCGTACAAAAAAAAATGCCCGTTAGCATGTTTACAATAAATTTAACTATCTGCTAATATAGCTCAACAGCAAAATACAATATACACAAATAATAATATTTACAAAATCTTTAAGATGTTGTTATTTGTTTAAGTCATTGACACAGTAAAATTGCTAGAACACCCGCAACAACAATGAACTGTTAAACTATTTTAATATGCATTGAAAACAATTTTCTATATTATACTTTACTCTCTATACTGATGGTAACGATCTATCTTTGTATCCTTACCGACATTCATCCTTTTACAGAATAATAATGAAAGGAACAAAAAAAAAATTGTATCCGTTTATTTTCATTAAAAGAATTTTATATTTGAGATGCTTTTATACTTTTTTATTACTCTTCGCCTTCTTACGTAAAACGGAGATTTTTCTTATATGAATATACGACGGTTCTTTGAATATTACATACATATTATATATTTCTGAAACAAAAAGGATTCGAGAAGTTGAAGCAGCCATTATAATAAACAGCGTTTTTAACTCTTCTGTATCCTTTTTGTGTTTTAAAATTTTAATGGTCCATTTAAAATGGAGAATGCGAAGGTTTTTTTTTAATGGGATTGGTGTATAATATTGTATATCATCACACATGCATATACCCCATGCGAGAGTACATTGATGGGATTGAATTTTAATGTTTGTTCAGTATATACGAATTATATAGATTTTCGTTAAGCAGGCACTCACTAATCAATTCTCGTGTGCGGCGTTACCAAGAGTACTAAAAATGTTTGATGTTAATTTTATATTTTGATTTTATGACGTAGGTATTTATGCAATGATTTTCCCAAAATAAATTCTATTGATAATAATGAGTTGTAAAAAAAAATTACGAGTTTAGTTAATTTGATTTATAGGGTAAGTGTGTTATACTTTGCAAAAAACAACCGACGCTGCAAGTTGAAGTTGTAAACCGGGAATTGAACTGCTCTGGGACCTATTTAAACATCGCACTTAGCAACTTAGAACCTATCACTTTACAAAATTTTGCTAAGAGAAAATCTATTTTGATAAGTTTAAGGGTTTTGTGAAACAGATTCGATAAAATTTACTTTATTCGGTTGTGTCATGATACAGAAATTAGTCACTTGTTTAATATTGCTGTGTTAAATTGGCGTTAATGTCATAAGTAAATGGTTTCCGCGTCTAATCACAAACAATGCTTCATTACTTGATGGTGCATCAATGCACAAACGCGATGTACTGTGGTGCTTACTGTCCCCTTTGTAACGCCGCATGCATGGTACCCACACCATGATATTGGCATCCATTGCCAAGCCAACGAAGGCATAGTAAAATTTGTTATTTGGGGCCAGCGCTTTATTTTTTGTAATTTTGTGCCTAATTACATCCTCGAAATTTTGTAAAATATATTCTGCTTGATTATAATTTATTCGGAACGATTCTATAACGAAAATTCGTTAGAAATATTATAATTCCTGTTACGGCAAACATTTGCATTGAATCGTTTCTAGGCCATACAATTCCGTAATTCTGAATTCCGGTATTCCGGTTGACTCATACTTTGGTTTCGATTATTCCGGAATTGGAAACACTACTTCCGGAATTAATGAATTTCTATTTTTCAGACTACTTTAAGAAATTTCAACATAATTTTATGTGATTAGTTATAAGCTTTCTTGTACTAAAAAAACTACATACATGGAAACTTCTTTGAATTCACTATTCAAGGGACCCACAAACGTTGTTTAATCTATAGAGGTGATTAGTTTGAAGAATAAAATAATCTAATAATTTTAAAATTCAAAGTTAGGCTAAAAAGAAAACTTTTCTTCAATTGTAACAAAAACTATGTACATATACGCAATATTTCAGAGACTGACAAAGATCAAAATAGAGAAGTGGCTACTTTTGGAACTTTTAGAGTATTTCTCATTTACGTTCATCATGACATGACACTTAGGGTTTCTGAACCCGACTCGACCCGGAGTCGGACCCATCAGATAAAGACCTTAAACCCGGATCCGGGATCTGGATTTTAAAACCCGGCGGGTTCGGGTAATTGGAATTTCAAGTTGTAAAATTACATATTTTTTGTAAAAATTAAAATAATTATTGTCTGTTATTCCTACTAACAATATATCGGCCTTTGCCAGAAAAAACACTTATCTCTATAAGAAACTGTAAATGTTTCGTTGCCAAATGTAAATTTCGAGTTGCAATAAAACGACGCTGATATAATACTGCTGCAGAAATTTACCTGCACCTGTATATGATTGTGTTCCCAGTGATTTGATTGAAAAACACTGAATTTAATGGCAAGCGGCTACACCACTGAGTTCGGGTGTACCGCCATTTATTTTCACAAAAATGTTTATAAAATTATGTTTTGGAAAAACTAAAATTCACGACCACTTATATTACTTCACTAGGCAATTGAAACTGGATGTTAATCCTCAATTAATTACGTTACACGTCTCGGTATAATGAAAAATCACTTTTTGATTTATTACGGTTTTAATTTTAATAATTAATTTTCATTTATAATTAATTTAATGTCGCTTGATTTTTGTTCCTCTTTTGACAAGAAGATGATTGCATGTGCACTGCACTCGATTTTCTGTGAGACTATTTCGCGTTGAAATAATTTGAGATATAAATAATTTCAAAACATATGGACTTTAATTCTTGATCTTAGCAAGGTTATATTTTCTGAATGATTAATTATGGCGGACGACAATAGATGGTAATGAGGAATTTTGATTCTTTCGGTTGTTGCATTAAAATGGCCATGATATTTATTTAATACCCAATAGTGAACTGTACTCAAATATAGGGAAATATATTGATTGAGTTGAGTACAGATGCAAACCCTAGAATACATTAGTAAGTTAAAATATTCTGCATAAACCGAAAAGAGATGTTCAATTACAATTATAATTAAAAGTTGAAATGGTTGCATTTCAAACAATTGTGGCGATAAACGAATGAAAATAAGCAATTTAAATGAGTGATCAGACACCGTGATTTTTTCTAAATTTTCATATAAATGAATAACTTCAAATATACGACCAACGAAAAAAAATTAAAATACATATTTTGTACTCACTTTTGTACTTACTTGAAGTCGCGGATTCTTTAGTAATCGGTAATAATTTTCGCATATGTGCAGAAAATATCTAATAATCAACGTTACAGTTTGACACTGGATGAGTGGACCAGCTCTCGAACCAAGAAATACATGAATATAAATTATCATGATGCTCCAACAGACGATCCGTATAATCTCGGGTTTGTTCGAATCATTGGATCAAACATCTATTAGGTTGTTCAGAAATTAATGCAGGTTTTATGATTTTATTTGTTTCAACAATTTTTGAGTAATAAAGAATTACGCAAAGGGTTTAACATTATAAGTCATTTTAAAGCTTATTTTATGCTCTTTCTTATCACATAATCTATTTTTAATCTAAGTTGTAGTTTTGTCTATTTTTAGACCTTTGAAGTTAAGATGTCAAAACAAGAATTTCGCCAAATTTACTTGTATGAATTTAAACTCGGCCGCAGTGCAGCACAAACGGCTCGAAACATCAATGAAGTTTGGGGCCAAGGAAGTGTTAACGAATGCACAATCCAACGTTGGTTTCAAAAATTGCGTCGTGGTGAACTCAGTCTTGAAGATGAGAAAGGTCGCGGACGTCCCTCTGCCATTGACGTCGATGAATTGAAGGCTTTGGTGGAAGCAAACCCACGCACGACTGTTCGAGAGCTTGCAGGGGACCTAGGCGTAGTATTGGATTGATTTCGGAACATTTGAGCCGAATTGGAAAGTCGAAGAAGCTCGACAAATGGGTGCCACACGAAGTGAACGAAAACCAAAAACATCGCCGTTATGTAGTTTGCTCTTCACTTTTTTTGCGCAGCAAAAACGAACCATTTCTCGATCGCATTGTGACGTGCGATGAAAAGTGGATTCTATACGACAACCGACGACGTTCAGCGCAGTGGTTGGACCGTGGCAAAGCCCCTAAACACTTCTCCAAACCTGAGCTGCATCAAAAAAACACTATGGTGACTGTTTGGTGGTCATCAGCCGGAATTATCCACTACAGCTTCTTGAATCCTGGCGAAAATATCACAGCAGAGAAATATTGTCAACAAATTGACAAAATGCACAAAGAACTAAAACGTCTGCGTCCAGCATTAGTCAATAGGAAGGGCCCAATTCTTCTGCACGATAATGCTCGACCACATGTTGCACAACCGACGCTGCAGAAGTTGAACCAACTTGGCTACGAAGCTCTGTCTCATCCACCATACTCACCAGACCTCTCGCCAACCGACTACCACTTTTTCAAGCATCTCGACCACTTCTTACAGGGAAAAGTATTCAACGACCAAACAGCCGCAAAAATGCCTTCGAAGAATTCGTTGCTTCCAGAACTTCAGAATTCTATGCAACTGGAATTAATAAACTTGTATCTTGTTGGCAACAATGTGTAGATTCTAATGTGAATTCGAATGTGTAGTTCTTATTTCGATTAATAAAATTTATTCTAAACTGAGATATGTCGTTTTAAATAAAATGGTTGAAAACCTGCATTAATTTCTGAACAACCTAATAAAATCATTTGAAGTAGATTACCAGCAAAGGTGACGATGCTTTTGTTATTAACTAATTCGGTATAGAATGTACGACATTTTACCAACTCTATCTCAATCGCGGTATTCTCCTTGAAGTAAGTGATACTTTATATAAACAAAAAATGACTGCGATGGTGGATATGGAACGCAAATCAGAGATAAATGATGCCGATTAATTGGATGATGAAATATACGGAACTGAAGAAGAAAACTTTATGGAAGCAGTAAGCATTAATCAGATTATCGCCGATGTTCGTAAGGTGCTAAAGTATTTTAATTCTACTCCTATTAGAAAAGGAATTCTAGAAAAACAAAATCAAGGCAAAGCTCGGTCACACCAAAAATCTAATTTTGGACTGTAAAACTCATTCCAGTTCTTTGGCGAATATGATCTGTGTTTTCGTAAAACATAAGCAATTAATCGAACAGGCTTTGTTAGAGTTAAACCGCCCATAAATGTTGTATATGTAATAGATTTTGAAGTGCGCTTAAAAACCTAATAAATTTACTCGAACCTGCTAAATTGGCAGAAGCCCTAAGTCGTAACGACTAGAGTTGTAAATCTCTATTCGGCCGGCATCAAACTGAATTACATGAAGAAAAATTTCGCGAATTGCAAAAATCAAATTTCGACTGAGTTGCTGCAAAACATCAAGAAACGGCTAAATGATAGAATGCACTCGAATTTGATAAATTGTTTAAGTCGCTTAAATAACCTAACCTGGTTCCTTCAAAACAAGCTTTAAGTTTAAGTACACAACTAATGAATAGAATTATCCAAAACTCGGACTCGGAAGTCCATTCCATGGATAATTTGAAAGAGATGATTTCGGATAGCTTAAACAGTAGTTTACACTTTCAAAAACACAAAAAAAAATGGACTATCAATCTTGAGAATCATTATGACGTGATATGCACAGTGAAACCTACTTCAATGGATAGCGAAAAACATTCTCGGTGATAAATACTCGAAAATTTGGATGTTTCAAATATTTTTTTGATATTGGACCCGAACCCGACCCGGATCTGTAGGGTTTCCTTAATATTGGACCCGGTAATACCCGGGTTTTCAGAAACCCTAATGACACTTAATAAACGGATTACGAAACAATAAATGCTCTTCGCTGATAATTACCATATGTATTTACAATACATATATAATTTAATCCGCCTCTAAAATACACCTGCCAAATACGTACATATATCCTGGTTTCGGACTCAAATAAACAAATTCAGAAACTTTCTCGTCGTCCAAAATTTGTAGAATTTATAGGATTTATTGAATTCTTAAAATAAGTCAAATTTGAATTTGTAAAATTTATAGATCTGAAAGACTTGAACAATTTATAGAACCCATTAAATCTATAAAATTTAAAGAATTTATAAAATTTGTGTTTAGCCAACCAAAGGCGGTCGTAACAATATGGTTGTAACAGTTGAACTCAACAAACACGTGGTTCGGGCTTGAAATCGTTTTGGTCAGATCATTTTACTCTAGAACTAAAGCTATACTCCCATGCCCTAATTACACATATTTCGTCACATGAAAATTGACTGTAGCTGCTAATATCTTGGAGCGGACTGAAATAATAACTATTGGGCGATAATTCGAAGGGTTAGATTTTATACCTTTCATGGCCATAATATTGGCTATTTTCCAGAATGAATAAAACATTTCAAGTGTCTTAGATCGGTGAAATAGAACGGATAAGAGAAAACAATTGGAGGAATATCTATGCTTAAATTCTATATGTTGAGAATATATAGATAGCATATGAGACAACAGACGTGGGTTTTAGGTACTGTTGCTGTCGCACGATTTCTAGCTGTTAAATTTTGAAGCGTTGAGTCTTTGAAATATTCTTGAAGAGACAGTTCTTTGTAAGCGGTCATCATTCTGCGTTCATCATTGAACGAAGCAAAAAATTCTTCTATTAAGCCGATGGCCAGAATTCCCAGTTCATTTAGAATTGCAAGCATTTGGGCCACCTCACCAACAGGTTTGAGAGAAGGAGAATGTGGAAGAAATCTGTACAGTGAAATACTCTATTCGAGTCTATGTGTAGCCAACAAAGTTTACCATTTATCTCTATTATACCGTACCATGTTCTCTTTATGCAGAATTCTTTAGGCTAGATTTTTCTGTCACGCAAACGCATTTTAACAGTCGTGCAATTCTTTAGCCATGAAATGAGACTTGGCGATTTCGATTTTATTAAGTGCGTACTAGATGTAAAACAAAATTTGTTTAGTTGTTTGGTTTTATTTTTTTAAAATATTCGATGGCACATCTGGGTTATAAACATATAATTACAACTCTCAAGTCTCATTTTGCGACGAAAATCCATATTCTGAGCAAGAATTATTTCCGATTTCTATAGCTTTCTTGTAGATTCTTGGAGCAATTCTCTCTCGTCCTTTTTGTTGCTGCCTTTAATTTTTAACATTTCTCAGTTTGATTTATTGAAGAAGGTTGAACCTAGAACCTTATTTGGAAAATATGTGAATTTTTAATTAAAGATGATGATAATTTTAATTTAATTGAATAATTTGATCAATTTTGACATTTTATTGTGGTGCGGCTCTGGCCATCAATCATTAAAACATTATTGGGAATGCAATCGAGTAAGTGCTTCACAACGAATTCTTTAGCGAAATTATACCTATGAAAACTGGAACAGGATTATGAATTCACAATAATACATCTTCAGGAACATTTGGGAAACTCTTGAGAAGGATTTTGAAAAACAAAAATATAAGGGGCTAGAACCTTCCAATGAACCCCTTAATCCACTCAACCCAAACTCAATCACCAATTCAACACCAACTTAACTTTAGCTCAACCACTACTCAGCTACAATTCGCCCACGCACTCGACCCTCGACACCAACTTAATCTCCACGGAACCCCCAATTGAACTCTCATATTAACCCCAAACTCAAGGCTCAACCCAATCCCTCAAACCGAAAATAATTCCCCAACTGAACCCTTCGCTCAACCCCAACTCAACACAATACTCAACCACAACTCATCCCTCAACTCTCAACCACAATTTCAACAACCTAGCTAATTCTCAAATCGGTTCAAAAAACTATATGCGTACATGAACTCCACTCAGAATAACTCAAGTTACTTCAACTTGAAATCTCAACTCAACTCCCAAATAAATCCTCAACTAAACGAATGGATCAAACTCAGTCCTCAATTCAATCCAAAATTCAAGACGTAGCTAAATCCCTAAATCAGCAGGGTCCGTAAACTTATATGCTAGGGTGGCCCTTATTTTGGGCAATATTTTATGGTTCCGCAAGAATCTTAGTTATTTTAATACACAGACAAACTTCTTTTTCTATTATTTGTGTGGGCATGAAACATACAGAAATGAGGGTTTTTCTTGAGTTTTGATTTAGTGAATATAATTCGCTAAGTCAGTACGTGCTTGCCTCATACTTAATCTATGAAGTTAGAATTGAATTTTGTAGTTTGGTCGTATCTATGTGATGAGTAGACCGAACATTTTGTAAGTGCTAGCTTGTCAGTACGAAACCAAACTACCACAGAGAAAACTCAAGGAAAAGTTTTCATTTTTTGGAGTCGATACACTTTGTACAGGGGGATTTTGATAGTTCTACTTTTTTGGTAGATATATTATAAATGATTGGTCTCTTCCTTTTTCCTGATTAACAAGTCGAAAAATGTTGCGAATGCCATTATTGTTAATATATTTTGTCTATAAAAAGCCGAAAGAATCTTATTGATTTTAAAACTTAATTGTTCAGCCTATTTTCATAATTAAGTAATAGGCAAACAATATGATTGGGTCATAGGGATTGTAAAAATATTTTTCAGAGCCGTGTAAAATGATTAAATAACAAAAGAACGATTTTATTCGTTTTTTAATCGCTCGGTGGCACGTGTTCCCATTAAGCTATAGACACTTCAAATTTTGGTGATCTTATTTTCCGATCCATCCTCAAATTTCTAGGAGGTGCTACTAAGATTTAAAAATATTGCCCAAAATAGGGGCCACTCTAATACGCCTACCTATATGAACTCAACTTAACCCACAACTGGACCCCCAACTCAACCCTCAACCTGATCTTTAAATCAACGCCCAACTCAATCGTGAAATCAACATAGTCCGAAAAGCCACATGCTTATAGGAATTCACTTAAAATAACTCAAGCACCCCAACTCAGCCATTATCTCAACACCCAATTCAACTCTCAAATCAGCATGGTCTAAACAACTGCATATACATAGTGACTATGCATATACATAGTGTGCCTTATGCCGTGGTGTCATATGCTCTAATGAAATATTCCAGACTGGAATATGCCGTAATATAAAAAAATGAGTGAATGTGGATCGAAAATCACGTGGCAATACCACATGTTAGTAACCATTATTGATCCTCGAGACAGATTGGCAAACAAAAATTTCGGACAAGCAGTTCTTGAGATGCTGTGGGTATAGATATTCGGACAGACGGACGTATATTTTTTGAACGTCGCAGATAGTGGTTTTGGACAAATAAAATATTCGGTCATTTTGGCAGGATTTCAATAACAAAGGATCTTCAAAACAATAAATATTTGAAATATTTATAAAACCGTTTGACGGGTCGCAAATATTTCATATGACCCAAAACATACCTAAAGCAAAGGTACATACGATGCCATACTTAGCCACGCGTAGCCATTTCTACCATTGCCTGTTAATCGTCGTCAAACGGCAAGCTGAATATGTTTTTTAGTAGATCAGTTTTGAAAATTTCATAAAACCGTTTGAAGCGGCGTGCTAATATTTCGTTTTATCCAAAACATCCCTAAAATGTGCCTAAAGGCAGATACATTATGATGGCATACTCTGATCTTCGTTACCTTTACCAAAATTATTTTAGTTTATATAATTTCTTCTTTTTATTTGGCTGTTGTTAGGTTTTATATTTGCTAACACTAACGCGTTTTTATATTTTGTCAACATTTTTTGTCATAAACTTCACATTAGTCATTAAACCTCATGATCTTTCAATTTTTTAATTAAAAATTGTCTCTTGAGATTCTTAAATTATTTAAGAAATTTTTAAATTCAAATTCTTAATTCACAATTAAATGAATTTTCAAAAATATACAATTTTACGAAAGCAAATTGCACGAGTAGATTTCTTTTGTAAAAATTTAAAATCTCAAAATTCAAGAATCATAAAATTTAAATGACTGAAAATTTAAATATTTTATACATTCGAAACTCTTGAAATTTGTAAATTTCTTGAAATTCTTAAACTATTTATTTAAATGTGAAAATTCATAAATGTTTTAAATTTCTTTCATTCCCAATATTAACGTGGAACATTTTTCAAATTCAAATTTTCTTGGTTTCATATCTAAAATGAAAAGTTCTAAATTCTCAAAAATGTATAATTTATTGAATTAAAATGCTCTAAAATTTCAATTCAAATTTCTTGAATTTAAAATAGAAATTTTTGAAACTATGTACATAGTTAAATTTTTCAAATTTTCAGAGCCTTTAAAGTTTAAAGAATTAATGAATATGTATAATACAAATTCAATTCTCAAGACTGTTGAAATTCTTAGAGATTTAGAAATTTAAAAATTAAACTACACTCCCGAGCAACTAAATCGACTCAAATCTCAAAAGGCTTATTTTTTTTAAAATGGCTTAACCGATTTTCGTAAAACAACATTTTTCTGATAGCTTAGTATTTTATCTTTACAAGGACACCTTTATCATTAAAATCCATATACATTATGTAGTAAATTATGTAGTAACATTATGTACCTAACCTAACCTATGTAGTACTTTTCAAATTAAAACAATCTTAGCAAAATGCGATGTTTCGGTGAAGACAATTGGCGTGATGCAATGTCCTGTATAATATCACGTTGACCGATATTTGCCATCTGTCACCTATCAGACGTTGACCTGAGCAAATCTCTCCCAGTTTCATTCGTTGTTTTCTCAAAAACATGGATCGTACCACTCCAGAAAAAGCCGCACAAGTTGTGGTTGTGTTTTCGATTTTCTGTATTGCTTTTGCATGTTGTTTACCATTTGCGTAACAATGTTGTTACAACTCGTACAAAGGTAGCATTGTGACAAGTATTCTACAGCAAGTAGAAGGAAATATAATCTTCTATATCTGAACGTTAGACATGTAATTTAGCCAACCAAATGGAAAACAAAGCATATCTAGACATTTTTTTTTTGGACTTTTGGCCAGCTTTTTTTGATTTGATCGCACTGTGGATCGGCCAACATGGTATCATGGATTTCTCCCCATTACTTTAGTAGTGACCACAACGTTCAGTGTGCTGAGTGCCAGCCTCACTCATGCTGGTTTGACCTCATCGTTATTGAACCACTTAAGAACCATGAAATGTGAAGGAGGAGTAACGCCACAAAACTTTTTAAGTTTTCTTCGGTTTGCATAATAGTTGTCAGCGCGAAAATAAGTTGTTTTTTCTATGGTGCAGCAGAAATTATCAAACATCTTCTTTCGATGGCTGTCAAAACTAAATGTCAAATCGGGTTGAAATTTAGTAAGGAGGGCAAAGTTAGTTTAATAATTTTGGAATACTCCACAGAATCCGATTTCTTGCAAACTATTGATGAAGAACTCAAATTATAGCTGAATTTGCCGCCAGTAAGTGCCACAAAAAGTATATTGTCTATTTATTTTAGGGCGCCAAATTTTTAGCCTAAGTAGGGCGCTTAAATTTGTTAAGATGGCCCTTCCCACAGCAGCCTTCTTGAAAAAATAACAACCAAATGAAAGCATTTCTAAATCTAGTTCGTTCTTCTGTCGCGCAATGTTACAAATTACAATACAAGGATCTTGGATTAGAAAAGAATAAAGGTGTGCGTTCCTCACTTAGTTATCTAAACATTCCCGATTATCAATGCAGATTATGTACTTACGAATTTCAAAACTTTGAAGCTTTCAAAAGTGTCAATTTCGGTATTAGATAGTATATATAGACGGTATCTTTGCGTGACGGGCACGCAAACGAGATTAGGTGGCGTAGGGATTTAGACCTGTGGTTTTGAGGACCGTCCCAAACTAAATACAGATTTTGTGAAAGATTTAAGGATTGATATTTTGTTGGGTTGTTTAAAAAATAATATTTTTAAACAACTTAATTTTTGAATTTTCATGATTCTTAATATGTTGAGCTCTTAGAACAAAAATGGAAGAAATTCTATCTAGTTACAAACTATTTTCCCAAAATTTAAAATTAATAAAAGCCTGAAAATATTGACTTACGATGGTTAAATTTTCTTTAATTACTTAAAATTATTTGAATATTTCACATTGGCATATTCTTAAAATTAAATATTTTTCAAAATTTTGGTAATTCTAAAATTTCATTAAACCGCATAATCTTTCAATTTTTTAAATAAAAATTGCCTTTTGAAATTTTTGAAATCCCTTAATTCAAGAATAAAATTCAAATGACTAAAATTTATAAAATTTAAAAGTTTTATAAATTCGAAACTCTTGAAATTTGTAAATTTCTTGAAATTCTTAAATTATTTATTTAAATGTGAAAATTTATAAAAATCTTAAATTTCTTTCATTCCCAATAGAGTGGTCGGCACTCGAAGTGTTACCAACTTCACGCTGCTCACGGCGCATGACAGCGCGCTAATTTTTTGAAAGGTGTCAGTCTGTTATGTTGTTTACAAGCATACGGAACCATATCGTTTTACGTTGCAATAAAAAAAAGTTATCGAATTGGAATTCAAACTCAACAGTGTTATTGCTTTGTATTTGGCTGGAAAATCGCAACCGCAGCCATTGTTAATGAGCTACGACATTTACATATGTAAACAAAATGTTTGTGTATCGGAACATTACACAATGAAATTGGTAGCATCAAAAAACGTCATAGAAGTGGACATTCAAAAACAGCAACATCGCCAGAAATGGTTCGAAACGGGAAGGCCAGAATTCAACGTAATCCACGACAAAGCGCAGTTTAATTGACGAAAAATCTCAATATATCTGCTCGTAGCATGGGGCGCATATTGAAAAATGAACTACGATTGAAGCCCTACAAAATACAAAAAGTGCAAGATTTAACACTTGCACAAAAGGCAGTTCGCCTAGCAAGAGCAAAGGTGTTACTTAAAACATTTGCACGTTGGTGATGAGCTTGATAATTTGGTATTTTCTGATGAAAACATTTTTACGGTTCAGCGGAAATGGGATAAGTTTAGCGATATGTAAACAAACAAAACGATCGTGTTTGATTAGAGTGCATATCAAAAATTTCAATTCAAATTTCTTGAATTTAATATAGAAATTTTTGAAACTATTAAAATTTTAAAAATTTTCAGAGCCTTTAGACTAGAATTAAGAAATTTAAAATAAACTCAATTCTTAATACTTTTGAAATTTTTATAGATTTAGAAATTTAAAAATTAAACTATTTAGCTTTGAGTGATTTTTGAGATTAGATTTATGGATTTAATTTATATTCGAAATTTGTATCTTAAACTATATATTATGAATATTTAAAATTCTTGAAAGTTTTTTTTGGTTTTTGAGTTTTTGACTTGCAAAGTTTAATATTCTCAATATTCTTCAAAATTTCTTTAAATCATGCATTTTTACAGAATTCATCGTTAAAATCCTGATCGGTAACCAAATGAATAAAAGCTAAGGACAAAGGAGTAAAAACCTGTTTCTAGACCCACCTGTGGAGAAATACATGAGCAAACATTTATTTTATCTTCTTAAAATCACTGGAAATTTGATCACCACCCTACTGCAATAAATTGTGCGCTTTATTTTCAAACTGTCGTGCACTAACTTGTTGAATTATAGTAACCACAAAATATTATTATCTGCCGCAGTACAATTTACACTAAATAAAAATTTTGCGTTGGTTGATAACCCATCAGGAATTTTAGATTGCCCATAAAATTTAATGCAGATGAAAAAAAAAAACGAAAAAAATGTTGCCATTGCCGCAAATCGAGGAAATGCAGATAAAACATTTTCCGCATAAATAAATAGCAGTTAATACGATTACATATTCCAATTTCTTGGTAAACAAAAGCAAAACATTTTTTGCTATTAAGAACTTTATAAAGATTTATATGCTGCTGAATCAGCCTGCCTGCGTAATCGAATCAGGCAAAAAATATCCTTATCATCATCCGAATATCGTATTATCATTATGAATACTGTGTATATATACATATATCTATGTGCACGTTGATTATTGATTTTTACGTCAGAACCACGCCTAAAGTATGTTTCCATTTTCATGAATGTGTTTTTCACAATTTTCTCGTTTTTTACTCATTCTCTTTAGTATTTACTGTACATTATATTGTATTTGTGTCAAAATATAAGAAAAAATGTTCATGCCTATGTTAAAATTTTCCGTTGTTTGCCTTGAATCTTTTTTGGATTGTGATGATGATGATGATGTTGATGAGGAGGAAAAACAATTTTCTTTGTATTCTCATTCGTTTATTGTTGTTGCATTTTAATTTTTTTATTTTTTAAAGGATAACACAAAATAACGGTCAATTGAAAATCTTTTGTTTTCGAGGCAAACTCATTGCGATAATCCTTTTGTTATACACATGAGAGATGTGTGTATGTGTGTTTGCGATACTTATGTTCCATTACGCCAACGTAATTATGAAATCCATATTGTCGTTTGACAATAAAATCGTAAATATTTTTTTGTTTTTGCTCATCTTAACTTAATGAGGATTTCCAGATATAATATACATACAAAACAGATGGGTTTTATACAACCATATACACAGAATAATGGAAACAATCGATTTATATAAAAGGAAACCGAAATTAAAAGCAGAACCAAACCGATTTTCATTTTTCCATTACACATTGTGAAATGTCATTTTAAATTTTGTTTTCTTTTCGATACGGATCAATAATTACAATCGAAAAGCTTTTACATTTTTGGACTGGGAGCTAAGCTCATTTTTTAATGTAGGTGTAGGTTACCGGCTGCAGCCGGAGTTATTAAAAAAAATTTTTATTACACTGAATACTGATTTTATGCCAATAGAATAAAAAATTTAATGAAAATGTTTTTGCGTGTGACGTAAGCCTTATGACGTAAATGGAAAACGATATTTTATGTTTTTTGGTTTATTTTTGGAAATAGAATACTATACAATATATTTTCTATAACAGGCGGAACCACATGTTCGGAAAATCTTGAAAAAATTTACTTCAACACTTATTTAAAAGAACACGTGGCTTGGAACATATACGAATCGTTTTTTGATCAATTTTTTAATAGAATCTCAATGCGGAGGACTTTCAAAATATGATACTGCATTTTTTTCAAAATCATAATGTCGTTCGCTAGATGGCTCTTGCAGTAGGTAATGCTAGGCTCGAGCTGAGGAAGGTGCTATCAGCTCCAATTCTTGCATACCGGTCGGCTGACTTGTATGGCAGAGCGGGGCACAACAAAACGGTTACTTTGTTTTTTCTACCAAATTTCATGAGGTTGCAGTAACAGCTTCAGGTCAATTTAGAACTAAAAACGCAGTGCCTCCTGATTGTCATAGAGTATAAACAGATGTATATATGTAAATCAGTTTCATGGGTCTGAGGTTTTCTTAAAAACCGTTACTAAATTATTAAACTATTTATATGATAGTGAGAAAACTACCTGCGTTAGACGAAAAAATAGCATCAACAAATAGCTCCCTTAATTAGCTGATAATCCGCAAGAAAAAGCGAGGTATTTTCTACGTTTGAGAAAAAAGTTATTGCAGCTTACATATTGCCAGTTGGCAAAAAGCTTATAGGATCCGAATTTTTTATTTTAACAAATTTTAGTTAGGCACGATGTGGCATCAAACGAAGTTGCGTCTCTGATGATCCTCAAAAATAGAAGAGGATTTTGTGATGCTGGAATAGCTTCTAGTTACACCATTTTTTGTTCGGCCAATTGGAAAATTCAAACTTTCATTGGGAACGTTTATTTCACTAAAAACCAATATGGTCCATTAAGAGCCTTCGTCAGTACGTCTGACTTATCTTTATCCGACGATATTTCATATTTGCCCGTACAAAATGGTGCCTGATATCCATATGTTTTGCTCTTGCATGGAAACGTTTATGATACCAGTTCAATTGCACTTTTGTTGTCGCAATACGTGACTGTTACGGGATCTGGTCTCGCCAAAACCTCCTTTTCGAGTGATTTTGGCCAGAGAGCTTCCTGAATTGCAAATGAGCAGTAAAGAGTGACATTATAACTGGTTAATTTAGAGAGCTCTAATTTAGCGCTAGTAGTACCTTTGCGGGATTTTTGTTAAATCTGCTGACATTAACTGCATAATTAATGTCTTGTCGGAAAACTTGAGACGAAATAAAATGCTTTCCACTCCTTTCTGATATATGGCGCTTACTCGTTTCGTTACATAAGAAGTTTGTTTTATTAGGACATATTGACCGCGAGAGCATCACACTTAGATCCAGGGGCGTTGCAGAGGGATTGCATTCACTTATATTGAACTGCTGCAATTTTTCACAGTTCCGTGTATCTACATATATTCCAAAGCAATACCTTGCCTCCCCAATATCTTTCATCTTAAAATTGTCCATCAATTTGGTTTTGACCAATGACTGACATGGGTGTTTGTCATTTAGAAATTACGTAGAAGTCATCGACATATGCAACGATCAACTTTAGACTGTAAAAGGCTTAGTTGTTTTAAAACTGTATGAGGTTGTTCACTTCAAATCCGACTAGACTGCTTCAATCCATAAAGTGAGTTCCTATGAGGTTCCTCATGTGTCGAAGCTCTGAACTTCATGGACTAACCATTATAATTGAAAGCATTTGCAAAATTTTTTATCTATAATAAACATTCGGTCTTTCCTGGCTGATTGACTCATCTTCTTTTATCATTGTAGCAGTGCTTATTGGTGCCATTCAATGGACCTTTTTTCCACACGGGGCTACATCAATTGACATGTCAGGCAATGTTGGTTTTACGTATTTACGTTGCATTAATTCATCATAGGCTAATATTCCTCTGGTAAACCTACCAATAGAATTATACCGATTCATTCTTCTGACACATTTAATTGAATGGAATTTAATTTATGAGCTGTAGTGATTATGGTTGTCTCGTAATCCTCCACATTTTTATAGCTTTCTATTTAGCCGAAATTAATGAGCGCAACACAAGCCAATTCTTCCTGATAAGCCTGAACCCGTAAACGCAGTCTGTCTACTTATCCCAAACTTCTTTCGCCGAAGTCGCAGTTTTTATGTGAACATAGTCGATAGTCGACATGATTTCGTTTTAAAGTTGTAAACAAAAAACTGTAGTTTCATTTAAAACAATTGTAGCCCCCAGTATTACAGTTGATTTTCCGCAAGAACCTTCATTAGAATTGCTCACGATCTCTATGTATTGGGTTTAAATACTGGTTCTCTTGTCATGATTCCGATTATCTATGGCAGAAAGATTTAAAACCATCTGTACGTTGCTATTGTTGCTACAGAGGCTTACGAGTATGAGTCAATTAAGTTCAGAAGGCTTTCAAGAACGTGTCGGCTCCATCTTAATTCTTATGAAGTAAACTAAGTAAAATATTGACTATCTGTGATATAGGCGTTTAATTGTATAAATATTAAAAAAATTCTCAACCTGGCCCAAAGATCGTACCCAAGTGGACATACTTCATTAATGGTAGTGGGTGATCTCTCTATCGAACAAATATTACATCTTTCAAAAATCTAGAAGATAAGTGTGCGTCTCTATATCTAAGTTTGTATAAGGTTGGATACTAAAGAAATGGCCCAAAGATCGTACCCAAAAGGACACAAATTTTGATCTATGAGCCAGGAGGTTGACAAAATTTTTGAAATCAAATTTCGTATGAACTACATGTAGGGATCACACTTCCCTGTCTTAGGTTACTTATCGCTTAGTATGGTAGAAGTTGTTATATTGTTTGGTTAGAAAATCTGGCCACTTGGGTAGCATCTAGGGGTCAGATTGACAAATTTTTTAAAATCAAATTTCATATAAATTTACATAGAGGGGCGTAACACATATGTACTAAGTCGCTTATTGTCTAGATTTTTGGAAGTTGGTATAATTTTTAGCTAGAAGCGATCCTTAACTACTCAAAAATAAATGTGGCCACTTGGGTACAATCTTTGGGCAAAATTGAGAAAATTTTTAATATCAAATTTCGTATTGGACTTACATATATGGAGGGAACACATCATTTTTTGGATCCCTAACCACTAATAAAAAATGTGGCCACTTGTGTATGATCTTTGGGCCAGATTCACAAAATTTTTAAAATCGAAATCCGTATGAATTTACTTACTGGCATCGGTCATGCCTGTCCTAGGTCATTTATCGTTTAGATTTTCAGATGTTGTTATATTTGTTGGTTTGAGGAGATCCTTGACTACGCATAAGAATATGTGGCCACTTAGGTGTGATTATTGGGCCAGATTCAGAAATTTTTTAAAATCAATTTCATATGAATTTTCACATAGGGACGGAATACATCTGCCTTAAGTTACTGATCGTCTGGATTTTAAGAAGTAAATAAATTGTTTGGTTAGAGAGGATCCCAACTATCCATAAAAATATGTGGCCACATGGGTACGATCTTTGGGTCAGATTTCCAAAATTTTTAAAATTAAATTTTGTATTAATTCACATATATGTAGGTACGGAATCGGTTTATCTGAATTTCGTATATACATCGATATTTATTTGAGATTAGGACAAACTTCCTCCGTTTGTGCAGTCTCATGAAGATTGTCCTAAATTTTATTTTCGCAATTGTAGTACATATTTACTAAGGACAAACTTCAAGCACATAGGTTAAATTTCTTAAAATATTAATAGTCCAGTAGAATTAGGGTTTATAAAGAAAATCAATTGATCAAAATATTTTTATTTAATCGATGTATTTTTTCACATAGATTAAGAATTCAATGAGTCCTGAGCTCGGGCAAATGGCCAAAGGGCCGAAAAAGGGAGCTTACACTTCTTTTAGAAGTTGCTGTAATGTTTTCGCAAATAACTTGGTTTAGGAAAAAATATCAAACGGCTAAGTTGTTCTACGGGAAATTTTCTATCGACAGACGTCGTTGGTTTGATAGAAAATTCCCCGTAGACGCTTTGTTGTAAGCGCTGGATGGTTCGATGGGTAGAGTTGAGGAAATTTTATGTGGTATGGCTAGCTACGAACCATATTTGTGTCTATGCCGGTTCTTTGGAAAACCATCCTAACCTAACCTAATCTACGTAGTTGGTTTTTTAATTAATCTTTTTTAATCAAAGAAATCCTTCTAAAAAGAGATGGTTCAGCCAAATTAGACAAAATTCAGCCTTTTGAAATAAATACTATATTGGCCAGAAGTCTATTTGTCGATGTATTTTTTCAAGTAGATTAAGAAAGAATTCGATGAGTCATGAGATCGACAAATGGGGTTGAAAAAGAGGCTTTGCACCCCTCCTAGGAAGTCGCGGTTAATTTTTCGCAAACTTAGTTATTTTGCTGTTTAGGAAAAATTTGAAATGGCAAAGTATTCTGCGGTTCTTTTGATTTTTGTCAAATTCGGCTAGATTATAATAAAAGTCTTTTAAATTGCGCGTTTTTTTAAATCTTTAATAAAACACAGATGGCGTTGTAAATTTGCCTAGGTCACATTTAAGAAGTGTCCATTGGAGAGCCATGAGATGGACATTGGATCATTTAAAACGTCGTGCATTTGTCAATTGGATCAAAGAACAACCAGCAGATTTATCTAAAAAAACAGCTTTTCTGATAAAGCACATTTTGAAATTGGTGTGGGATATTTAATAAAGAAAATTGTCGTATTTGGGGTGAGGAAAACCCACGAATAATTCATGAAAAACCTGTACATCCAAAAACAGTTACTATTTGATTTGCACTATGGTATGGTAGTATAATTGGTTCGCATAAAACCGAGAGAAATGAGGATTTTCCTTGAGTTTTTGATTTAGCGAATATAATTCGCTAAGTCAGTACGTTCTTTTCTCATACTTAATGTATGAAGTTAGAATTGTATTTTGTAGTTTGGTCGTAGCTACCTGAAGAGTAGACCGAACTTTTAAGTTTCATTTAGAAGTCAAATGAATATTTATATTTATCAAATTATTAATTTGACTTCCGTTATGGGCTTATTGGCCTTACAAATAAGCCCATTAATTTAGGTACATTCAGCCAAAATCAAACCACTGAACCATTGACCACAATGAGTAAAGTTGTGCCAAATTTTGCACAAACTCTGTTACTTCTGAAGACAAATTGTAATAAAACAATTAAACGTATGACATTAGCCCAATAGTATGTCCCTTTAATGCCTAAATCAGGCAATATGGCAATTAAATAAATGAAATGGGTTTGAACAGGGGCTCCACTTGTGGTTGAGTGGGGGGTACAATAGAGATTTCAGTATAGCAATAATGCTTTTGAAATATAAGACCGGATAAATTCATTAGTCCTTATCTCACTCACAATAGAATAAGCTATCATTAGACAAATTAGTAGTGCAACTCTTCCATCTATTCTAATCGATTTCGATGTTAAGATTTAGAACCTAGCGCTGGAATTCCGCTCATTTGTCCGTTACAAAAAGAGGCAACGACTTGAATGCGACAACTTACAGCGTAACGAAGAGGCATGCAACTCGAAATATCACAACTTCCAAATATTACTCGTTCTGGGAACTAGATCAGCCAATATAAATTTTCCTATATCTTAACAAATGTGCTATCTTTGTATCCTCGCAACAGTTGCTTAAAAACTAAAGCAAATGCTGGTTCAAAAACTGTTGTAATTGCTTCTCGCTTAAATACGCCAAGAAATTTCTGGTGTGCATTTTATGTTGTTTCAATTTTTTTTTATCGCCGGAAATCTATTCCACACAACCATCGATTCCCAAAATTGAAGCAACGTTTGATAACAGGATATTTATTCAGTTACAAGAGTACCTTAACTTTATCAAATACATTCGAAACCAAAGCTTTGCCTTAACTGAATCGATTGTTACCGATTGTATTCAATCATTGTAAATGAGCAATAGGCCCCCCCCCCCCTCCCATCCAACACAAATTAACGCTTGGACGTCTTAAAGCTTCAAAGGATACCATTGCCCTATCGGCACCTCCTTGACTTTCTGAATAGGTACCTTAACGAGTCACGTACATATATGAATGAATACGGCAATCCAATTTCACAAAAACAACATTTTTTAATAATAATAAATTTTGTACCTAAATTATCGTAAAATCGTTGGAATACAATTTATGAATTTCCCGCATCGCTAATTAAATCGAATTTTAGCAACCTTCAGCAAAAAATATACGAATGAATCTAGAAAAATTTTCTTATAAGACGTAAAAATTTGTCCTTCAGCATTAATAAATGCCCAGCATAGCATAAATTCACTTCGTAGCAATATTTCAAACGATATATTTATTCAATATGAGCGTTATGTATCCGAAATGCATTAATTTTGGTAAATCCATAAAAAAATGTTGTTTTCGTTGTTTAGATTGGAACGAATATCCGAGCATAAAAAAAAGCGAAAGAACCAAAAAAAAAAAAATCCATAAATTCTAATGGGTTTAGCAAATAAACACAATTGCTTAAGATAAGACGACAACGAAAGAGCGCAATCATCTTATAAAAGCTATACACATAATAATCTTACATACGGCTTCATCAGCAGAATTACAACAAAAAGAGTTTTTGTTTGGAATACAATCGATAATTGTCTATAAAAATAAAATTGTGATAGTCACGCCTTAAATATGTAATACAATCAATTACGATGATATATTGTCTTATTGCATTTGCTTGCATATGATTAGCACGTCAATAAAACGTCGTCGTCTTATTATAACGATATGTGTGCGGTAATGTAATTTACTTATGTACAATCGTGTTTACTTGTTTGTTTTGAATTTATGACACTTGATGGGATTTAGCATGTAATCGAAATATTTTATTGGCGTGCGGTATTCTACAATAAGCCGAGTAGTTAAAATTTACATAAAATGTGATATTGTACTTTCGAGTGTCGCAGGTTATTCACCAGAATGTTGAAATTTTTATTTCATTATGTCTTTTGAAAGAAGAGGAGTAAACCTTTTAATATTTTTTGGAATCTGAATATTATTGCACTTAATTCTCGTTAGAGGGACATACATTTGTCTTAGACAAAATAATGGAAACCCCTAACAATATTCTTCAAAGACATCAAAAATATTTTTCTACTGAAGGTAAATTCGTTCGGAGCAATTCGGTATATTCTAAGTTTGTGTTGTTGATGTCATCCACTGCGTCTTATTGAATATCTAGTTTAGGTGAAAAATGAATTTAAGTAGTCATTATTTTCCGGTGGTCTTGATCGAATTTTCCTTTTTAGCTCCTTCTCAAGTTCTATAGATTTGGGATTTCTGTTTATTGCAAAATGACGCTTAGAATATTGAATTTCACCAATGTAAGCTCTTAGCTGAGAATTATTACCTATTTAATGCTTCGGAGGAACAAAATATTGATTGGACTCTTTTGTAGTTCCTTTTTTGGTGACAATCTTTATTTGTTTATCCATGTCTCGATTTTTGGTTTGCTTCTACAGGTGCGTTTTCAACTACCTCGTAGAATTGACAACTTCTAAAATGGTCCGACCGACCAGAGGTAAAAAAACAAAATTGAGGTGAGCCAACACCCGACTAGACTTTGATGAAACTACATATCAAAGTTCTATGGAATTTTTGAAATATACCAATTTTGAACATGTCTCATAGAATGTACAAGCAAATTTATTTTGTGATGGAAATAAAACAGAAGCTTTCTTTCATTCGAATAATAACCGATACTCGGTGAAATTAATTTTTTGGAGGCGTCATCAAATTGATTGCTGACCTTAATTAAATCTTTATAATTAGCATCACCTCCTTTCTCTACTTTGTTATTGGCATTTCTTAGTTATTGGTACTTACCGTTGGTACACAATTTTTTAACCGATTCTAAGATTTGTTAATGAAATGGTTGATTGACCCAGACAAACAACAATCATAATGATTCGAGTTTGTCTTACTTACGTATGTAGATTATTCGAGATTTTTTAGGAGTATTCGATTAAATTAAAAAGCGTATAGAATTGGGTTAGGTGGGACTCTTGAAATCCGAGATTTTGAGTTGTTTCGATTAACCTAGATTTCCGGGGTGGACTAGCGTTAAGTGTTTTAGCATCGAAGTTATTCGATACTTTCGAGATTATGCGACGTCTTCTAGTTATTTTTAAGAGCAAATATTTTTTTGTGTCTTTTTATTAGAGATTGTTGGTGAGTTATTAATTTTTTAAGATTATTCTAGAAATCTAATTTTATTCGAGATCTTCGTAGATATTTGGAATTTCTCAAGAATATCAAGATTATCGAGCTTTTCGAGATTATTCGAGTCTAATCGAGGTTCTCTCACTGAGTTGTATGTAACAGATGTGATATATTTATCGAATTTTTTTTAATTTTCCTCGAGAATTTCCAGATTTAAATAGTGCGAAGTTGCTTGGCACCGAAGTTATTCGAAAATATCGACATTATTCATTTCGATTTAATATTATTCGTGCGATGCTTGCATAATATTTTTTAGATTATTCGAGATTTGTAGTGATTTTTCGATTTTTTAAAATTGACCCTGGATCTTGAGCTTATTCGAGTTTTTTCGGGAAATTTGAAATTTTCTGTGGTTTCACATTATTCAAATTTTTCAAAGTTATTAATGTTTCCGCTTGTAAGCGGTGAAGTTGCTTCTTATTACAGAATTAATGATCTGCTTAGCATCGAGTTACTTAAAGTTAAAATATTTTTGAGAATATTTCGGCTGTTTGGTATATCGAGATAATTCGATATTTTCTAGATTAACATTGAATATAAATCGAAATTATTGAGTTTTTCGAGATTACCTGCTCGTTGATGTTACAGTTAATTCAAAACTTTTGATAATGTTGATGGTTATGCTTCGAGATTTTTTGTAATTTTGCAGATTCGAGGAGATTAAAATTAAATAAAAATATGTTTGCTTCACGTTTTGTTGAACTGAAGTTCTTTACGCTTACAATTCATGCAACCCATACCAACGGCTCTGTTAATAACTCCTACTACTAACGAAATTTTTATTTGACCACTTAAAATCATGATTTAACTGAATTTAATTGAAAATCGGTAATTTTCGATGAACTCCCTACCTACTGTTTGGTCAGCTATACTGTCAATTTAAAATAGATGTTTTAAAATAAGAAATGAACACACAGTTTGGCCAAAAATCGGCAATTAAAATGTTTTGAAAGTTTTGAATATTTTAACTTTGATTTAGTTTAATCAAAATCGTAAAATTTTTTGTCCAAGCCGATTTTTAGCTTTTCGCTGAAATGCTTGGACAGTTTCAAAATCTCTTTATTTTCAGATATACTATGAAATCACAACTGGGGTTGATAAATTAACGTTTGAAAAGCATTTAGTTCTGATGGATGATTCATATGACAAATTTGAAAGTACATGTATATGAAACCACTTCCTAATTTTTGAACGGGTCATACAAAAATTGTGAATGTTGTCATTATAACATGATAAAGGGTTGACTTATACAATGCAATTGCAACTGAGGTTGATCAGTTACTGGTTGAAATAACCAGAAACCTAAAGTACTTATGAATGATTCATATGACAAATTTAGAAGTTGATGAATGTGAATCCCTTTCCTAACTCTTAAATGGTTATACAATGTTGTCATAGAACATGGTAAAGGGTTGGCCTTGGTTTGGTAAGTTTTATCATACGAAAATTCTGACTGTTCTCAATGAATATGGTAAAGAGAACAAAAATTGCAACTGAAGTCGATAAATTTAGGGTTGAGGTAATCAAAAGATGATTCATACGACAAATTTGAAAGATGATAAATGTGAAATCCGGTGCTAACTGGTGAATGGTCATATGAAAATTCTGAATGTTCTTATGGAACTTGATAAAGAGTTAGCCTATAGAAAAAATTGCAACTGGCATTAACAAATTATCGGTTGAATTAATCAAAGTTGATATATATGAGACTTTCTCTTAACTTTCCAATAGATCATAGAACATGATAAAGGATTGGCTTATACTATGAAATTGCAACTTGGGTTGATAAGTTACCGGTTGAAATAAACAGAAACCTTAAATACTTATGAATGATTCTATGTGCAACAAAAAAAAATTTTGCGAGGAATATTGCGGAAGAAATGTATCGAATCATTTTGGTATTTTTTCAAGTCTGCCAATATTTTACCGTTCCAACATTTGTATGTTTTTACATCGGCATTTATTTTCGGCTTGTTAGGCCATCATCAGGAGGTATCTACTAAACTGTAGATACTCCTGATGATGGCCTAACAAGCCGAAATCGATCGAGTGATTTTTTAAACCTTTTGTAATTTTGTGAAATATTTAACAAGTGTTTTTAAAAAAATTTAAAAATGTGTGTATTAAGTGTGTTTCGCCAAGTGCCTACGGCAGAACGTGTAAAAAGTGACCTACAATAATTAGGAAGCAAATTCTTTCCAAATCTAGTTTGACAAAAATTAAATATTGGCTATTTGAAATGCCTGAACGTCACTTCAAAGGGAAATAAAAATATTTTATTTACAGTATGTCCGACAAAAAAGTAATCTCAAAGAAAACAATAAAAATAAAATAAATAAACTAATTAGCTGTGACGGCTAATTCAAATTTGGAATGACATTTTGCTCTTTTCAGTGGGTTCAAATGCAATTTGTAGGGTGGTTATTCCCTTCATAGTATAAATACATATAGTTTGTACTACAATCATACGAAAAAAATATTTAATCGGTGAAGTTCCAGATGTCGCGTCGATCGCATTTAAATATTTGGTGCAAATCTTTGGTAATCGCTTAAATAAGCGTATTTCCTTGACAAATTTACAACAATCGCATAGAATAAATCGTCGCAAGAATAACATTAGTCCAAAAAAATATTGGGTTAAATTAAACCCAATTCTATTTTTTGGTTGTGATGCCTGCCACCAGGTCATATTACATATTAAATTTATATTTTATTTCGAAAAGTTGGCTTTTGCCAATTAAATCAAATTGGCTATTTTCTTGGGAAACAAATAAACAAAAAATAATTTGAATTTTAGTACGACCATAATTTAACAATTAATTCAGAAAAGGCACGGACCAGGGGAATCCGACTGTCTAATAAGTGTCAATTTGGTTTTAGGTGCAATTTAGGGACAGAAGATGCTCTGGTCGAATTGCTAAATCCACTTCTAGAGGGTCTTACTAATTCTAAAATGGTGGCTGCTTTGTTTGTCGATGTTACAAAAGCATTTGATATGGTAGCTCATAATGTCCTTTTAATTAAATTGTGGAATGTCGGTTTTCGTGGTTGTATATATAATTGGCTGAAATCATTTATTATTAATCGTTCACAAAGTTATCATTGTGATGATTGTGTTAGTGGAGCTTTGGTTCTGGAAGCTGGTGTCCCACAGAGTTCAGTACTTGGGCCAACTTTGTTTTTGATTTATATTAATTCGGTTTTCACTCAAAGCTTTAAGGGTAAAATGGTGGATTTTGCTGAAAAAGCCATATCTTTTGTGTATAATAGTTTTAATTATCCAACAATTACATTTGATATTCATTATGACTTAGGTTTATCGAGTCAGTGGTTCGCTGCACATAAACTGGTATTAAGTCCGAAAACTAAAGCAATGTTATTTAATTTGAATAAGTTGCGTTCTTTCAATAGAGACACAATTTATCATGACCGTCGTTGCGCTAAGAGTGGTAACTATCATGCAAATTGTTTGACGATTGATTCCGTGAGTAATATTAAATATTTGGGGTTAAACGTAGATAGCCATTTGATCTGGATATGTCATATATCTGACCTAACTAGATAATTCACTCACTACATTCTGGTATTAGAAAAATGTATCTTTTGGGTTCCAACTGTTCGTTTTCGATTTTAAAAATTGTTTATCATGACTTAATTGAGTTCTGATACCGCTATGTTAGGTATTTGCTGCTGGGGCGGTACGTTTTATGAGACAGTCCGGCCTTTGGTTATTGCTCAAAAGTTCATATTCAGATTGATGTCTTAATTGTTTATTGATGACTTAAACATCTTTATGTTTACAAGGTCATGAATGTATACTTTGAGAGGTGTGGAAATCGTTTCTTGAGTTGTCAAAATTACACTTTGCGAAATAATACAATGCATTTTCGTACGGCCCCTAAATTTTTAAAAACCCATTATTTTAATTACTTTTCAGTTATATCACCTACAATTTTTAACAAGCTTCTCAGAGATATATGTAAGTACGTTACTTAAATTCAAAATCTAAATTTTTGTCATTATTGTAATTGTGGCCTTTCAAGCGCGCTACGATTAATGGGTTATTTCCGAGAATTCCCGGAACAAATTTCTCGTGAAAATAGGTAAATTTCTTAATCCCAATTTTCATTAAAATCCCGGGAATTTTTAATTTAAAATCTTTATTTTTTTCTCAAAATTGGGTGTTTTCAGTTTTAAAGTGGAGGTGCTCTCTTGACGTTACATATCGTCATCCTAACTGTGAATTAACGTACATATTTGACATTTTTTCAAAATCTCATCTCTGATACCAAAATGTTCGTCGTGAGAAACTGCAGGAGAATTCCCGCACCAACGTTGATTGACTGTTAGGAGACATCATCATCCTAACGATGAACCAATACAGGTGCAAAAATTCAGACAGAGTTTCTCACGACGAACCATTTGGTATCATAGATGAGATTTTGAAAAAATGTCAGATACGTTAATTCACAGTTAGGAAGACGATATATTATGCAACTTTCAAAATTTTTAGTGAACTGAGTTTGTATTACATAATGTTCAGTGGTAATCAGTGCTTAACGCTGAGTTGCATGTTGTTAAGTGTTACTCTGGCTTTCTGAGAAGAGTATCATTATATACGCCAAAGATATTTGCAAGGCCTTCAGAGAATGGGTTCTTGATTTTACGAAATTCACAATCACAAGTAAAAGTTGAAAACTTTATGTATGGATTCAGATGCGATTCGACATTTTTGCACACAAGGAATGAATTCTTGATTTATCAATCTGTTACTCGCTAAAAATTCACCTTTAGCGGGGTTATTTACAGATAATCACAGAGGTATTTAGGACTAGAGCATATCTTCATGTTGTATTGTACGGGTGGCGATTTATGAGCAAAATGAAACACTCTGCATCAAATAAACAATTTAGGAGTGACTTTGTTTAAAATCCAGTATTGGAATCTGTAATAAAAAATTCATTTTGTAGAACAGCAATAAAATTTACTGATGTACAGACATCTACTACGCAAATGAAAAATTGAAAAAATTTGATTTCAAGAATATATGTTATATGACTGGATATGTTCCATTCTTATTGTATTCCTGCTGCACTTATATTACAATAATATTTAAAATATTCAGAATATTTTTAAAAATCGAATTTTCTGAGGGTCGCTTGAACTAAAACAATATAAAAACATATCTGTGTATGTATGACTATATAGCTTTTAGGAAAAAACGATGATATTTGGGCGTATTTTGACGTACATACATATATTTAGGCGAATTTAAATATAAAAATATTTTGAAAAATTCAAAACGATATCAGTATCGCCATCTAACACTTTATCGATGAATTTCACATGGAAGTACTATATACATATATTTATACTATGTTCTCTTGTAAGATGCAACCTTTGTTTCCAGGTTTATTGTTCGATTTTTCTCGAACAACTTCAACCATAATTCTACAATTCAACAATTACACTGACCAAACTGCGGTTTTTATGAAATGGTTGTAGCCTAGCAATTTATTAAGTAGGCAACATTAGCCATTCTATGGATTTATTAAAATATAGTAACGCTTTTTCAAATTTAGAAATGTATTGGGAAATAATTCACGGTTCTAAAATTAATTGAAAAACGTTGACTATTATACAATTTCTAGGAAAATTATATAAAACTTAACAATTTTGTTCAATTTTCAAATCTAATACTCAACATTTGTAAAAAGGTAACATTTCAAAATTAACTTTGGGAGTTTGTAAATATTTAAAACAGAATTTGTGTTAACAATTTTATATTTTGATAAAACATTTACATTTTGAAATTTTTGATTGAATTTTTATGATTTTTATCAAAATCTTGACAGGCTTAGTTTTTTAAATTATGGCTGAAATTTTTAGATTTTTTTTTGCTTTCGTTTCTATCTTTGCAATCTTTTTTGGGGCTCAAGGCACTCCCAACTCTTTCGCAGTTCCCTTTTAACGTCCTACCTTACGCCGTTGCCAGCCAACTCGAGGACGTACGGCTATAGACCCGCTTTCGTTTAAATCACCTGCACATTGCATTGCTTCATGCCAGCCTATATTCTTGACATGAAAGGTGGGTCGGGCCCATGGATTCCGCACTCTCAACAGGGGGTCATAGATGTGTTCATCGTCATCACCGATCGTAATCAGATGATGAAAAATCCCTTTTGCATCCCGCCCATATAGGGATGCGAACCCGGTACCTCCCGATCCAACCGCCGTAGCTTTAACCACTGCGCCGCTTGGTCGGTAATTTTTAGATTTTTAATTAAAAATTTCAGCCAAACTTAAAAAAATGTAATATTCAAGATATTTACAAAATCCCTTAATTTTTTAAAATTGTTAATTAAATTGATAATAATTTTAAAACCTTCATTCAAACCACAGAGTTTATTAATTTACAAACATTTTCTGGATTTCTTAAAGTTTTGCCAAAGTACGTCAAGAATATGTTAAGTTTGCAAGCAAACCAATGCATATAGGTGTTTAGGATCAATTGGTTATCCGCCTCAGTTTAACGAACGCTTTCTCAAAATAAATAATATAAAATGCATGGTTTACCTTGAAAATTCATAGACCGCGATTATTTCTCGAAAAATTTTCACTACAACAATAAGACCCTTAATGCGAAATAATTTCATCCACTGATTGCAACCCGAAAGAGTTTTATCAATGCAGAGGGAGATGGAGAGCCGTTTATGTATTGTACATAAACAGATTTACAATTAAACACTTGAGATTGAATATAAATGAAAGCCGGGTAACTGCACACTTAGCGAAAGCCGTCGTTTTCTCCTTTGGGTTACTCCTTGTTTACAGCAATCTTGAGCCATAGGTTTGATATATAAGAAACGCCACCAAGGCATGTCTCAATCCATTCAGAATCGAATTCTTAACCGTTGTTTAACCATTAATAAATTAAGGCTAGGGGCTTACCAGGATTCAAGACCAATGAGTTTTAATCGTTGAACATGATTATATGTACATAATTTTTGGCGGGAAAGTTCTTAAAACCAGCCTCATTTCAATTGGATAGTGTTGATAGTGCAACCAAAAGTGTTCAAAACCATAAAAATACTATCCAACAAATCCAATTACTAATCATCAATTCGAGAATGAATCTCGAAAATTTATTTAGCAAATCTAAGCAATAGATTCAAGAGAAAGTTTCAGAAGGTGCTCTTTCAGGGTGGAGTTCAGAACTTTGTTATTTGTCGATTCAAGAAAAGGAACAGCGCAATTTAATATTAAAATTCAACTAGATAGTTCCATAAAAGGTCGTATTTTCGGAAGAGAAAAAATTAATTAGGATGGTCCCGTTGCCTAAAAACTAATTAACGATTTTTTAATCCACCGGTAATTCGACATAATTTTGAGAAAATGATTTGCTTCTAACTGATTAGCCTCGATTTATTTTATCTTGCTATATTATTTGAGTGTAAACAAAATCACAGAAAATATACGAGATAATCTGTTCTAATACTTGAAATTGGGTAATATTGCCTCAGGAAGGAACATTTTTAACTACAGGATGGTTCATATTAATAAATCTTTGTTAACTATCTTTTCACTACGATACTAAACCTTTACTTCAGAGCGCGATCGAACCCCACAACGTAAAGTTGGCCGTGTGAAAACACATTTCTTAAATCTATACTCCCATGCAGGAAAGTTTCGGTCCTTGGAATTTGTATATGGTTAGACAATATGCCAGTTTCAGTGGAAACTGACAGCTATACACCATAATTCTATGCCACCCGGCCGACAATTTAAAACACATTCTAGGGATTAATTGCTCAATTCTACTGAAAGATTTTCCAAAAATCAAATCAAAATGGCGATATTCAATATCTCGCGGGACTTAAGTGCCGCATAAATGTAGCAACTTTTTGTTTTTTTCTTGGGAACAAATATTAACACCAGACAAAATTGCAGGACTATGGCACTCGGGCATTTGAGGATTTCGAAGAAAAACATGAAGTTTAATAAAGAAACTACGGAAGTCTCAATAGTAATTTCGCAAAGCATACAAAGTATATAGACTCCAAAAAATGAAAACCCTCCTTGAGTTTTCTATGTGGTAATTTGGTTTCGTACTGAAAAGTTCCCACGAACAAAAGTTCGGTCTACTCTTCAGATACGATATTTCTTCTTTTTTGGTAGATATATTATAAATGATTGGCCTTGTCATTTTATGTGATTAACAAGTCGAAAAATGTTGTGAATGCCATTATTGTTAATATATTTTGTCTACAAAAAGCCGAAAGAATTTTATTGATTTTAATACAGACAAACTTCTCTTTCTATTATTTGTGTGGGCATAGAAAATGAGGGTTTTCCTTGAGTTTTTAATTTAGTGAATATAATTCGCTAAGTCAGTACGTTCTTTAGTGATGCACATGTTTATAATTTTATTTGGTCTCTATATTAACGCCGTCCCAGTAATAGCCTTACCCTAAGTTCAAGTTTCTATGATATCTGCAAGTACCAAAGATGTATCTCTGCCAGCAACGCCGTAACGGTAAATTTGATAACAAAAATGGAACAACCAAAAAAGTTGCAGCACCTTACGATGACATTGAATTAATAAAGAGCCAGAAATAAACTTGTTGCATTCTTTAAGACCTCCGCACGGTGGTGAAAATGCAAAGGATTCTGTGAGCACTTCTCGATCAAGATTTTTACAGCGGTTTTTACAGCCTTAACAGTAAATTTGATAACTAACATTCAAAACAAAAATAACTGCATTTTGCAAAACCTTTACAACGCTCTACGATACTGTAATACTCAACTGAAGAAAATTAATTTTCACCTTAACACTTTCAGTGTAGTTAGAAAAAAAATGTTTTTCACCACATCGTGGTGAATATTTATAGGTGTGGTAAATAATGTTACTTTTTTTAGCGGTTTCAGATCAATACCTTTTATGATTACGTTCCGTGACGGAACGTAGTGTTTCGGACGAAATGTGGTCAGTTTCTTGTCAAATGTTCGCTCTCACATCGGTAAGAGTCTATGGATGATTGATGTACACCTTGCTTCTCAGATAATAAATTCACAAAAAAATTGGTGGTTTCAAATCGGGCGATCTGGTTGGCTATATCGATATCCCCGTATTTCGATACGACACGTTCACGAAATGGTTATTGTTTTACCAGCTTTATGGCATGTGACACCATCCTTTTGAAAATAAAGGCCTTCCCCACCAAGTTCGTCCACTTCTTGTGCCAAAAAGTCGAAATGCATTTGGAAATTGTATACATGTGTGCACTCTACAAGAAATCAGACCGGGCTGAGAAATGTTAAGAACCGCATCCACTTAATTGCAGCCGAGGATTTAGAGCTTTTTCCCATTATATTGGCAACATTATCTAAGTGTTTTATGGTAAATTTCAACTCTGCTTACTTTCAGCTTTGTACAAAGAGTTATGTATCATGAACAATGTCAAGTATACCATTGAAAAATATTATTGTAATTTAATGCAAAGCTCGATGTAACTACAAAAGTTACTCAATGCCATCCAAAATGCCAACAATCTTAGTATTTTAGAATGAATTCGAATTGAAACGCAACTCATTTGCTTTTATTTGAAAAATTTAGCACGGTTCAAATATTGTGAACATTTCGTTAATTCACAATACCCATCGTGAGAAGTGCGCACGGGTTTTATAACGACAACGACACTAAACTGAGGAGTGCCGACAACAAATATTCGACTTTCAAAATCACCGGCGAGAACAGTCGTCAATAGCATAACATTTTTCAGCACTTCTACAACAAAAGTTATACGATAAAAAACAAAGACGACAATTTGGTGGCAGATTTTTAGGATTCTATTTTGGTGCACTATGAATTCGTATATTATTGTCTGTAACACCATATGGAAGATGTTAGAAAACTGACCAATTAAAAAAAGACTTCATTTCGGTATAAATCAGTTACTTATATAATTATCAAGACGTAAAAGTGATGGTAAGAGCAGTATAATGAATTATGTTTTGAATAAACATCTTGACCACTTTTTTTTATATGAAGAGTTAACATTTACGCAAATTGTTGGAATTCCCACATTTCTTTCAAGGAAATTAGAATGCAGTTTTAGTTTTATTGTCTATGAAAAATTGCAAATTAATTATTTTTACTATATTTATTTAGCAACATTTTGTCGGTCGGTCGTTGACGCTCGAAGAAGAAGGACGTGTTTTTGTCGTCTTCTTCGAGAAAATTTTAATTTAATTAATTTTTAGTTTATTTATTTTCTAATGTAGTGTAAAGTGTTTAAATATATAATTTATATATAATTTATTTTAATTTAAGTTATTTAAGTAAAAGTGTGTGAATAAGAATAGTGAAAATTTAAATATGGATAGAATGCAATCCATCGGGATGCATTCAACAGGCATTGTTTTATATTTTTATTTTTATTTTCATATTTATAGCGAAACAAGTCAAATTTTGGCTTTCTCGCTTAATAATGCATGTCTTAAATTTGTGTAGTTGGTGCATAAAATTCGAATGGTCAAATACATTATCTCGTATTTAAATTTAATTAAAATCGAATAAATAAATTTACGCATTAAATTTCTGTTTCTGTACATGAATATACAAGTTTTCGGTTTCTCTCTTTCCTCTTACGAGATTATGTATGTGTTGTATTTTTTGTTTTATGTGGAAACGACACAAACACATATATTCTTTATTTATATACATAAAAAGAATATAATTTCTATTATATAATTTCTATCAAGACAACATTGGTTCTATAGTGTTCGATTGTTGATATTTGCTTCTGAATTGTATTCACAGTCGTGTATGTGTAGTGTGCGAGGTTATTTTCGGAAATATATACAGTAATATATAATATAGTGAAGCCTATTATATATGTATATAATATAGAGAAGGCATGTACCAAAACACACTATGTACACATCGATACTTTCCCTGCTGCGCACGTGAAGGATTATATGAAAACGTTTGTTTTCTCTATGTGCGTTGGTGGTTTTAGTTTTGTACTGTAATACGATTTTATTATTTTTACTTGGCGTTGTTGTATTCTTTGTGTTTATAGTGCTCTTTATATACAGTGAACTACACAACGCAAAATTTTCATGTATTCAATTCAAATAAGATTCTTATACTACGTATAATCGAGTAATTTTGAGTTGAATTGGAAATTTAATTAGAATTAAAAGTTTCTTGTGTTCGATTCTAATGGGATTTGTTTACTTTGTATTATCGAGTAAATTTGAGTTGAACCAGAAACTATCGTATGTAATACAGTGAGGTCTCGTTATAGTGAATACTGATTTAAGGAAATTGTAATTTCGCAAGGAAATTATATTCGCCAAAGTGATAAGTGTTTATGTGAAAATATATGGTTAATAAGGAAATAAAATAATAAAACTTTGCAGATGTAAATACACAACTAAATTAAATAATTAAATACATTTCTCCGGTTCCTTTGGCTGCGCTGTTTCGAGATTTCACTGTTCATATATAAAAATTTTTTTGTTTATTTAAGCATGATTATTTTTAATACGGGGTAGTTAATTTTACTGAACTGCATGGAATTCCTAAACTGAATTCATACTTTAGAAACTAATTAGTTCTTATAACTTTAATTTTGGGTACTGGTGATATTAATTGTAATTCATTCCAGAAAAGTCATCACAGATGAAACTTCTATACTTTAAGTGGCAGGTTCACGAAAATGGTTCATTTATAATAGTAGTTTTGAGTTAAACTGTAGTTTTTTGGATTGGATTGGTGAAATTGGGATTCCGGGAAGGACTGGCACCCTATTGATTTTGTTTATCAGTTATTTTTGTTAATATGTGAATAGTATCTAAAGGAGTTCCTTTTTTAGTTCACTGATTAATAAGTTAATTTTCAGAATATAACTCAGTTCCAGAATTAATCATTATTAGAGGGATTAAAATTAATCCTTTCTAATAAAGAAGCTAATTTCAAGTATAGATTATAGTTTCAGAATTAGTAATTATTGGGGATTAAATTAATCCCGTGTTTCAGAATTAAATTCCAGCTTAAATCAACCTTCCAGGATCAACAAGGAGTGAAGAAGCTGAAATTAAAAATTGTGTTAATTTTGTAAGCTGATGAAATTAATTAATTGTTAAAATTTGTAGGGGTGCCAACTAGAGGATTTTTTAAATTATTTATTGAATTATTTAAGTGGCCTAGGCTAGGATTGATGCGGATGTAATTTTAAGTATACTTAAATTAATAAAATCTTAGGTGTTTAGAGGGGTTTATTTTAAATATACTGATGAATAATTTAATTTGTTTCAGAATTTAAGATTGCTCCAGAATTAATCATTCTTAAAGGGATTAAATTTAATCCTAATTTTCAGTAACAAAGGTATAGCCGGACTCAACGCTCCAGGAACAACAAGCAGTTAACAATCATGTAGTTTAGAAATTGTGTTGTCTTGTGTTGTCTTATTTACTAACTATCAACCGCCATGGTGTCTGGAACCGGGTTGAGTCTCTGCTACTAACATACCTTTCCTTTCCCTCGATTTTGTTATTCGTAAGAGGGTGTACGGTGGACCCGGCGTATCCGGGAAACTTGCCTTAGGCTTGGTCGTACACACTAAATCAATCAATCAATCAATTTATTTAGCAACATTTTGTCAACATTTTTCGCGTCTTATAGTGGCAAACGTACAAAACATTGAAGACATCAATATTATACCATCTGATTATAAATCATCTCTTATTGTTAAGTAATGCAAACTAAATATTAAACGGTTAACGCAATAAATCTGATATACGAGTGTAAGGCGTTAATCGATTTATAAATCACTGCTGGAGGTTAATTGTTGCAAATAGCACAAGTTTTATCTGTCATCCCATAACCAAAATCACATTTGACTTTTAATCAAAATTTAAAACTGCATACATCCATGTATATACTTACAGTTTTTGTGTGTGTCACGTCTCACACTAACCAAATTACATAGTGTCTGTACTTACCTAGAAAGAAAAAAGAAAAAAATTTGCAAATTAGTTTTGAATGGCTTTCTGTTATGACTCTATCAAGAATTTATCATTTTTCGATGTTTATGTAATGTAATGTATGTACTTATGTACTATGTGCGACATGTAATAAACCGCACAAGCATAAACAAACATAATTGAACATAACGACAAAATTCATATCGACAAAATGATAAGCGAATGTGAAAAAATTTAAATATTTTGATAATAAAAATTCGGGAAAATTGGATAAAATTTTTTTTTGATGGGTTTGGTAGAAAATTGGAAATAAATTTGTGTGTGTGTGTGTGTGTATATGTGTATACATATCAATAATTTGCTATCCAAATGTATACTATCATTGCCGTTTGCATATCGTATAAAAGTCATTTGCATAAATTTTGTCATATACTAGATAAGATTTCGGGGGGGGGGGGGGGGGGGGGGGAATGTCTAATGTTTCTTAAAAAATGTACACAGAATGTGATTTTCGGTTAGCCACCCAATTCTCAAATTAAAGACATAATTCTCAAGGTCAATATTTGAAGAACAAAAAAAACGTTAGGGATTAAGGTTTAAGAATATGAGACTTGCAAAATATTTTGAAGCTTCTAGAAAATCACTGTTCGCTGTTTGAGTTTAGTTCGCAGTAAACACATTTTAACACTAGGCACAGCCAACAGATAGACTAATATACAGTTCGAAAACAGGCAGATATAGAAAACTATTCGACATCAATTTTTAGACTCTGCAGTTCCCAAAACATGTACATAAATCTTTCATATTTTTTAGGAATCCAATGATCGAGATAATTCGTAAACGATTTTAATGGCAAATTTTAGAACAAGCAAAAAGCTTAAACAGGGAGAAATGTACGTGAGTCTACGTAGCAACTACACCTTGTGGGATCAGTCAAATCAAGCAGATAAATGTTTCAAAATCATGATTAAGTGTTAAGTTGTATCCGGTAAAAATTTTATCAAGATCTGATGAGGTTCTTTGTCTAAGCGAATTTTTATACGAGTGTGAAAGGTGGTCGAAATTCTGAGAGTAAAACAAGTAAACAATAAGGAACAAAGAAGTTTACATACTTCGAGTTTAAAGCAGAGATTAAATCAAAATCGTTCAGCTGGAGTTAAAGGTATTAATTCGGAGCACTATATAGGTATTCCGAAAGAAATTTATTCGAATTTCCTTTTCGATCTTTTTCGATTAGCACGAAAGGCAGCGAAATTATGCCAACAAAACTTCACCAAAATTAGTTCTCTTGTGGCTTAACTAAACACATCATGCCAAATAGGTGACCATATCTTCAATGGAATTCAGAGTGTATCTTCTACTTTATAAGATCGACCACCCCGAATCCGAACGAGAAAGTAAATGATGTTTACTGAACGCACCGACTAATTATAATAGAACGCACCCATATTCATCTGGTCATACCACGTTGTATTTGAGTTTTTCACATTTCCCTTTTTTTTGTATAACGTTTTCTTTTTCTCTTACATTTTGGTGCGTTGTGTGAGGAAGTGAATTTAATTCAAGTTTATTCAGTGCGAATCTAGTGAATTTGAGAGATTATTATAAGCAATTATCTTCTACGAATTTCAAAGGAAATCTCGGAGAAATAAAATTACGTGGAATGAGAATATTCATTTTTGCGTATACCGTTATACCGAGCAACGGTAATTTGTACAATCAATCAATCAATCAATTTGTACAACTAATAATTAATTAATAGTGTTCCAATGACGAGATTTGCAAGCTCAAAGTGAGAGTGGCGCCCATCGATTTTGCGCGTGCTACTTTCGGTAGAGGCGAATGATTATGCTCCCGATCGAGTGGAGATTGAACAAACATTGCGAAACATCGAAGCACATTTTACCAATTCGTTGAAAAACATTTGAGTTTGGTTGGTGAGGCGCAGCGAGATGTAATCGCTGCCCACGAGGAACTATTTGAGTAAACTGAATCATCATACGACAAGGTTTGCATCAAACTACATCGATTACTTTCGGCAAGCAACCGGGGCAGGTCGCATCGAATACTTCGTGCAAATGTGGCTGCAACTAACCCACCACATCAATCTACTTCAAATCGACCATCGCCAGCAGCAGTGATTTGTCCACATTGTTCAGATTCCAATCGCATTTATAGATGCCATAGTTTCCAGAATTTAAGTGTACATCAGCGCTGAGATGCAGTGAAGAAACTAATGTTATGTTTTAATTGCTTCAACCCCACTAATACTCATGGAGAATGCCGATCGGGTATGTGTGCACTTTGCAATCAGAAACATAATTCCCTATTGTGTGAGGAGACAAAGGGAATGACTGCTGTTCAGCGACGACCAGTTCGACCACCAATGTCAATTACAATGCAATCAACACCTGGCACAATACTGAGCAAGCCATCGGTGACCTTTAATCAAGAAGCATGACTAACCGACCACATTCAGTCATTCATACTTCATGAAAACAGTGTCGTTCTGCTTACCACAGTAAACGCATTTATACTGGATCGGCTTGGAAACAGTCAACATTTTCGAATACTTTGTGACTCCGGATCTCAGGTGAGCTTTATTACTGAATTGGTGTTCAACAATCTGAATATTCACAGAAAACGATGTGAAATAGCTGTCGAAGCATATATATTACGCTCAATCACGTCGGTAATGTCAGCGACGTCGATTGATGCTGATTGTTGGAAACATTTGCGTAACTTACAGCTGCGGATCTGGGATTTGCTAAGCCTGGATGTATCGATATTTTGATCGGTTCCGATATCTGGGGATGTCTGATAAAACAAGGAATTGTCACTGGCTATCGCAACTTTGGGTTGGGTTGTGTTTGGGCCTGTTAAGAATAATGCAACCTTTGATCGACCATTCCACACATTTACAGCCAACAAATGTGTCGGTGAGCAACGACTTGATATATTGCTTCATAAGTTCTGGGAACTCGAAGAACCCGAACTAATTCCGATCCTGCTCCAGATTCAGGTAAGAAGATTTTCGAAACCACTGTCCGCCGCAACAAAGATGGTCACTACAGTATTTAAATTCCATTTCATCCTAACGCCGAAGCGCTTGGGAATTCTCATCTACGGGCACTTCGACAGAATCATCAATTGGAAAGTAGTTTATGCGGGAATATATGTATAGCACTAAACCATATGGAAGCGGTGGCAGATTCTCGAGGCGATCATTCACAATCATATTATATTCCGCATCATGCTGTCGTCGAAAAGTTTAGAGTGGTATTCAACGCATTGGCCAAGGTAAGTAACGATGGGTCACTAAACGACACACAACTGGTCGGTCCACAACTACAAGACACTCTTGTGAATATTATATTTCGCTTCCGTAGACGGAAAATCGCCATTACAGCCCAGCCGATATTGAAAAAATGTTCCGCCAAGTCGAAATTAATCCACGTCATCGACGATGGCGGCTGATATTGTGGCGTGAATCATCAACGAAACCGTTACGGACAAATCGCTATTTGGATGCTACGACAATGTGCAATGGACAACCACCAGATAATCGGGCTTACTATCAGTAATAGTGGCTGCAAAAATATTCATCCAAGTTTTATGGCGTGAGAAACTGGGATACACCCCTACATGGCGAACTACGAACAAACTGGCTAACATTTCGCAACGGTTTACAACAATTGGGACAATTGAGACAAGTTGGGACGATAACGCTCCATGGATTCTGTGATGCAAGCAGCAAGAAATGTGATTTCGATGAAATGGTCAATTGTTGTTTTTTCTTTGTTTGAATTTATCATGACGCATAAATTCAAACAAAGAAAAAACAAAAATCGGTCATTTGACCGAAATCAGAAATCTCGTCGAATTTATCCATCTTGAAAAAATCAATTGACGATATAGAAACATGTCAGTCATGTTGCCAGAAATGTTGTCTTGATAAATATTCAAATGAAGAACCGTGATCAATCGAATTAAATTGACGAAAAACCTATACAAACTGCCATTTTATCGAAATCAAAAATCTCTTTGGATTTATCGAATCGGCCTGTTTGTCTGAAATTTCGTTGAATTTATCCATAATGAGAAATATGGAAAAGCAAGCAATAATTGACCAGATCGCCATGATAAATTTGCATTAACCAAAAAAGACACAATCGGCCATTTCACCGAAATCAAAAATCTTGTTGAATTTATGTCATGATAAATTCAATTGAAGATAAGGTAACGATCGGTCATTTCTTAAGATCGTTGAATTCTATTAGTCTTGATATGAATAAAATTGAAGATAAAGCAAAGAATTGTCCACGTTGTCATATATCTTTTGAAGTTATCTTCATAAATTTAATAGAAGAAAATAAACAATCGGCCATTCATCAGAGATTTTTTCGAAGTTGTTAGTCTTGATAAATTTAATTGAAGATTTGGCAAAAGTCCTCAGAAATCGCTTTGAATTTTATCTCTTGATGAATTACCCCATATGGAAACCGATTGCTTTAGCCCTATTAAATGTTGCGTCAAGTTTTTTCAGGTGCCCACATGATGATGGATTTGTTATATGTAAATTGAAAAATCTTATGTATATATTATATCTGGACAAATCTTACTAATTATAATATCTATGAGAGTGTTATGTGTACAGTTAAAGAATAATTAGTTAATTTTCAATATTTCAAAGAATTAAATTGTTGCTATTATTTATTTTGACAAATTGCTTCCTTGCATGCCTCCGACAAAGAAACAAACTCAGCCTCAGTTGATGAAAGCGACACGCATGTTTGTGCACCTCCAAACACCGAAAATATATATCCACTGTTGGACTTTCTATCTGTCCAACATTCAGCCCAGTTCGCATCGGCATATCCATGGATTATTATTATTGTTCAGCACTAATTCTGACTGATTTTCACTTTTGTTATAATGAACATCGAGTGGAATTTTCGATATTTTCCCGTCTGAAAGACCAAAATCAGCAACCATTTTATTTATGTATATAACCGGTCTGGCTTATTTGAAAATTCCTATTTTTCTCCCTGGTAATTTCCTGTCCAAGATAGTGATCCTTAATATCTCCCAAATTTATGATTTTGAATTTCGATTTTAAAACTTCTTCAACGTATTTCATCTGATCATCATATTCACTGGCTATAATCAGGTCGTCAACATACACTAAAACATAATATATCTTTCCGCCTTAAATTTCATAAAATCTTGATTGATGTACTATTGTACTCACCATCTCGATCTGTTCGAAGAACCTTTACTTTATGGCCAAACATATTTTGCGTCATTGCAACATATTCCGTAAATCTTCCGAATACTTCATTTTTATTTTTCAGAAGATAGATCACAGTGTATCTTGAATAAAGATCATCTATAAACGCCAAAATATATCGCTTGCCAGATGGCGTTTGTGTATGCATTGGCCCGCAAACATCTGAATGAACTAGATCTAAACAGTTTTTGCGCGATTTTCAGTTTTCGATGGAAATTTGATGCGCGTCATTTTCCCTTCAAGACATTTTATCACGCATCTCTCCAATTGCCACCTGCTTTGATCCAAAACCAATACCACAGCGTTTGGCAATTAACTTGCGAATAGAATTCACTTGCGAACAGAAAGTAAATTTCCACTTATTGATGGGACCCATAACACGTCTTGGATTGCCACTTTATCCTTTTCACCTATCCGATTAATAACTTCAATTGAAACCGATCCTTTTCCGTTGACATTTACTTGCTGTCCCTTAGTGAACGAAATTTTTTTCACGATAATTTGAATCCAACGCGGTAAAGATATTCTTGTTTGAAGTAAGGTGGCAGGCAGGTTGCACCGGATTCGACCATCCAACCATCTTTCAATTTTGAGGTTACAAATAAAAATTCCTTTCGAGCCGCCTGCAATTAAATTAACTTGTTCTTTCTCGGTGATTTTTCCAGATGTCTTTTTGTTTTTCAACCATTCTTTAAACTTCTCGCAATTTCGTTTCATATGTCGCTTCTTATGGCAGAAAAACAGCTCTTGCCACCTTTTGTCTTATACTTTTTGTTATTTACATTCAAAGCAACTCCACCATTACTGACATGTCTATCCATTCGACGTTTGTATTCCTCAATAAGCTTTGTTTGTACTACACCGGGTGTCAATTCACCTTCAGATTGCGACGCCAATGTAGTTAGTAGCGTGTCATAACTATCCGGTAAACTTCCCAACATTGTTGCAGCCTTCCAGCCACCTGGTTTTATTTCTGACCCAAGGTCAAACATTTGTTGAAACAGCTCATTTATACGGCCAATATGCAATTCCATGTCACCGTCCTCTTCTAGTCTCAAATGCATAATTTGCTTCATAATTCGAACCATGCTGTTAGCTGTACTTTTCTCGTGATATTCCTTCAAAGAATTTCAAGCTTCCTTTGACGTTGTTGACTCCCGAATGTGGATGAATTGGTCATCCTCCACGTTGATCCCGATTAAAGAATAAGCTGTCGAATCTTTCTTATTCCAATCACCCAAGGGATCCGGTGCATCCTTTGACGTACACTCCCATACACTTTCCTTCATTTAGTTCGAATTATTCAGTTTCGTAATCACATATTTATTGTCCATCGTCATTTTCACACTTCAGTAAATACACTCAAATCTACAAAATAATAAAAATTTTCAGGAAATTTTTATTTACACTTGAACTGGGCCCATAACCTGATGGGAAAAGCTTAATCAGTAGTCAATTTAGTGCGTGTTGGTGTTGAAAATAAACGATATTTTATGTTTGATAATTTTTATTAGATTACACGTTGATTATAAGGATGACATAAGACTACAGAAATGAACAAAGGTACAATTCAAAAACAACAATCATTTTCACTGAAGGTGCGTTCATAAAGATTCAATTCTTTTAACAAGGCGCGTTCACAACAAACTAAATAATTGAAATAATAGCATTACTAACAAATTGATTTCATAAATAAATGTAACAGTTTATTCCTTAACTGATTGTGATGCAATTTGACATGTGCGTTGGAAATGGGATTCTAAAATGAGTTTTAGATAAAGTTCTGGAATATGGCTAATTATGGGAAATTAGAAATGTTATAACATTGGTCTTTGGTAAGTAGTGACCCAGGCGTCCCAGACTCTCTAATTAAAATAGAAATGAATACCCATGATGTGGATACATGGCAATTGGGTGATTTTGTTCTAAACTTAAAAACAATTGGCGTATTTTATTTATATGCCTTCATCTTAGTCCGAACAGCTTTATTGTTAAATTAATATTATTCCAGATTAATCAAAACTGCCTTTATGGTTTCTTCAGTCGATTCGAGAAATCGAATTACGAAGACAAAAATTTAATAAAAGAGTTGTGAATTTAGAATTTGCTATAGATAATAGATGAAATGAACTGATAAAGACTAATTGAAAGTCTTAATCGGTTGCACAAGGATTGCCAGAAACTATTTAGTAAAAAAATTGGATTGTTACACTCTTTTGAATATAGTACATGATCTAATCTCTCTAATCTTATCCAGTTTTTGCTGTAAAAATTGGGAGCAGATCAGTTTGGCCAAAATCCGCTCGGTACCCGCTCACAAATCTCATTTTTTTTTTTCAAGCTGTTTTTCATGCCTGAACTTCCGAGAAGTCATCGTTTCCTCTGAATTAACAAAGAAATCTACATCATGATTCCATTGTCCCCGATCACCAAGTTATTACCTACAGTTTGCGAAAATTTTGGAAATTATCAATTTTCAGAAGTTGAAGTAAATCAAATCTAATATATGGGAGCAAAATAATAATATGTGAAGTAGGCCCAAACATTAATTTTCGCTTTCCGTGCTGTATAATTTTAATGATGTAACATAGGTCATACTCATACGGGCAACATTTTCTGGACTTTCTGTCCAGCAGATCCAAACAACATTGGAGTCAACATTGCAAAGCCTGTTGGTAGAAATTACGTTTTTCTTACGTTCTACTAAACGGTATTGTCAGTAGTTATACAACAAGAGGTTCGAAAATAATTGAATATACAGTTGAGAGGACGTGCCTTCTATGTGACACATCGAGTCCGCAACTGTATATTCAGATGATTTTCGAAGCTTGAGTTGTATATCATTAAGACTATACAACGAATTAACCAAATACATATATTACACAACCAATATAAACTGCACCAAATGACTCATTTTTGCGAAATGTCAAAAATATTAATTGTTTGTTTATATTCATGGATGATTTGATTACATAATAGTTGTGTTTCGCGAAACACAACTTATATTATTAGCATAACTAACTAAGAAAAATTGAACTATCTGATTGGTCTATTAGTGAATTAAATATCCGTTTCCATTTTTGTACATTTTACTGGAGCTGCCAAAAATATCTTGCATACAAATATACAAAAGCCTTCCGATAAAATTTTATTTTTTGTTATCAAGTTTCTCTTTTCCTCACTGTAGTGTTTCCTGTAACCCATTTTTACTAAAAAAAAACAATCGAGCTCATTATCAACATTGCCAGAATTGTTTAAACTGGATTAACCTTTAATGAATTGAATAAAATAAACACAAAAATCCAACTTTCTATTCAATCACGGTCACCTTGCAGATCATTCCAAAAACAATGCTAATATTTTGCACAACACAAAAGTGACACATTTAAAATGACTTGGGGGAAATTTATCGAAAGTTTATTATTGTGGTAACTAGTTTTGAAAACTGATTTCAATAATACTAAAGTTGTAATTTTGGAAATAATTAGGCGCTGCTTTGCTATTATTATGCACACAGTTAATTCAGAAAGTGTTAATTTTTTAAATCGTATTTTTGTTGATGGAATTATTAATCTTAATATTTTACAATGGGAATGTGTTACTCGTAAGAAATTAAATTTTATTTCTTATGAAACTAGAAATGCATTGTGACAAATTACATTTTTTAAATTTTTAGAGTCTTTAGTTTTTTTTTTTGGTATATGTTAGGCAATTTAATTTTCAATTTATCAAGATCCGTTATGCAAAATTTATAACTTTTCGAATGTTTTATACAAAACCAAATTTCAATTCTAATTATTTTAAGAAGAGGAGAAATTTTTAAGAGTTTTGCAAATTGAGTTGAAGAATACGAAAAATGAATCATTTTTCAATCAACTCATCAAGCTATAGCGATTGAATTGCCAATTTATTACCCTATTGTTATTTTTTATATACAGGGTGAGTTTCTTAAAAAAATGCCAGGCTTTTATCTCGAGAACGGTGCTAGATAGGGAAAATTACTTACAATATTAGCAAATTTTACAATACTTCTTAAAATTTTTAACAATTTCAATATTGTACATATGTACATGCGGATTCTATTTCAAACATTAAAATATTCTGGAATTAGCCCGATAGATAAATATTTTATGCAGAGGATAAATTGTGAAAAACTGATATATCAGGGTGATTTTGAAACTAGATAATATTCGAGTAATATTCTGAAGTAAAGGGCGATCAAATTAGAAATTCACTATGAGAAGTACGAATAAAACGCTGAATTTTTGAAAAAATTCAAAGTGTTTCTACTGTATCATAAAATTTGGTTTTATGGTATATTACCATTGAAATTTTGAACAACATCATGATTAGATGATTTAGCAATGTAGTTGAAGAATAAAACATTTTAAGTGCGGAATGATTGAAAATAACAGTCGGTACTGCGACTCTTGGTTGGGAGAAATCGTTCCATACGTCGCGTCGTGTTTATTAATAAATTCGAAAGGACCTTTAAGTACTGTTTATAAGCGAGTGTATATTAAAATACTCGTTTGTCTCGAAACTATACGTATTACTGAAAGATATGTTTTACACAAAAGTGTTTGGTTGCAAATTTTAACGAAAACCAAAAATATTTAACAAAAAATTTTTGACGTGAAACGTATTTCAGTTTTTAATAATTTTAATTAAAATTAAATCATAATATCATCTCAATTTGAAAGATTTATTCCTTTTGTTATTAAATCGGCCGGATTCTTTTTGGTCGGAAAATATCTCCAATGGTGGCGTAGTAAAGTACCTGAAAAACATGAAAATGTCGTTTTAAAAATCTGAGCCGTGATGGTGATGTTGTAATTTGGACTGATTCGAGATATGATCATTAAAACTGTGTTTCCGCGGGAATAACCCGCCATTGTTAGTGCTAGGCCGTAAATTTTTGTATGCGATATCCTTCTTGATAGGCTTGGGTTGCGTACTAAAGATTCGGATATCTCTTCGTAGGTAGTAGAGTGCTGGTTCGCCTACGTTAATTGCTGCTTGTGATTGTTGTTCGATGCCCGCCGAATGCAATGTAAACTGTTGATGTATAGGTAGAAGAGTACGATGTTTACATTTGTAAATTAAACAACTGGTTTTGAATGTGGAACTGGATGATAAAGGACTATTTACAAGCAATTGTGACACGCCAAGTAACTAACTTATGAATGAGCCAAGGGCCGAACTCAATTTTAGGCCCAATGCTGCACAAAACTCGTCGTTTAGTCTTCAAAGTTCTTTGTATTTTGCAACATTACACGCAGGATAACCAATACCGATTATCGCGAACCCATACTCCGAACTCGGATATTTTGAATTTTTTTCGAATACTCGACTACCCAGGTAATATGATCGATTATGCGGATTATTTGATTCAGGGCACGAAATAACTACGCGGGAATTTATTCCGCCGAAAACTTTTGTATGGCGAAATTAATTCCAATTTCAATATGAAATAATTTCGTGCGGATTTAATTAAGTTTTTAGAATTTAAATGGCATGGGTTTAATTCATATTGAAAAATAATTTATTTGAAGCTAATAGCCGAAAATTTTAAGAGAATTTAATCCAGTTTCGAACTTATGAGCTTATGATTATGAAAAAAAAAAAACAATCATCTCATCAGGCCGCGGTGATTGGACTAATTGTACCACAATTTTCATCCTATATATAAAGAATGTAATGTGCAGGTTATATTAGCGAATTATACTAATATAACCAAATTTGTTGATTACACGAATTAAATAATTAATTCAAGTTAGAGTGGAGTAGAAAAAGAAAATTATTAAAAATTTGCTTGCACAGGAATAGTGCTGTGTGAATGTGACGAAGAAACAAAAAATTGTAAGAGAATTTGGTTGTATTAGTATAATTCGCTAATACAACCTGCACATTACATTCTATATACATAGAATGAAAATTGTGGTACAATCAGTCCAGTCGCCGCGGCCTGATGAGAAGATTGATTTTTTTCATAATTATAAGCTAAGTGAAGGCTTTTTACGATATCAAAATAGAACCGTGACATACCTAAGATACGTGATAGATACGCAAAATAATTTTCTTTTTTAATACTGATAATAAATATTTTTTGAAAAGTGCTTAAATTTTAAATAAAATTTAAATGTGAAAACCACAGCATTCTAAAATTCGCTCATTAAAATTTATTATTCGCTCTTCACTGATCGAATAATCATTATCACGTATCTGTACCTTGAACTGCTCTATTTCCGATAGTACTGCTAATTGTTTTCAAATAGAAAAGATTTCCGATTTTAAAAACTTCGGTATATTTTGAACCGAACATTTAAATTCTCTGAAGATGTCAACAGCATTTAAAAAAGATCGAAAAGGCTCAGTCCTGAACCCTATAAACAATTTTGTTCTCTGGTGTAAAACCACTTATGCTAATAAAATAATTTTGATACCAATTAAAACATTTTAATTTGTTTGTTTATTTATTAGTTAATCCAATTTCTATCGTGCATGCATTATTTTTCTTGAAAATCGGTAAAGAAATAGCCAAATTTTATTCAAAATGATCAGAACTTATATAGTTCAGATTTCAGAACATCTTCTAATTATCGTCAAAGTTTATCACAATCAGTTAAAAAATATCCAAGTTTCATCCTAATTGGCCATATTCCAGAACTTATTCTAAATTCATATGAGAATCTCCATCGGACATGTTGGATTTCTTCCAATTTTTTTGTAAGAATTAAGTTATATCCTAATTGGCTATATGCCATAACTTCACCTTAATTCATTTTAGACCATTTTCATCGAAATACCAAGATTTCTACCTTATATCATTTTGGAACGTGTCATTTCAATCGTAAAACGATAAAACGACTGTGATGTTTTTTCGCCAGACAATTTCTTTTTCTGATTTTTTTCGAATATAGCTACCGTTTATGAAAAAGTTTCACATTTCCTATCTATTTTAGAGAGGTTGGTCAACAAAAACCTTCGTATAACCGAACAACCCTAAAACGAGTTGCGTCCAAAAGTCAATAGAGCTCTTTTCCTTGGGTTGCTTGGCTGAACATTTAATGTAAAAATTAAGTTGATATGTCCATCCACGGCTGCGGCCACAAAACCAACAGAAATTAACTGCCAGTTATATCAATTCAATGAGATATTATGTATCCAAGCTACTACCAATATATTCAATAAATTATGTCAGAAATCGACATATCATATCAAAATTCGAAATATTATGCCATGCCCGAATTAGAATCTTTGGTGCCAAAATTCGAAATCTCATGTCAGAATTCCATACTTCATGTCACAATTAGATATACAATATCAGTATTTGCATTTATGATGTCAGAATACAATATCTTATGTCAGAATTCGATATATCAAGCCAGAATTCGCCATGTCAGATATTCGAGATATTATGCCAGAATCCCAGTCATGTCAGAATTTGAATTTTTGATGCCAAAATTCGATAAATGATGTAAGAGTTAGATTTGCAATATTAGAATTTGTAGAATTCGGTACATCATGTCAGAATTCGATGTATCAGGCCAGAATTCAATTTGAAATTTCAGAGTTTGAAATTCTAATGTCAGAATTTGATACATCATGTCGATACATCATAATGTTAGAAATCGAAATATCATGTTAAAATTTGATTTTTTGATGCCAAAAATAGATACTTCACATCAGGATTCGAAAAATCATAAGCGAATTCGATATATACATATTATTAAAAATTTAAATCTTTGATGTCAAAATTCAATATCTCATTCGAGAATTAGATATGCAATATAAGAATTTGTATTATGATGTCAGAATTCTATATACTATGCCAGAAATCGATGTCACATACTCGAGATATTATGCCAGAATCCAATAAATTGTACCATTCGTTACTTCATGCCATAATTCGATAAGTCATGTCATAAATTAAATAACAGATATCAAAATTCGATATATCATGATATCAAGCCAGAATTCGATGTGTCGTGTCAGAATTTGAATATATGATGTTAGAATTTGATATACCAAGGGAAACTCTATAAATAATTTTAGAATTCGATATGTCATATTAGAATTCGCATTAATGTATGTTATTTCAAAATTCGATAGTTGAAGCGAAAATTCGATTTGTCCTGTCAAAGTTAGAGTTAATGTTGTCTAAATTCGATATGTCTGAAATCAGAATTTCAGTTTTTGGTGTCAGAATTCTATATATCAGAATTCTACATACGACGTTAAAATTCGATATGACATGTCAGAAAATGAATTTATAAGTCAGAATTGTATGTCTTATACCATAAGCAGACACAAAACGAATAATTGAGAATTGTAGATTATTAAAGGATTTTTGCCTGTCTGTCATTACACGATTTTCACAAAAAAAGGATTATTTCGTTTTCAGAACGCCATTTTTGACAATCGGGATAAATGAAAATCGCGATCAATTTTGTGGCTGTCTAAGGTATTATGTGAAAATTAGATAAATGATGACAGAATTCGATATGTCAAACCAGAATTTGAGTTATTTATATAGTTATTTATATTATATTTATATACAGCATTCGTTATGTCATTCCAGAATTTGAAATGTTGTCACAATTTGATAAATCTGTCATGAAGCCTTCAGAATTTCGTAAATAATCTTAAAATTCGATATGTTATCTCAAAATTTGACAGGTTTTATCAGAATTTCAATTTTTGGTTTTAAAATTCAATATCACAAGTCAAATTTTATATGTCACGTCGATATTTTAACTTTTTCCGTATTGGACATATTCGGACAAAATTCGACATGTTTTGTCAGAATTCGATACATCATCTCAAAATTCGAGATGCCATATCAGAATTGAATATATCATGTAATATTCTGACATAACATCTCGAATTTTGGATTGATATATCGAATTCTGAAGTCTTAAGATGATATATCAAAGAATTCCATATCTCATATCAAAATTCGATAAATTTCTTCAGCGTTTGACTTTATGATGTCAAAATTCAATAATTCATATAAGAGCTTGAGTATGGATGTCAAAATTCGACATAACATCATGCCGGTATTCGATAATCATACCAGTATTCGATAAAACATATTAGAATTCGATAAGTCGTGGCAGAAATTAATTTTGTGACATCAGAATTTGAGTTATTGGTTAAATTCAATATATATCGTGTCTGAATTCGATAAGTATTCCAGAAATTTGTATTTTTATGACAGAATATGTTCGATAAGTCATTAGATAAATCATATCCGAGTTTGAACTAACGAAGTCAGAATTCGATATCTCATATCAGAATTCGATATATCATTTTCTTAGGACTGTACAAAAAAAATATTTCCGAATTACAAATTTGAAAATATAGGTGCTTACCTAGCTATACAAAAAATAAAAAAGAATTATTTTGTATGTACTTCGTGCGAAGTTTTCACAATTATTCAAAAAAAAATAATTAAATATAGTCAGTTTATTTAATTTACGGTATAGTTTTTTACGTTTTTCATACATAATGTATAAAATGGCCTTATGTAGGTAAATTACACGTTTTTTACGCGTAAAAACCAGTGTAAATTACATAGTGTAATTTACTCGCCCAACCGTGAATGAAATAAATACATTTAGAGTTAGGAATTCTAATTGGATGGATATACTATAGCTTTACTTTAGATTTAGAAATTAATTGTGATGTTTAATTTTTTCTTGGAAGTAAATCTACACATCAATCAGCATCATTTTAGCATGTTCAACAAATGTGTGTCTAACAAGGCTTTTAAATAAATTTCCAATATATTTGCGTCCAAAATTTGACGCCCCAAAAAATATTGCGCCCTATACACACTTTAAACCAGAGCAGATGCGTCGAATAAGGTCCTAAACTTAATTTATTGTTAAACCTGTGCATTTTCTGGGTCTTTGAATCTTAAATCTCACATAAAATCAAAAAATATTCTTTGACATCATCCGATAAATCGATTTGCAACCGTAATATCGATTTACATATACATATTTAAATTTCTCTCTATACATAAAAATCAAAATGTTCTAGCAAAAAAACTAACTTTTTTACAAATACAGGCATTAAAATAGCTCTGGTTGGTTTCAACGGGAGTAATGGGGAGATGGGATCCTGTGGTATCACAACGGGCCACTGCTGGCCTAAGTGTGCGATAGCAGCCACTTAACCTAACCTAACCTAACCTACAAATACAGGCATTCAAGAACTTTCAGATCCGAATAAGGAGTATAGCTAGGAAGCTCTTTTTATAAATAGAGTGCAGGGGCGGGCCCTCTAGTACTATGATATATAATAAGTTAAACAAAACTTATGGATTATGTGTTCGTTAATGTTCTCCACGCATTCGGTCTTTTTAGTAATTTTTGAAAATCTGCCCTAACCCTAAATTATAGAATAACACGTATGGATTTGAAAAGCCTGATGTGTCTCCTTTCCACCCTAAGGAGGTATCATTGCGAGCCAATTTCTGAGGTTCGTGGTATTTAGCTTTAGTTACACACAGTGTTTGTTTAATATTTCATCCACGACAAAGTGCTGATTTTGGGGGACTTCAATTTACCTCAGGTCAAATGGGTATATGATGTGGAGGTAAACTATGCCATACCATGCAACGTTACATCAACTGTTGAAACCTCATGTATTGATTCCATCTTATCTTATGGATTTGTACAGATTAATGATATCTAACTACATTGGTAAATTATTGGGTTTATTTTTTACAAATTTGATAAATTTATATACGGTAATTGAACCATCGGTTTGATATATTGTTCATGATGTTAACCATAAATTGATCTCCATTTGAACCAATCGGAACTCTTCCTGTCTAATTAAAAATAATTTTGTTTCTAGATTTTATGATTTTAAACGTGCAGATTTGAAATTAAATCCCAAATCGTTTTGGAACTTTGTTCAGACTATGAGGAAAATATGAGATTTTTTGTCGACAATGTCTTATAATAATGTTACTGGCAATAATTCTGCGGATATAGCCAACTTATTTGGTATATTCCAACTTTTTGTATCACTCCAGAGGATATTATTGAATCAATCCGTCAGTTTAAATATGGCTGTGGTCCAGATGGTGTTCCTTCAAGCTTTCTAAAAAAACTTAGTTATGAGTTGGCTTTTCCTTTCTCGATATTATTCAATGGATCACTTTCGTCGGGTATCTTTCCAACTGTCTGAAAATCCTCTCATATCGTTCCTATCTCCAAGTCCTGTAATAGGAACGATGTCTCTAATTATAGAGACATTTCTATACTGGCAGCTATCCCTAAATTATTCGAATCAATTGTCTGTGACCACATGTATTTCGGACTGAAGTCATTTGTAATTGACGAACGACATGGATTTGTTCGTGGTAGATCTTTACTGTGACGAACTTAAATTTTCGAAACGTGCGAATGACCTGATGACCTAAAAATGTTTTCGCCTATAAATAAGGTGCAGGATGTCATTGTAAAACGTTGGAACAGTTATACAGATTCGGTTTTTCTAAACAGTTTGTTGCGTGGTTTAAATCATATTTGAGTAATCGCATTCAGTATATTGAGCTTAGTAATAGAAGATCAGAATCAATTCAAACTACTTCAGGAGTACCACAAGCCTCTCATGTTGGTCCTTGGATCTTCATAATTTTCATCAATGACGTTACTGAAGTAATAAAACATTCTAAGGTATTAATGTTTGCAGATGATCTCAAAATCTTTAAAACAGTAGAAAACATCGGCGATACCCATAAGCTACAAGAAGACATCGACAATCTAGCGAAATGGTGTGAGTTTAACCTCCTCAGTCTCAACATCAACAAGTGTAAGAGTTTATCGTTCCATCGAAAAGTTAACCCTGTTACACAACAATATCAAATAAATGGCGTACTTTTACAAAAAGTATTCGAGATTAAAGACCTAGGGGTTACTTTCATTGAAAACATGTGCTTTACTAAGCATATTGAACAATGCGTTGCTAGAGCCAATTCCATGCTTGGTTTTATTAAGCGTTGGACTGGGGATATTCATGACCTAGAGACAATCAAGATCCTGTATTATGCCTACGTGAGATCTCAACTTGAATATGCTGTCAACATCTGGTGTCCTTTTTACGACGAACCTATCAGAAAAATCGAGAGTGTCCAAAAAAAGTTTGTACGGTATATAACGTGTAAAGACGGATGGGATTATGACCATGACTTACCGCACCACGTTAACCTGAAGCGATTACCATCATATGCTACTTGATGCAAAACCTATCAAATGACAACATTGGCAAATAGACGAGAGCTTGTAAAGTGTTCGTTTATTGGAAATATTTTACTTGATCAAATCGATGCACCATCCATACTGGAATCAATTAAAATAAAGGTACCGAGTAGGAATTTAAGAGATCATGAGTTCCTTCATCTAAATAAACACAGAACAAACTATGGTGACAATGAACCGGTAAACATGATGTCGAAGAGTTTTATTAAATCGACCATCTGTTCGACTTTTACTTAAGTAAAAACAGCTTTAAACGTAGGTTGAAGCAACATTTTGCTCCAACCTAAAAATATTTTTATGTCAATTTTTATTCTTTTTTTGTTTAATTAAATTTTTATTCTACCATGTTCAGTATGTTATAAATTCAAGTCATATTTGTAGACTTTTCTCAGTATAAATAAATAAATTAATTAATCTGCAGAAGGACATTAATGCCATTAGCCATTGATGTGACAATAATCGGTTATTTTTGAATATCAATAAATGTAAAGTTATGTCATTTACCCGCTCATTGCTGTATGTAATAAATGACTATATCATTAACAATGTTATCTTGTTACGAATAACTGAAGTAAGAGATTCTGGAGTCATGTTTACGCAAACCTTTTCATTGAATCGGCATATTGATTTGATAATAGCAAAAGCATGTTCTATTTGGGATTTCTTAAAAGAACCATGAAAGAGTTCAATAACCCAAAGGGTTTTATTATGCAACCGAAACGTTTTTATTGGTGCAAAAAAAAATTCTCATTTCTTATGCGTGAAAAACACACCAATTTGATTATTGTTAGGCATGGTAGGAGAACGTTAGGGATCTGCCTTCTTATGTCGATAGATGCAAAACTTTAAAGCTTGAGCCACTTGAAATGCGCCGTCAGCATGCTGGCACCATTTTCATTTTCGATCTACTAAATGACAATATCCAAAGCTTATTCTTATTAACGAATGTTGGATTATATGCTCCGGAAAGGAATTTAAGATCTCGATCCCTTTTGAAAACAGAATTTCATAAGGCTAATTATGGTAGACAACGGGCCTTTGAATCTGATATCTAAGTCACATAATGATTTGAGTAAGCTTTGTGATTTCAATATGAGTAAATGTGAGATCAGACGATCATTGAAATATCATTATTTTAACAAATGATAACTTTTTGATTGTGTAATGTACGGTGACCAGATTCCTCTAAGACAAATACAGAACAACCTAAAAATATAGAAATAACATGTTTTTTCTCAGACAATATTTTCGCAAAATTAAGTTTTTTTTTTAGTAACACAGATACAGTTATATCTACATGTATGTATATAAAATATAAAACTAAAATAATTATAAACAAAAACTAATTAAAAATATTAAAATTATCTATTAATTGAAAAATTTAAAAATATCACAAAAATAATTATGAACTCGTCTAATAATTAGACGAGTTCATTAGCCGTTTGGCTTACCTAATCGTAGTAACACAGAATAAAATGTAAATAAAAAAAATATAACAATCAAAATTATAAATCAAAATTTACTCAGGTTAATTAAACTGAGTAGCAATTTGTAAATCATTTATTTTCGAAATGTCGTCGTAAAAGTTTTCACCTGTTTCGTGATTTTCTCTAACCATTAACGATTTCTATTTGCATTTGTTTTTTTTTTTTTCAGCTGCCCATAAATTATTAATTAAGGCAAATATACGTTCGATGGAAGTATTTCTTCCTGGAAGACACAACCCAAATTTTATCAATTTTTTAAATTATAAAATGGAATACTTTTAATTGTAAACATTGAACAAGTTGAAACATTCCCACCTATCGCCTATCAATGGTAATTTCGTTGTCATTTAAATTTTCAATTTTTTCAAGAGTTACCTACTTTTTACATAAAACTGTTTCTTCGAATAACTCACTATTTCCAATTTTGGTTTTTGAAAATTTAACGATAGCATATTCAAATGGCTACTCCACATATTCCCAGTGACATAACTAGGTATTCGCAGCACCCACAGTCGCGGAGTGGCCCACGGTTATTAGGGCCCAAGATTTGATGAATCTAGCGTTAAAATATTAGTTCAAAGTCAAGATTAGATAGATGGTAGCTCAGATGAAGCTTAAAGTAGACCACATTCTTAAATTTGGAAAACCGAACATTTTAGGAAATTTTTAAGAAAAGACGGTGGTCTAATTTGTAAAGAAAGAAGAAATTGTTCCTGTTGTTATTAAATATTTTTTTGAGACAGGCGCAATAATTTCTTCTCGGTTGCTGAAGGTTAATGTCAGAGTAATTACACGTAATCTGACTCCATACAAATAAAAATGCTTTTAGGTTTTGCAGTTACATATTTAGATTTAGACGAAAATTTGCTAAAAACCGATTTTAGGTTTTGCTAGGTTAATTTATTTGTAATAATAACTATACGTGTTGGACTTCAAATTCAACCTTTTACAAACCAAGTTTTGATAAGAAACGGTTAAATTTGATTTCTTACGAAGTGTCATTGTGATTTTCATAAAAATTAAGAAGAAATTGTTGAAACTTTCTTCCTACAAAATTGAAAACAATTTCTCGTTTCCCTAATTAGGAGCGCCTTTGTCTTTAGAAAGGGGATCAGCGAATACTTGAGCCAAACCAATCAGTCTCTATAATGAATTAGCGTTCGTTCTACTTATACATAGTTTCTCATTTACCAAATCCTTTTGATTACCAAAAATAAATTTACAGGTAAACCCGGTAAAATCGGTTTATTTTGGAAAAATAAAATGCAAATTCCAAAATAATTATGCAATTTGTGATGGTGTCTTATTTTCAGCGGAGTTATCCTGATTTAGGAAATTCTCATCCCTTCCTGATTCCATATCCCCTTATCTTGGATTTCATCTTTTGATCACGAAAATTTATTTCGGAATTTTTTCTAAATTTTCATAGGTTTTCTAGATTTTTACAGACTTTCCGAAATTATTTATTAATATCGAGATTTTTCGATATTATTATTAAAATTGTTCGAGATCAATCGAGATTCACATAATATGTATAAATTATTTGAATTTTTCTACGGTAGAATTCTTAAGTTTTTCGACATTTCTAGGATTTTTGTATGGTAATGTTTTTAAGATAACAGATCTTGCAGAATCGTAATATTTAGTAGATTTTTAGAGATTATGCCAAAATTCCGAATTCCAAGGTTATTCGAAATTATTTAAGATTGTCCAGGTTATTTACTTACGAATAATTCGATATTTGAGACCATTCTAAAATAATCAAGATACTTTGAAAACTCGACATTTTTGAGATTATTTCGAAATTCTTCATATTTTTCAATTATGGTATATTTGAGATTTGTAATGCTTTATCGATATATTTAGAAATCGTCATAGCATTGAGTTGATTGCAAGACGTTTCCTTTTTTAGAGGCCAATGAAATAAATCATGTCTACTCTCGATATCAGATCCTGTTAATTAATGCGAGGCTGGACAATAGGAAGAAAACTAGAGCAGAAAGTAAAACGCTTTACTTGTTCGTAGGTACAAGAAGCACTTTTAGGGTCCAAGAAAAATGTTGCAGGGGCTCAATATTTGTAGTTACGTCACTGCATTTTCCTAAGTAACTTCTTCTTTTAAAGGCATCCATGTAAAATAATTTGTGCTAATGAACTGTGGGTGTAATGATCCAAGTATTTACAACAATTTAAATAAAATTGCTACATTTCAGATTTAAATTTGTTCTCGTTACAGCATCAATTTTCAAATAATCTATTTAAATCAGATTTTACTAGAATTTGTTTATATTATTTGTAATAGCTACTGGCAAGTCACATAAATGTAATGCAGCGCCAGATCTAACACTCTAGAGGCTGATTTTATACAAAGTTTCTAATGATTTTTGGAAAATCAAATTTTCCTAAATTTCTTACCGGAAATTTTTACTGAATTGTTTACTTGAGATAGATATTGACATACTCTAGACTGGAGGCGGATTTTATACCAATTCGAAATATTTTTTTGGGTTTCGCGAGTTTTCCACAATTTTCTACGAGGAGGCAGGTTTTGCCACTGAAGAATATTGACAAACATTTTCAATGCTAGCCATGCATCCATAAGACTTAATTTTTTATTATCGACTTGTTTACTTTATGCCGGCATTGACATGGTTCTGCGTTATCGACTTTTTACTTTAGTCTAGCAACTTTCGGCTAACATTAACAGTATTCAAATATGCATATGAGTTTCTATTTTCTTTCTGGTTTCAAAGAATAACGTTGAATAAATGGAGTACAGTTTTAACTTAAACGAGTACGTTGGTTTTATTCTCGAATTTCCTAATTTTACCAACAAACTTTCATTTTTTAAATTAATTTTTTACAAATGCGGGACTTGCGAGCTATTATTTTATTTTGTGGGCTATTTTAAGGGCAAAAATGTCTGCAGGACAGGCTATATGGTCACCGTAGTGTAATGTAAAATTAAAAATGATACTGGAACTTCTGGTTCCAATTTAATTTTCTATAAAAAAAATGTTTTTGATCGATATATTCGAAAATTTTGGTCATTTTGAAAATTTTTTATCAAACTCCAAGCCTAAATTATAGATCAACACGTACAGATTGGATCAATCAAAATTCAAATATTGAATTCTAGTTTTTTCAATTCGCAATGTGTAAAAATATGATTGAAAAGGCAAGACGGTCGATCATTGAAATATCTGAAACGCATACGATATGTTTCATCACCTCTTTTGTATGATGAGTACAATAATTAATAACATTCACAAAAAATATCAACACTTAGCGTATACATACTCGACGCGCGTGTACTAATTCACGATCAATAAAATTAATTTCCATTTCTGCAATTAGGCAAAATTCCAAAAAACAATAAAATTATTTTCAGTTTCACATATTTTATCGTAATTTTCTCCGCATCCCATATTCAAATGCCATTAAAAAAATATTCCTATAGAACTAAATGTAATTAGATTTGAGTTATACGAAAACAAATCGTATTTTCATTGCATATGTAGACAACAAAAAAACAAAAACAACACAAATATATTAAATTTCCCGGAAGTACACTTAAAAACAATCAAATAAAAAAATTTATAAATATAAATCCCATCAACAGTTCTATAAAAACTACACTTTCCATAATAATGTCTGTGTAATAGTAAACAGCATGCATGCATTTTCATTAAAAACGATCTAAACTACTCACTCGTAAGTGATGAGTTATATACAATTTAATAGAGCTGACGATTAATTTGTGTGTGTCTATATAAATGTACGACATACAGCGTTAAATGAAAATGCCACTTAGTGGGAGGTTTGAAACGGAAATGTCTTATTTGTGATTTTTTTTTTTTTTTTTGTGTATTATTAATTTATATTTTGTTATGACAACAACAATTTATCTGTACAATGTCATATCATGTTTATTAATTTCGAAATGATCGAGAAAAATATAAAACCCTTTATGGTTCAACAACAACAATCTGCCAAACGATCCAACATAATATATATATGTATATACGATGTGTGTCAGTAGATCATCAAATTTAAATGCACAAAAATTCGCGAAATATAAAAAAACATAAGAAAAAAGTAAAAACAACAAAATTGCGCGCGGCATTTTAATGTAATATCGCGAGAGTGCGATTATATCATCATGATTCGCGCGCTTTGTGATTTCTTTTAAATGCCTGCATTTTTTATAGATTTGTATAATATTATGTACGTGTATACACACAAAAAATTAAATAATTTTATTGTAATTTAAAAAAGACAAAATTATTATTAAGGAAAAGTGAGTGAGATTGGATAACACAATGTCGTGATCAACTTAATTTACATTATGTGTACATAACATACTATATTTGAGTAAACATCCAAGACGACAAAATTGTACATCTTTACGTAAATAATAAACGTTATTATGTCGTAATAAAAAAAAAAGTTTCTAGATAAGTATTTATTTGCTATATAGAGTACAATATGTAATTTAGTTTTTAGTTAAAAAAAAAAAAAAATTAAATTAGAAAAGTTTTTGTGTTGAACATTTTCCGAAACACACACACATCGATTCAAAACAACGAAATAACGATTTACTCTTTACACATCACAGAATTTTATAATTTAGTTATGAGGGGACTTAGTGGGGTGGACGATTGTCTTGTAGTTGGTACGTTTTATAATGTGGGATGAAAATAACTTTGTATATTACTTGTAAAGCCACTTCAATGTTGTAACATTACAAAGTTTTTAATAAAGAAGGGTGGTTAACTGACGGTGATGGGGTTTTCATTCGTTCGAGGTGCGATTAAATATTTTTATGAAATGTCATGTAAATGGGTGTAATTTAGACATCGATTTTAATTTAATTTTTTTATTATTATGTTATACTAGAAGAGTAAATAAACATTTTTAAGCCTCTCGAGAGATTCGTTTTTAGTTTGAACCAAACTCATAGGTATGTCGTCTGCCGTCATATAAGTATCAAGACATTACATTCCATATACAAATTACCTTCGTTGTAGCTGTGCGAATTATAAGAGGGCTCATCGTGAATAATGAAATTTTGCAGATTTCAAAAGTTTTCGTCGTACGACAACAAAAAATGGAAAATAATAGAATCTCAAAAGAGTTATTTGTATATCTAATAGCATACTTTTCAAAAAAGTCATAGAAAAATTTTATTTTTTTACTTTCCGCTGAGTATAAGTAATAAATACCTGATGTGGCCTGATAATGCCTGTTATAAGGTAAAATTGCGTTTGTGGCAGCGAAAGTGTTAAGTGATGCAATCAAAACCCACATAAAAAAATTAACAAAAACGATTTTAAGTTCCTTATAAACTAAACTTTTCAAAAATAAACTCAAAACAAAAATAAATTTAGGTTTGTGAGAAATTAGCAACTAAAAAAATTTAGTTTGAAGGCTTTCTTTTCTTTCTTTCGCTGGCGCTACATCCCATATTTGGCCGCTTCATGATGAAGTTTCAAAATCATTTTTTTAACAGATAATGAGTGATTAATTCATAATTCCTACATTAAACAGACACAATTTTTTCATCACCCGTCTGAAATCGAACCCGGGACTTTCGGAGCTTAAAGCTAGTATGCTAACCACTGTGCCTCCAGGGCGATTTGAAGGTTAAATCACCAAATTTGTTGAATGAGCTCGTGTCATGATGACCAAATATTTACATTCATACGAATTACGAATTTTGTTTGATGTTGACACAATTTTGTGTATATGCTAGAGTTGGAGTTCAGTTGGGGTTGGGTTAAGTTGAAACAGTTCAGTTGGAGATTTATTTGGGGTTGAATTGAGGGTTGAGCCTTGAGTTAGAGTTAGCCAGAGTTGATTTGAGTTGTGTTCATAGAAGCATGTAGTTTTTTAAATCGAATTGATTTCAGATTGGGATTGAGTTAGGTTGAGTTGGGGTTGATTGAGGGGCTTAGTTTATGTATAACTAATTTGTTCAATGGAGCAAAGTTGGTTGATATTATGAAGCGTGAATTAATTTTTAAGTAGTTGGTGCATATTCCTTAAATCATTCCTTGCACCATGAAAATTTGTAGCGCTATCACTCCAGATCGTGTTTGGTTTCCCACCACGAAATATAAATCTCTTCAAGCATGCGATGAAGCTTTTTGATGTCAGATCGGATACCACTTCAAAGTGGACAGCCTTTGTCACAAATCACAAAAAAACACAGATATATACCTTGTGAGCTGGATAATTTCGTTGCGACTTATTTTTCATCATAAAAGGACCACAGAAATCGATTCCTGTAGTATGAAATGCTCGTGCTGGCTTACAACGTTTTATGGGCAAATCCACCAGTAACTGAGTGTTTATTCGTGGTTTCGCCCTAAAGCAAATAACACAAGTTCTAACACATTGCTTAGCTGTATTCTTAGCAGTAATTGGCCAAAACGTCTGTCTTACGAGAGACATAAGCATCTGTGCGCCTGTGTATAGGTTGTGTTCATGGTAATATCGAAAAATTAGTTTTGTTAAGTTATCCTTTGACGGCAATAAAAGCTGGTGTTTCTGATCATATTCAAGATCAGAATTAGACAGTGCCCCCCCCCCCCCCCCCACCTCACTCTGAGCAAACCATTTGAGTCGAGAAAAGGGTCCAATGACAAGATTGAACTTCTTCGTGGAAGTTGACGTGTTTTACTTAACGTTGTTATTTCATCATTGAAATGTTTATTCTAAACCACTCGAACTAACACGGGTAGTGCGTTTTGAATTTCCTGTGTGGACAATGGTCCATCAATTTGAATACTCTTTGGCTTAGCATTGTTTCGAAATCTTAAATAGTATGCAGAGATCCGTAGAAGTTTAACATATGAGCTATATAAGAAGAAACTTAGAACAGTGTATTCTATCATATTTTCAATTCGAGGACACTTTCGTTAACATCTTGTTCAATACAATGAAAATTCGTTGAAAATTTGTCCGATTCCGATGTATATAAAATTCTCGGTCCGTTCCACCACAGATGGAAATCCTGTAACTCGTGCGGTTAAATGCCCCTACTTATCACATCGGCTGGATTGTCTTCGGTCGGAATATGATTCCAAAAATATTCCTTTGTAAGATCCTGACGCTATTTGCGACAAATACTTTGAGTTTATATGGTTCGGTTTTAATCCACGTAAGGGTTACATTAAAATCGGACCACAAATAGACATGATCAATATTAATTTCGAGTACTAAGAGCGGCACATAATTCGAGGCGCGGTATTAAAATTGGCCTTATGGGCGGTACTCTCGTTTTACTGCAAACAAGCTTTACATGAATCTTGTTCGGTTGATCGACGCTGCGGATATATATGCATGCGCCGAGGCATCGGAGAATCCATGAATCTGCACTGATCTGGAACTATCACAAAGGATTCGATGATCTATTTTGATGTCGTTCAAACAGTTTAAATTTAATCGAAATTTCTCCGAAAACTGGAATGTTTCGTCTGGCACAATTTCATCCCAGTCAGTATTTGCTTTCCATAATTGTTGGATGAGTATTTTGGCTGAAACTATGACTGGACCGAGAAGACCAAGTGGATCAAACAATTTTGCGATTTCTGAAACAATCTTGTAACAACCGCTTGTGGTTGTTATGTTTTATTTAATCTAAATCTGTAATTACGGTTGGAAATCCCAACAAGGTTGCCTGTTTATCCACTGCGCTGCATAAAATCTCTTCCACTACACGTCATTCTTTCTTTGGCTTAATTTGTAATAGAAAATATTTTTTTTTTGGTAGAGTGTACCATTTAGCATTTTATACTTCTCCGTATTTTGGTCGGTTACTCGATTCGTTTTATCATTTTTGTTTTGATGGTATGTAATGACGTGTAGTGGTTGGTGTGTTGCTTCATCTGTTTTGTTTTGGTTAGCGCGTGGATTTTCCATGTAAATGGAATGTTCCAGTGATTAAATTAAATAGTATTGGTGTGTGCGAGTCGATTTTTGGGTGCGGTTGTATGTATATACGCCACCCGAAATTTATCGGTCGGGTTAATGTTTTCTTTAGTAAATAATTTTTGGGTGGGGGAATAAATTTTTATTTTGTACGCGTCGGGAATTTTATTTTGGATAGTCTAGTTTTGATGTTGAGAAAAGATAGTCTCGTATAAAATTTGAAAAAAAAAATAAAGTCAAGTGTGGAGTTTTTTTTTTTTGGACAATCAATTGTGATTTGATTTAAAAATTGTGTTTTTTTTTTTTAAAGGAGTAAAGCTTAAGATAATATATTTAAGTACCGAGTGGCCTTAGTTTTTATGATTATTTTTGGTCTTGTGAGTCGATCTTAAAAGAATTAAAATTATTGCCGTGTGGATATGTGAATTTTGTATGATAAATTTAGGGCCGGGTAGCCATAAACCTTTTATTTTTTTTTTGTATCCATGGAGTGTGTTAAATAAATAAGACTTTGGTGGTTAATTCACTTAATAAATAAAACACACCGATGTTTTCATAATAAACAGTAATACGTAATCACAAGATTTAATTTGTAAAATAATGAAATTAATAATAAACTTAACTTGTTAATAAAAAGTATATATAAAAGAAAGAAAAAATTTTAATTGTGTAGTTTATTTGGATGGTATACGGGGTCGAATATTGCTGTGATTTTTCCTGTGTGGTAAAAAGTGTACGTACCAAAATTTCCGGTATCGAAACCGATTAATTCAAGTATTAGATATCGGCGTTGAGTGTGATCAGTGATAACGACTCCAGAGAAAAGTGACTGGCCAATAAGAACGAAGTTGTCTTGAATATTTATTGCGGAATTACATTACGGCTGTTTAAAGCTGGTTAAATATAAAAAGCTGTACCAAGTTGGTGGTATCTATTTATGGTTCGGTACCCGGAGTACCGTTGTTAATTGGGTTTGTGGCAGCAACTCCGCCAAACGGAGTGGGGTTCGTGCGAGGGGGAACCTGCGACGGCGCTGTAACTGTTGGTCGGACGGGCCAAGTTATTTTTGTGTACAGGTATGGTGTTTTGCTGGGGAAAAATATAGAAGAACCCCCAGGGCACCGCGTGATTTTTTTTATTTTTATATTTTTTTTTTGAAATTGTAATCCTCACTTGACGAAGGGTTTATTTGTTTTATTATTATATTTTTTTTATTTTTTAGTATATATATTTTCGCGGGTTTACAGGTTCCGGGTGGCGTCACATGCGACATCACCCCATAATCGATTCGCACCACATGTTGTAATTTTTGCTAACGGTTCGTTTTTATTTCAAAATTTTTTTTTTGCATTTCATTTTTCCGTTTTTTTCCGATCCGGTTTCCATTCGTAATTGCAGATGTTTCTTATGATTTTCTTGCTTCAGTTTTTTTTAGTGATGAGTGAATAAATAGTTCTGTGTGATCGCGTGAGGATGGGCGGCCTTATGCTGACCTAGGCCTTGAGCAGGGTCGCCGGAGTGGCACCGGCGTCCCTGTCGAACGCAGATTTTGTTTTTATAATTATCTACCACTGTGGTCGTGGCACAGTAGAATAATTTTCTTGTCCCCTTCGTTTTATCTCTATGCGGTTTTCAAGCATAGTAATATGTCTGGTAACCCCCACGCCTAGCGGCGAGCTTCAGCCAGTGCAATACCGCAACCAGACCTCTATTGCTATGTTCTGTTTAACAAAATCCCTTTTGGGGGATTTTGTTACAGTGGCGCCCAAATTTTCGGCTAATTTTTTGAGTTTCGTCTTTTCAGATTTCACAATTTTTTTTTTTCAGCTTACTTGTTGGGAGTACCACGTGCAAAGTCCAACGCTTGCGTTGTTTGAGCTTGCACGGGTGCTCACATCAACGTTTTCTGCCCGATCAACATTCAAATCTGCATTGCAACCAGCGTAAGCTGTTTGATTGCATGCAGATGAGAGTGTTGATCCCTATTCTCAGCTCGTCTGATGAATGGGCTTACCATTTCTGCCATGTGGCATTGATTGTGGTTAAGCTCATTCTTCTTTCGTTCTGAGTTTAGTCTTTTTAAATTTTTAAAGTCTTCGTACCCTATAATTAACTTAATTTTTTCTATTTCAGTCCGACTACCTACATGGGGAGGGATCACAGCATGTTCTAACCTTTGGTTATTTGATCTTGCTGGATCGCTCGTCATGTTGGTTCCATGTGTCATGGGTGTTGGGATCGCGAACTTGTTGTTTCCACCAATGTGGTGTTGATTGGACAGTTCGTGATCGCAGTACTCATTGGCCCATCTTTAGTCAATTTCTACTTTCAGGTAAAATTTTATTTTTCAAATTTTTTTGTTCAATTCTAATTAAACTACTGGGACCACAGTGGTAATTTTTATTTTTTTTAATTATTATAGCGTTCACGCCTAGCTCAGCATGGGGCCGTGATCATCTCTCGCGTGATCACATTTTGTATTTTTTGTACAAGTAATACGCTTTACTTATTTTTCTTTTGCTTTTTCATTTTTTTTTGGGGAATTTTTTTTGATTATTGGTTGTTTTCAGTTTTGGTTAATGGAGCAGCTAAAATACTATTAATAATTTTGGTCAGTTCATTTTTTTTATAATTCTATTTCGGTATTTTGATTTTTTTGTTTTTGGTTATATTTTGCGTGCAAATGAATTCAGGCAATAATAATCTACCGTGGGATAGACCGGCAAGTGCGGTTGTTCATACAGTGTTTGAGTCGAGTGATAGTAGTGCTTTACCGCGGATAAGTCCTTGGGATAACCATAGTAATTTTCCAGCTCCTCAATCCTTCCGACTTGTTGATATCTACGTGATTATTATAGTTATAATTTAAAAAGTTCATTCTAATTTCCATTATTTTGTCAAATTATTTTCATTAATTTTTTTTTCGGTTTTGGGATATTGATATTTAAATTAATTTTTTTTTTGGTAATTTTTTTTGTGTATATACATATATATATATATATATATATATATAAATATAATTCATTTTCTTTATTTTATTTTTTTTTTTGTCTCTCACATTCAGTTCAATAGTAAACTCAGTAAACATAAATTCTTTTGTCCTTTAAATTATATTGAGGTATTAAGCAACACTTTAGATTCCAACACATTACCTTGGGATAGACTGGCGAGTACGGATGAGAAAAAGGTTTTGAGTTGAGCGCTAGTTCAGTATTGACGCGAGTGGTCCAGTGGATAGTAATTTGTGCTCGCAGCTCCTCAAACAGCCCGGCTTGTGGATATCTACTTGGTCATAGTGAGTCTAATTTGAGATTGGTGCTTCAATGTATGTTTTCAATAAATTTCTTTAAATAATTAATTAATAATTTAAAATTTTTTTTTCTGCTTTAAATTAATTAATTCTATTTTGTTTTTTTTCATATATATATATATATCCAAATATTGTTATATTTAATTTTTTTTTGTGGGTAAAATTTTTTTTTTGTAATCTCTTCAATTAAATAATTTGATTTTTTTGTGGTTGAAAGTGCCAGTATCGCTGGTTTTCATTTATTATTTACGTTAAATTTTAATAACTTTTGATTTAGGTAATTTTAATTATAACTATAATCTATTCAGTAAATATAAGTTGGAATTTTTTTTTTATTTAAATATTGTTAGTTTACATTTATTAAAAATTAATTCTCATTACGTTTAAAATCACGTTTAAATTCAATTTTGGTTAATTTTTTTTTGTAGCTTTAAATTTTTTTTTTTTCTCTGTTTCACTCAATCTTTTCATAATGGACGAATTAATTAAGGCATTTAATGTGGATCCTAATTCAATTGATCAGGCGGAAATGATGAGAGTCTTGACGGCTCAAGTTCAACTGCTGACCAACGAAGTGAGAATACAGCTGGATGCGGAACAAGCAGCCGGTGTGCATAGTCAGTTAAATCCAACGTTAAAAATTCCTGTTCCGGAGGTGTCTTTTGGGCCACCTCCTCACCCTGATTTTGCTGGTCCTGCAAGAGGTCCACTAGTTTCCACGGCGCTAAATCTGCAGGACAATAATTTGCCTGAATTAACTCATTCTTTCATGGAACCTGTCTCTAAAGAGCGTTCATCTCCGGAGCAGGCCACCCAACGTCCTAATTTTCAGTCAGCCCCAGACGCTAGAGATCTTCATAATAGTACTTTGAATCCCGTGCCTTCAGCAATTCATAATCCATCTACTCAATATAATCCTGATTTCAATAGACGTTCTTTATCTCGATGTGGGATTTCCTACACAGGTTCACCTTCTGGCATAACTGTGGACATGTTCCTTTTTCAGCTGGACTCTGTAGTGAAATCCAACAATCTCCCACCTTCTTCTGTACTTCTGGATCTGCATCTTGTCCTGAAAGATGTGGCACTGCAGTGGTACTGGACCTACCGCAGGTATAATCCTTCAGCACCTTGGGATAGCCTCCGATTAGCCTTCCAAGAAAGATTTAAAGATAGGCGTACTCCCTACGAAATTCGTCGTATGGTTGAGTCTCGCAAACAGTTACCTAACGAATCATTCTTGGAGTTTTATCATCACATGTGGAATTTGGCCCTGCAGTGTCACACCCCTTACAGCGACGATGAATTCATACAACTACTGATGAACAATATGAAGCCTGTCCTTCAGTATCAACTTACTGATCGACACTTCTCACATATCAATGAGCTCATCAAAAGTTGTACTTCATGGGAAGATTCGCTAAAACGTTTTCGTTCTCCACCTGATTACTCGATGCACCCTCGTCGTAGTATCAATGAACTCGGTGTTGAGAGTATGTATGATTCAGAACCAGTCGTTCCAATTTCTAATCCGTCAGTTTTATCCGCAGATACGTCAGGAACCGCATATCGCGTTCCATCTGGTGTTTTTGTTCCGACGTCCGCATCTGTGCAACATATTTCTGCGATTAGTCCAAGTCATTCTTATCGTGCTCCAATGGGAACGACTATGACAAACTCTAAGTCTTTTAAACCCTCCTCTATTTCTCCTTCAACTAATGTAACCAATACCTCTAGATCTGGCCGCAATTACATTTGCTATAATTGTTCTGATATAGGGCATGGTTTTCAAGACTGTCCTCGTCCTCACTTGGGTGCCTTTTGCTATCGTTGTGGTCTCAAAGGCACCATTTCAACAAATTGTGTTCGTTGTGCGGGAAACCAGATCAGTGGTTCATGGAGATCGGGGAGCCAGGAACCACAGACCACCTCAACCCCAACAATAATTACCAAAGTAGATGCAGTCAGCAATACCGACCCAGAGTTTCGGAAGAGACTGATGCCAGATGGGAAGAATCAGTCGAACCAGTGAAAGTTCGCGTTGAGTCCTTTGATTCCGCAATCTCGTCTGGATCTGGTTCAGCTGGTTCCGACCTAATGGTATCGGACTCTTGCTTGCCTGTTTCTCCACCTGAATGTCGAGTAAATTCCTTTTCCAAATTGGAACACTCCATTCCTTCAACTTCTTCATTTAACAATAGTTCTAATTTTTCTGATTCCGTTCCGTCTCTCCCCAACACTTTTGGGAAACTCATCTCAGCTCAGTTACTTCGCTCAAAAAAATACTGGGAGCAACGTCGGATTTTGCGATCCTTTGTTGTTTCTTCAGTACTCGGTTCTGAGACAAGCGATAAACGGCCTTATGCTGATATTCTTGTCAATGATGTTCCATACCGAGGTCTATTAGATAGTGGAGCGAGTGTAAGTGTGTTGGGTTGTGGTTCTGAAAAGTTGTTGGCGGACAATAATCTTCATATTCATAATTTTCCTACTTCTATTCAGACTGCGAGTGGTCAATCTCAGAACGTCATTGGGTATATAAATGTTCAGGTTAGCTTTAACTCCCAATCTCATTACATGCGATTCTTTTTAGTACCTTCTCTAAAGCAATCTCTTTATTTAGGGATTGACTTTTGGAATAAATTCGGCATTACTTTGCAATTACCTGCGTTGAGTGAATTATCGGACTCCGCAGAAATATCTTGTTCTCCTAAATTCCATTCTCTCTCTCCAGATGATAACTTAAAGCTCTCTACAATAGTTAAAAAATTTCCGTCAAGTGCTAAAATGGGTCTTGGACGAACTACATTAATCTCTCATGAGATTGATGTTGGTGAATCCAAGCCTGTTAAGCAACGTTTTTACTCTGTTTCTCCTGCTAAGCAAAAACTAATGTATGATGAGCTAGATAGGATGTTATCACTGGATGTGATTGAAGAAAGCCACAGTTCATGGTGTTCTCCTGTCACCATGGTGCATAAGGCTAATGGCCAAGTACGCTTGTGTTTGGATGCCCGTGAGGTGAACAAGGTGACGGTCAGGGATGCGTATCCGCTTCCACTTATCAACGGATTGTTGGGTCGTTTGGATCAAACTCGCTATATATCAACTATTGATCTAAAAGATGCCTTTTGGCAGATCCCTCTTGACCCGCAATCCCGAGATAAGACGGCGTTTACTGTCCCTGGTCGTCCCTTGTACCACTTCAAGGTCATGCCCTTTGGGTTGTGCAACGCTCCCCAAACACTGTGTCGCCTTATGCATCGGGTGATTCCTTATCAACTGCACGACAAAGTATTCGTCTACCTTGATGATTTATTGGTTACTTCGTCCACTTTTGATGAACACTTGGAACTTTTGGAAGTTGTGGCTTCGTTGCTAGTAAAGGCTGGTTTAACCATAAATTTAGAAAAGAGTCAGTTTGTTTTGAAGGAGGTTAAATACCTGGGTTATTTAGTGGGTGATGGTTGCCTTCGCACCAACCCAGAAAAATGTAAGGCAATTAGAGAATTTCCTCGACCAAAAACAACTAAACAAATACGTAGTTTCTTGGGTTTATGTGGGTGGTATAGGCGTTTTATTAAAAACTTCGCGTCTTTAGCTGCTCCACTAACTGATCTGACAGGGAAAAAATCTAAGTCTAAATGGAATCTTCACGCTGAGGAATCCTTCCAATCTCTTAAATTATCTTTGTCGTCTGCTCCTGTTTTGGCTAATCCTGACTATGGGCGCCCTTTCTTTATCCAATGTGACGCAAGTGCTGTTGGCGTGGGTAGTGTACTTTTTCAGCTTGATCCTGATGGCGCTGAACACCCCATTGAATTCTTTTCTCACAAATTAAATGCCGCTCAGCGAAATTATTCTGTAACTGAGTTGGAGTGTTACGCAGCAGTACTTAGCGTCCAGAAGTTTCGGCCCTATATCGAGGGATACCCGTTCACGATTTATACCGATCACGCTAGTCTCCGCTGGTTGATGTCCCAAAAAGATCTATCTGGTAGACTCGCCCGCTGGAGTTTAAAGCTGCAAGCGTACAAATTTGATATCGGATATCGTAAAGGAACGGTGAATGTTGTACCTGATGCCCTCTCTAGAGCTTTTTATAGTGAGCCCACAGACGATGTAAGTAATGATCAACCTTTTCCTCCTGTTGAAACTACTTTGAATGATGATTCCTCCTTACTTTGTGATTCTCCTGTTATACAAGAAAATGTGTCTAGTTTAAATTCTTCAAGTGACAATTCGGTTCTACATATTGATCTTAACTCTTCAGCTTTTCAAGACGATGAATATGTTCAACAGATCAATCGAGTTCAACAATTAAAAGATTGCGATCACAACTTCAAAATTCGTGATAATAAACTCTTGATCTTACCTTCCTACGCTTCTCGTTATACGTCCACTGATTTGTCTGAATGGAAGTTAGTAGTTCCGTTGTCCTTGACTGCAAACTTAATTGAACTGGCTCATTCTTCTCCTACTTCTGCTCATATGGGTATTAAAAAAACTGTAGAACGACTTCAACGGCAATTTTTCGGTTTGGTATGACTAAACAAATCAAACTTTTCATCTCTAATTGTGTACAATGCAAGATGAATAAGCCTGTAAATTTTAGCACTCAACCTTTGATGGGTTCTCAAACTGAGTCTACTAGACCTTTTGAAAAATTGTTCGTTGATTTCCTTGGACCTTATCCTCGCTCCAAACGAGGGAATACCTGTATCGCTATAGTGTTGGATCATTATTCAAAGTTTGTTCTAGTCAAACCATTGCGTGAAGCTTCCGCCTCTTCTCTGTGTAACTTTTTGGAAAATGAGGTGTTTTTACTTTTCTCTGTACCTGCAGTGATTACTTCTGATAATGGCAAACAATTTCTATCTCACTTATTTAAAGATCTTTTAAAAAAATATAATGTTGATCATATACGTACTCCTATTTACTCTCCTCAAAGCAACGCTTCTGAGAGAGTTAATCGGACGTTACTGTCTAGTATTCGTTCTTATCTTGATGATCATGCACATAATGAATGGGATTGCCATCTCTCTGAAATCACTGCGGCATTGCGAAATGTTAAACACGACGTCACGAATTTTTCTCCTCACTATTTGGTCTTTGGTCAACACATGTCATTAAACGGTTCAGATTATGCTTTACGTAAACTTTTATCTCCTCAGGATGATAACGAAATACATGTGTTGTCCAAATCTAATAGATTAAATCTTATTCGTGATCAAATAACTCATTACCTGAAAGTTGCACATGAGAAATCAGCTGTTCGATATAATTTGCGTAGTAAAACTAGGAATTTCCTGCCTAATCAACCTGTGTTTGTCCGATCCTTCGCACAAAGTAGTGCTCCTGATAGATTTTCTGCAAAGTTAGCTGCTAAGTTTATTCCTGCTTTTATCACTGATAAAATCGGAACAGTCTCGTATAATATCAGAAATCTTGATGGAAAACCTTTGGGAGTTTATCATGCCAAGGATATACGATTGTGACAAATTATTAGTGAAATTTTTTCTCCTTCCCTCTTACTTTCATGCCTGGCTTTGAGATCTTTTCTCGGGTGTGAGTCGTCCCCACGCTGTAACAACCGCTTGTGGTTGTTATGTTTTATTTAATCTAAATCTGTAATTACGGTTGGAAATCCCAACAAGGTTGCCTGTTTATCCACTGCGCTGCATAAAATCTCTTCCACTACACGTCATTCTTTCTTTGGCTTAATTTGTAATAGAAAATATTTTTTTTTTGGTAGAGTGTACCATTTAGCATTTTATACTTCTCCGTATTTTGGTCGGTTACTCGATTCGTTTTATCATTTTTGTTTTGATGGTATGTAATGACGTGTAGTGGTTGGTGTGTTGCTTCATCTGTTTTGTTTTGGTTAGCGCGTGGATTTTCCATGTAAATGGAATGTTCCAGTGATTAAATTAAATAGTATTGGTGTGTGCGAGTCGATTTTTGGGTGCGGTTGTATGTATATACGCCACCCGAAATTTATCGGTCGGGTTAATGTTTTCTTTAGTAAATAATTTTTGGGTGGGGGAATAAATTTTTATTTTGTACGCGTCGGGAATTTTATTTTGGATAGTCTAGTTTTGATGTTGAGAAAAGATAGTCTCGTATAAAATTTGAAAAAAAAAATAAAGTCAAGTGTGGAGTTTTTTTTTTTTGGACAATCAATTGTGATTTGATTTAAAAATTGTGTTTTTTTTTTTTAAAGGAGTAAAGCTTAAGATAATATATTTAAGTACCGAGTGGCCTTAGTTTTTATGATTATTTTTGGTCTTGTGAGTCGATCTTAAAAGAATTAAAATTATTGCCGTGTGGATATGTGAATTTTGTATGATAAATTTAGGGCCGGGTAGCCATAAACCTTTTATTTTTTTTTGTATCCATGGAGTGTGTTAAATAAATAAGACTTTGGTGGTTAATTCACTTAATAAATAAAACACACCGATGTTTTCATAATAAACAGTAATACGTAATCACAAGATTTAATTTGTAAAATAATGAAATTAATAATAAACTTAACTTGTTAATAAAAAGTATATATAAAAGAAAGAAAAAATTTTAATTGTGTAGTTTATTTGGATGGTATACGGGGTCGAATATTGCTGTGATTTTTCCTGTGTGGTAAAAAGTGTACGTACCAAAATTTCCGGTATCGAAACCGATTAATTCAAGTATTAGATATCGGCGTTGAGTGTGATCAGTGATAACGACTCCAGAGAAAAGTGACTGGCCAATAAGAACGAAGTTGTCTTGAATATTTATTGCGGAATTACATTACGGCTGTTTAAAGCTGGTTAAATATAAAAAGCTGTACCAAGTTGGTGGTATCTATTTATGGTTCGGTACCCGGAGTACCGTTGTTAATTGGGTTTGTGGCAGCAACTCCGCCAAACGGAGTGGGGTTCGTGCGAGGGGGAACCTGCGACGGCGCTGTAACTGTTGGTCGGACGGGCCAAGTTATTTTTGTGTACAGGTATGGTGTTTTGCTGGGGAAAAATATAGAAGAACCCCAGGGCACCGCGTGATTTTTTTTATTTTTATATTTTTTTTTTGAAATTGTAATCCTCACTTGACGAAGGGTTTATTTGTTTTATTATTATATTTTTTTTATTTTTTAGTATATATATTTTCGCGGGTTTACAGGTTCCGGGTGGCGTCACATGCGACATCACCCCATAATCGATTCGCACCACATGTTGTAATTTTTGCTAACGGTTCGTTTTTATTTCAAAATTTTTTTTTTGCATTTCATTTTTCCGTTTTTTTCCGATCCGGTTTCCATTCGTAATTGCAGATGTTTCTTATGATTTTCTTGCTTCAGTTTTTTTTAGTGATGAGTGAATAAATAGTTCTGTGTGATCGCGTGAGGATGGGCGGCCTTATGCTGACCTAGGCCTTGAGCAGGGTCGCCGGAGTGGCACCGGCGTCCCTGTCGAACGCAGATTTTGTTTTTATAATTATCTACCACTGTGGTCGTGGCACAGTAGAATAATTTTCTTGTCCCCTTCGTTTTATCTCTATGCGGTTTTCAAGCATAGTAATATGTCTGGTAACCCCCACGCCTAGCGGCGAGCTTCAGCCAGTGCAATACCGCAACCAGACCTCTATTGCTATGTTCTGTTTAACAAAATCCCTTTTGGGGGATTTTGTTACAATCTTTCTTTTGGTTATTGAAAAAGTTAGTTCCATATAGTAGGAACAGTAAATGTGAAGCAATCTTCCTTTGGCTGCCACGCCAGTACAAGAGCTTTAATGCATCCGCTGGAAGTTGCTTCCTTTGTCTTTAATACCTCCCTATCCTGGACAGGAATATTGATTAAAATGCGTTCATCAATTGTGGGCCATTTGTGTAATTCAAATCCTCCCTCTGCCAACATTTTAGTCAGTTGTTGTTGTAATTTAATAATGTCAGCTAAATCGTCAATTCCAGTGAGAACGTCATCAACGTAAAAATCACGTTGCGTTATTATGCTTGCTTCTGGATAATTGCGCACTTCGTCCACCGCCAGCCGCCGTTCCAAACGTAACCGTTTGAAGCTCGTAAATACCCATGGGTTTGGTTTCGTCTGTTCTCTATATAATTCTTTGCAATGGCGTTTGCGCAGGGTTGATAAGGACTTGTCGGTACGTTTTATTGATGTCACTGGTGAAAACATACCGGTGCTTTCTAAACCGAAGCATTATGTTGAAACAAGTTTGTTGAACGTTGGGTCCAACCATCATGACCTCGTTAAATGACAAATTTGTTGATGATATCGCCGAAGGGTCAAACACTACACGCATCTTTGTTGTTGAACTTGACAACTTAATTATTGCGTGATGTAAAATATATAATACATGACCTTTCTTGGAAAGACCATTATCAACTTGTGACTCGCTTCACGTGGCCTAATTTGGAATATTCTTTCATAACCTCACTATATTGACGTTTAAAATCCAAATTCATACCGAATTTCTTTTCGAGGTTTAAAAATCGATTAATAGCCTGAGCCTTTGATTCTCCTAGTTTGAGATAATTTTGTCGAAGTGTAATTGAACCTATATATGTACCTGCCAGCCTCATTGCGATAGTGGGTTTCCGAAAAGTTCTGCTCGCAAGCTATTTGTTTTTTATTTATCGAGAGTTCGACCTCGAACAACTTTCGGAGTAATTCATGTATATCCAACTTGCTCTCCTTTTGCAAGAAAAAAATTGCTTGATGGGTTTGACCAACATTCTGCACTAACGATCCGGTTACAATCCATCCGAATACTGTCTCGATCAACAAGAGCAGATCTTTCCTTAGTCGAAATTTATTTAGAGAAATTGTCTCGAAAAATATTTCTCCTTACGACTAAATTCTGGATCGGCAAGTTTTAGATTTGATGGAATATCCCATCGAGTTATGTCGAAACTAAAAGACGGAATTGGTTGCGAAATTTCTGGAACAACGCTGAAGTTCAACATTGATTCGAACTTTGTAAATTTCGATTTTACTGATTGTTTTTGATTTGGAATGATTTAATCCAGAGATTGACACAGGATTTTGTATGCATTGCAATTTCAACTTTTCCGCAACATTTGCTGATATGTAATTTCCATCGATACAACTGTCAAGCAAGGCTCTACACTCTTGAAATTTCCCTGACTTATCCTTAAGAAGAAATATGGCGGTTGGTAAAATTAGTCGTTTTGTAGCTGCAGCCCTTTCCATATTTAATCTGATAGGAAGGGTTTTGTCCTGGCGTAGCCTTTGGGAGTGAAGAAGATTTAAACTCTACCACTGGTTTGTTGGCGATTGACTTCGGTTGCAGATGATGCAATAAAGTATGATGTTGTTCAAGGCAAATCTTGCATCGGCGGGATGAACAATCTTTAACTGCATGATTTTTGAAACAACTGATGCAAAACCTTAATTCTTTGATTTTGTCATACCGGTCGTGCATAGACATTAGGAGAAACTTGGGACAATTAAAAAGAAAGTGACCTAAATCGTTGCAAATAAGACATGTCCCAGCATTCGAATTGATATTGTAATTTGGGTTTTTATTAAAATGCGACAATTTCGACTTTTCATAAGTTTTAGCTACCGCATTTGAAGTGGAATTCGTGGCCACATACGTTTGAGAATCGGGCTTCCCAGATCTAAAATTTTGGATTCTTTGGACCAAACTCCATTAGTTTGTCGCGGATTTTTTTAGATGAATCAATGGACTCCAAGATTCGACACCGTTTCTTTAAAAATTCAAACAAATCATGCCACTTAGGACTAAATTAATTAACATATACCCCCCAAACCTTCCAATTTTTGTTGGCATTCTTCCAATGCTGAGATATTCGAAATGCACACATTGATCAAATGTCGTAAGTCCTTGTGACTATCCTTTGAAATTTGTGGAAGATTTAAAAGAGTATCGATATGATGATATACGACCCTTTTCTTGTTACTATAATTATCAAGCAGAGTTTGCCACGCAAATTCGTAACCTTCGTCAGATAATACGATAATCCCTAGTTGTAATTTTGTTTCTTGATTTAATCTGTCCAAAAGATAAGAGTATTTGATTGACAGCACTTGTTAAACCTGAATGTGGAAAATGTTTCCGACTTTGATTCTTGAAATTCGTTGACTTTAAAACATTCCTGGTTTTGAACCACTGACTGTAAACGCGCCTTTAACTCACAAATGTTATCATTCAAGTTGCTAATATCTCGAAGGATTTACTGGAAATCCGAATCTGATTCAAAATCAACCGCACTCGCTCAACCAACTGGTCAAATTCCGATTGCAAATCAGTTAAAACCTCTATTCTTATTTGAATCTCAGAAAATGAAATCGTTGCGAGATCTTCAACTTTGTTCACAAATTTTACGACTTGCTCGTACTTTAAAGTAACTACACGAAATTTTCTAAAAAATGAATCTCTTTCGGAACTGTCACTATCAGATGACTTCAAAACACTCGTTTGCTTTGACCTTGCACCTCTTTCCATTTTAAAAAACAATTAGAAAACCTATCTGAGGAATCTTAGCCTTGAAATATAAATTCTTACACTCAATTCGTTAAACAAAAAAAAAATTACTAATATCTATTTAAAAAACCTACAAACAATTTTCTATTACGTTACTTGCCAGAGAGTAAAAAGAGAACACTATAATTAAAAACTTACTCACTCACACAGATATGCTATGTCGCTGTACACAAATAGTATACCGTTGCGCTATACCGTTATTTCTTCTTGTTTTGGAACACGTTTATTTTGGTGATACGGTAACACTTTTATTTTGATGAAAACAAACGTTCAATGGACCACATTTATTTTTATTAATTACTGAAAACTATTCGGCTCGAATGACCAAATGTAAATAAGTCTCTTGAAGATTTATTGTGCACCAATGAGGTGATTTCGAAGGGCCAGTCCCATTGTCAAACAATTCGATGTTAATTATTTACTAGTACACACGGTGTACCAACAACTCGCAAAATAAAAAAAATTAAAAATCGTCTCACAATTAAAATGTGCGTCCTTTTTTGTTTAAGGTTTTTATTAGACTAGCTAAGTAGCTAAACAACTGTTCAACAAATACATACATATACAAAATTCATTTACATTATTTACAATAAAACAATATTACATATTGTACCCAAATTTACTCTCGTTCTCTCATATAAAGCTTCGTCTGTGCTCTCTTACATCGTACACAGAATACAAAAAACCCAAATGAAAATATATCTGCGTGTGAGTAAGTTCAAGTTCACGCAAACTCAATATATTAATAGATAAAATTTATAGAGAGAACCCAATATTATTATTAGTTTGAACAATAAGTAATGAATGATTTAATCTTAACAACTACCTAGTTGTCACTTTAACTTTTTCAATTTATAAGATAACATCCCGTCAAACAAGGTGTTACGTTTACGTAACACTAGCGAAGAATTTAGTTCATACAACTCTTCGTAAACGTGACACTTTGGTGTTGCAATAACGAAGCAATTATGTCGTTCCCGTCCTATGATAATTAGACTTTTTGCGAGGAGTTATCAATGTGTTAGTAGTTCGTAAACAGTTCGCTTGAGGTGGTGCAGTTACGTCACGTGATTAGTGAAATAATAACGTAACATTTTTATCGATATGGATTTAATGCATTTGCAATTTTTAATTTGCAATTTTCCTTTTCTAAAAAAATTATAGTTTCTTAAATATTTTTGTTTTTATTCTAAAAAAAATATTAGGCTACAAAATATATTTTTCTAAATCAAATTGGGACATTAATTAGTCGCTTAGTTATTTATTTATTGAAAAAAAAATGATGAACACAAAAAATACGAAATGGCGATCGAAAACTCAAAACTAAATGGTTATCGTTTCTTTATATTATTCAATTAATTTTCATAAAGGAATTTGGTGTTACGTTTACGAAACATCAGCGAAGAATTTTGCTCATATGTACAATTCTTCGTAAACGTTACGTTTAGTTGTAACAAAAATGAAACATCTATGTCGTTTCTATTTCATGATAATTCAATTTGTTTGCGAGGTATTTTTGTTCTACATATATTTTATTTAAGCTTGAGAATGTATTAGTGCAAAGTAAAAAAGTGATACGTTAATAGTACGCTTATGCGACGTATTTTGCGAATTCGCTTAAATTGTTTAGCGGGATGAGTCAAAGAATTTAAATCAATTATTTATCATAGCTAAACCTACCGGATTGAAGTTTATGCCAAAATATACACTGTCGTCGTAAAGTTTCAAATTTCCACTCAACAAATTTTTAGTTGTAGTCTACACAATAAAAATTTTTCAAGTTCGACTAAAATAAACAGCAGTAAAGCCTACAATTATTTGAAAAAAGTTGAGTTGAATTTAAAGCCAATCGCATTGATAAGGTTGAAGTAGTTATGAGGCGTATTTAAATTAAGAAACCACCCCAATCATGCATACTATCGGATTTATGTAAGATTTCTAAAATTTCATAAAATTCTTTGAGTGACAGTAAAAATGCTCAAAGTTTTGAAAAACGTCATATTGGCTCGTACGGGTCGAATCGATATGGTCAAAGTATTTTTGAATGCGTATTTAGATTGCACTCATGTCCATGAGTGTTTTTTCTAGTACGACTTCGGTTCTATCGATGTGACTCCTACAAACTAGGACATAATTTAATATTAAATTTCATTCAAATTTAAATACATTTTCTTATTTTCTGGTTACAATTTTTTATTAGCTTTACTAGATTTTATTTGAGTAAAAATGACCAAAAATTTGTTGAGTGTAAATTGGAATAATTTTAGGACGTATATTTTGAGGAGTTATTTGGCATAAATTAGCTTCAGTGCTAAAACCGACTCGATGAAGATTTTGAAAAAAAATTATTCTCAGTCATCTTACCAGTCTGCAGCGACAGAATTGCTAATTATATAGAACTCTAATAGCTTCCTACATATAGGGCGAGTCTGGTTTGTTGACCTTGGGTGACCTTGAATGACCTTAGTTTTGTAGATGCAGGCAAAAAAGGTGATTTTTTATCCTCAAATCTTTTTACCTAAAACCGGTAAACAACACCGGATAATAAAGAGGCAGGCTGCGATATTCCAGATCTGAGAACTGCACCGCCTATACCAGTTGATCCAGAAAAAAATTAATGGATGTCCGAAACCGGGTATCAAGCCCGTTTAGCCATTTAGACAGTTCGACACTGGATTAAGTGATTAGATTTATATTTGTGAGTAAAGGAAAGCTTTTCATAATTATCGTGGTGTCGAATGTCCAATCAGTCCTCCAAAAAATTCAGAAGAGCGAAAAATTCCGACCGATGTGAATGTTTTGTAAAATTCAGCATATTTATGAAAAATTATCGAAATCTCAACTTTTTAATTTTATTAAGTCTACTTTATTGTATCGAATAATTTACACTTTTCAGCTGTTATAAGGTTTTTGTCAATATATCAGATAATTCACGGTGCCAGTTTCTAACAATTCACGCTACCAAACTTAGCTGTCGACATCGACATAAATGAAAATGTAAGCCCAATTTTCGTTCATTTTTGTACCTACACTTTCTGGGAAAAACTTCACGCTTTATGATGTAGCAGACGATAGAAGCATTCATACATTAGAACATACATATTGGTACTTATAGTATTTACATCAGCCATATAGCATATTGGTTATTTAGGCGGATTCCTTTCGCTGTTGCTTTATTAATTAAGTTTCTGCTTTACTGGTACATGGTTTCTTTCTGGACTAAGAGTATATTGTTCTCTCGCCTTAACTTTTTTTTACCTACATCTTCGTTAAAAAGATTAACTACACAAATTAACGAAAACTGTGTTTAAGAATTTACAGTCAAGTTTTTCACTATTACTCCTGTTTTGTTGAAAATATTTTTAGAATCCAAATGTTTGAATAACTTAATTCAGGTCGAATGACTTTATATATAAAACAAATTTGGTTTCCTATACATTTTGAAATCGCACGAGTTTTTGTATTTTTTTTTTATATTTTGGAACTTTGCCCAATTGCAGAATGGAATTTTTTTATTGACCGTGAATTTGTACACGGTCGAACAAAAGTAAATAAAATGTCATTATTGGTTTGAATAATTTATAATACAAAAGAGGCAATGAAACATGTTGCATATTTCCTTGATTCGTTTTCACATGTTTTTGATTGTATTACTGTTGAGCTGATTCTGTTATGGAGGAATCTGTTCGTTGGACTGCCTAACTCAAACTTGATGTGGTTCACCGCGTCAATGTGACATTGAAAGGTGATAAACCACTTGGCGTTAAGAAATCCAATTTGCCAAACCCCTTATTATTTACAAACTGCATTGTGTACTTCTTGTTAGTTTTGCAATATTTGTGTGCCGATTAAATATGTACACAGAATTTCGTTTATCAATTTAGCGAATTAAATTCGTAGTAAAAGGTTTGGTAAGAACACCTATACTTTATATATTGACTTATACATTTTTAAAATCAATATAATGAAAATAAATATTTAACTATTTGTTAAGTATACTGTATGTGCGGGATTCTTGATAGTTATTGATAGAAGTTGAATTTGAAATAAATTTTAATATTTCTCACAAAAAAAAAAAATACATTAAAGGCCCGAAGGTCGATAGATTTTTATATTTAAACAATTAAACAAGCTCTATAATTTAAATCTAATTATTTAGATAAATATGAAGAATTTGGTAAATATAAGAGTTGCAGCTTGTGCATTGGTTTGGCTGTAATTGATTAAACCAATGATTCTTTGCATAATGTTGGTCGCCCGTTGTTTATATAGCAAATAAATGTTCAGATATAAACCGCCTCAAGGTCAGCAGTGTTAAAACCTCTTTATGATAGGTTTTGTTTTGTCTCGGACAAATTGAAACACTTTTGAGCAGATAAGCAGCTGGAACAATTTTCTGTTAGTAAAAGGTTTCATCGAGATTAAGAGCCTAGTTTGGCGGAAGAATCGCTAGTCATGATGAAAATATTGTTGAAGGTCGACAAACTAATTTGATAGCCGCCTACACGATTAGTCCTCTGAATAAAAATGAAGAACTAGATAAACAAACTTTTGATTGATTAAACAAATCGTTATGGATCGTTTTTCATTAAGAAGATCAAATCGATCAATTACATGCGCTTAGATCATTGATATTCTACGTCGAAAAGAATACCCGAAAATACACAGCATTTGGAACATCAAGCGATTACTATGAATTTTGCAGACTTCATATGGTGTCGATCCTATAATTCTGGTAAAAGACGGCGAGAGTTGTATGCGGAAATTAGAGCACATATTGCAAGTAGCGAGTGAATATGGCAACTCAAACAAATCCAGCTGGGATACAACTTGATAACTGAATCGCGGAGAGATAATTTTTTGGAAATGATGGAGTTAGGACAACAATTGGCATCGGTGATTTAGCTATAATGAAATACTCTATACGCCCTTGAGGACAGACGCCGCTAGATCTTGAAAAGAAGATGAAAGCAGATTGTGCTGAAGGAAAATGCGGAAACACGAGATGCTATACAATTGTGGCAAAACAGTTCACGGAGCAGTGAAGCGTTAATGAAATAGCGGAATAAATTCAAATTTAGTGGCGAAATTAATTCATTTTCCAAATGAATTTAACTCTGCCGATAAATATGAATTTATTCCGCCACAAAAATTAGAAGTTTGAAATACAAAAATTGTTGTAGGCCAGGTCACAGTGCGATGTGGCTTGAAAGCCCACATGGTCCTATAGTAATAATTATAATAACTTATTATTGTCAAACAGTTACAAATAAATTAAACAAATAACAGCTTTTTTTATTTATATTTGCGAAATTAATTCCTCGCAAAAAAAAAATTAATTAATTTCTCACGGATTTAATTCAGTCCAAAAAATTAATGTCATGGAATCAAGTCATAATTAAATGATTAATTAATTCTCGCGAATTTAAATCACGAAATACACGGTTTACTCTACCGTTTTGGGGATAGAGAACACCAAAATTTGAACGATCGAGTGATTCAAGGCGTCCACCGACCAAGGAGGACTTAAAGATAGAGGCATTCTACGATGATTTATGTCGCTTAAATTTTTCTTGAGAAACAATATAAGGAGAAAGATCATCTTCGGAAAAGAAAACGTCTTGTTTAAGAGTAGAATAATTAAATACGGAAGAACTCAATATCGGAAAGAGATCTAATCGTTTTCATCTATAAGCGAGCCAAGTGTAAAAAGTGTAAATTCCATCGCCGTCGTATGAATACTTCGGAAGGAAGGAACGGTGGGACCATCGGAGCCCAAAACACTATTAGTATACAAACCCCCTTTACCAAAAACAAGCAAGTGCAGAGTTTCTTGGTTCTGTCGGGGTATGTTTCGAAGCCGATGACAGATCTCTTTAAGAAAAATTCAAAATTAGAGCTCGCGGAGAAAGAGCTAAGTTCTTCTGAAAAATTAAAAAATAATATTAAGAGGAAAACATATTTTGATTATTTTCAGCCCAATTAGAGAAACCGAGCTCCATGATGCTTCTATTATCGTTTTTGAAGAGATTCTTACGAAAAAATGTCAAGTAGGTAGCCAGTTTTATCCAGTCTGGAAGTACTTGCAAAACAAAAAGCGCCGCGAACTTCTGATTTCGCTCGATTTATATATGGATTTCCTCATACATAATATTATCGCAATGACGTCATCAGGCGGCAAGCCAAGCTGCGCCGTGACTCTCTGATTTCGCTCGATTTATAGATTAAGAAGGAACTTGGCCATTTTTCATCCGATTTTGATGAAATTCAGCATGCACGATGAAAACGGGATTCTAAATCGATTTGTAGATAAAGTTCTTGGGTAGGGAAAATTATCAATTTTTGCATTTTTTTTGCTTGGTGCACTACCTTTCTTGGTAAAATACTAGTTAAGTAGGTAGTTGTTTTATAAATTTGATATAAAAAATTCAAATAAACAAACAACATCTACGACTAAAGAAGTTTCACTTCTCCCCGCGAGCTTCTGTGGATGAGGGACAGCTCACTTATGTATACCCAACATTGACATGGTTAGTGATAGATCGATGATTTGTCCATCTAAAGATTTGTGGGTCTCACATAGGACTTTCTTTCCTTTGTGTCTGAGTCTCCAGTCTCTGGTTTTATTTCCAGATGGTCTCTCCATCTGATTTCGGTGCTAGTTTTAGAATCTATTTTCCTTCGCTAAATTGTAAATTATCTGGCAGTCTGGGTAAGCTGTCATTAATATAAACAAAGTTACGATAATGGGGGATCCTGCTCATTGCAATATTAAGCCCACAACGGCTTCCGTATATTTTAGGTTGGTTGAGAGAGCAGTTAAGGTTTTAAGGCAAATATAAGGCTATCTAAGTCTTTGAGGAAAAATCAGTTAAGGACCCTGGTCGCAATTATTACAGGTCATGATCGTTTTAAGGTTTAGGGATTTAGATGAGATCGGATTTTATGGTTGGCAAATTTCATGAAATCATTTTCCGATAATAAATCCGGATATTTTGTTTTAATAATTCGGAGCTCATCGCCGGACATCGTTGGAAAACGTATTGCATCGCATGAATCAATTGTGGAATTTTTTTGCAGCACTCGCTAAATTGTATTTTGTTTTGTTTGCAATAGTGATTCAACCATCCGACCAATGCATCAAAGATGTATGATTCAGTTACGCCCTTCTCGATTTCATCAAATTTTAAGATTTCTTCTACGGTATCTGGATGTTTCGACATCAGTTTATCCTCAGCCAAATAGGATTTAAATGAACAAGCTATTGCCAGCTTAATAGTAGTCATGTTTAAATCAATTTTGCAATTGTTCGTTTTATAAAAATCCAACTTTTGAAAATTGCAAAAATGTCTGTTTAGCATATGATTGACTAATCTTATCACGTTGTAATGTATCGCCAATTTCAATAATTGTTTCGTATTGTCGTTACTCACATTCACTTGATCGGTGTATAAAAATCGAATAAATTGATAAAACACGTCATATCTCCAATCAGTAATTGGAATCAGCTTTTTATCACTAAAAGTTGTTTCCAATTGTTTTTGAAACACGTTGCTACGCACCATTAAAACCAGCGAGTGGGCATAAATTTTCTTTCCATCAACGAGGAACGTGACGTCTGACAAATATTCCACGTTAAATAGTTTTTCCGCAATTTGCCTCATTTGGAATGGAACTTGGTGGATTTGATATTCCATAATTATTATCTTTCACTATAATTTACCACTTTAATTCACTTTATTGTTGTTTGAGCAGATAAGACGAACTGAAATTTTTTATATTTTATTTAGTCGAAAGTATTCTTATCATACGTTAAACAAATATTGATAAATATTTTCCAATTGTGCTATATGGCTGACCTGTACATGAATTACATATTTTAATTTATATTCGTCCAAACTTTAAATTTTCCAAATTTGTACAGTGCCGCCACACGAAATAATGTTTGTAAAAACAACACTTGTATTTTGTTACAGATCAAAACCGGAGTTGAACCTCTTTTTGAAATGAGCTTATTTGTGAATCTCAGAATCTTTAAATTTTGCATGAATTTAACAATTACCAATATTTAAGTTGATATTTTCGAGTTGAGATTTTCAAAGCGATTTTCCAAATTTTTACATTTTTTTTTCAATTTTCTAAAAATTATTACAAACTAATTTCGAGACTAGAGTTGATTTTGAGATTTCGGAGTTTAATTGTGATTTTCGGGAAAATTGGAAATTTTTTAGATTTTTAAATTTTTTCAAAATTCCAGCATTTAGATTTGAAATTTTTAATATTTTCGAGATTATTTGGGATTTGCATAGAGTTGAAGCGAATATTATGGTACATATATTGAATTGTTATCACATCTGGCAGAGCCACCTATGCCATTGCTCTTATCAGCATGAAGTTAATATCGTTCAATTCAATGCTTAGGAAATACCTCCATTTGATTTACATATGTGGCAGAAATGGTTACTCGACACTTTTTCCGACAAAACGAATTTTTGATAGTAGTTGCTTGGCACCGACTTATTCGAGATTTTTCGAGATTATTCGAGATTTTCGATTTTTTTTCGAATATTTTGAGAGTTGTGGATGGGTGCAATTTACCGCAGTTTATTTCAGATTATCCAAGATTTTCTGAGAATTTTTTGCGAGTTTACGATGATTTTATAAATGGTAGTCGGATTTATCCGCAATTTAGTTGAATTGGGAGTTTCCGCGATTAATTGAATTTTTTAGGAATATTGAAACCAATCAAGATTCTTGTACGGAGATGAGCTTAAACACAGTGATCGTAGGTTTTGAGATTTCCAAACTAATCAACCGAATTTCAACGGGTCAGAGAAACGTTGTTAGCTGGTGGAAAATTTGTCGCGAAAAATGGGTTCTTGACAATACAAAACGTATAAAAGAGTTAACGGTTAAATGAATCAAGTTGGAAATTAATAAAATGGCGGCAAATCATCAATCGGATTTACAACGGTACCACCAACAAGAATTGGAAGAGGTCGAAGAGAAGGTGAGACGTAAATATGAAGAAATTGAGAAAACGTTACGCGAATCCCATTCCGAAAAGTAACGTGAATGCATTATAGAACGCGAACAAAATGCATTGGAAGAGAAGCGACAGCGGTAGGTGCCGATCTAAAAAAACATGGCTACCTCGAGTTGAAGGAAAAAGAGGAAATGTTTGAAAGTATTAAAGAGGAATTGATTAAAGAGAAAAATGATTTAGCTGAGCACATGAAACGTGATTCCCATGAAAAATTCAAGGCAATGCAAATTTAATCGTTGCAATAACAATTCGAATCCGATTTTGCCATTTGGAAACGGAAACACGAAACGATTTATAAGCGACGGCAAATCGAAGTTGAAGATGTGATACGACAACAGTGTCGTTTAGGACGTGATCGATAAATTGATGCGATCGTTGCAAAAATTGATGCGGAGCATATCAATGCACAGCAAGACTATGAATTACGAATTATGTGAGTATCAATGAATCGTATACTCGAATCAATTTTAATTTATTTTATCAGGCGTTTGACCGAGAAATACGAGAATGATATGAAGGAATTGGAGGAAAATGCAAATCTATTTCGGGTCCGTTTTAATGTAACTCGGCTAAAGTTAAGTGAATGCGAGGCGGCGGTACAAAATCACGAGACCACCATAAAACGGTTGGAATTGTCGCATATAAAAATTGTAGGTAAGTTATTCAAGGTATAAGCAAAGGAGACTAAATAATTGTTTATTTTAGGAAAAAGGAGGGCTTTAAGGAGCTGGCTCGTAAAGATTTTCAGGCCGAATTGGAAACTTCCCAAAAAGAACGTAGCATGAAAATAGAACAGATTTATGGGCGGACAGGCTATAATTTTTGTTTTATTACTTTTGTGTTACTAACAACATTAGTTGTTAAATAATCCTTTTGTGTAAAATTTCATCAACAGATTACGCAGCAGGCTAACGAAAAGAAGGGCAAAACTTTAGAATATTTACAAAAGAAGAATTTATCAATGAAAGAGAAATGTTTTAAATTGCGGAAGCACTCATAAGGTAGCAGCGAAAGGATTATTGTATTAAATAGAATTCGTTTAGTTTAATTTTGTGAATGGTTTACGATCGAAATTTTAAATATAAATTTCGTTAGGTTTGTGTATTAAACTAATCTGAATTATTATGTTAATTAATTTCGTCTTTAAACAACAAGATATGCAGCATAGTAAAAATGAAACACAAGGTAAGTTCGTGAGCTGATATGTAAAATTGTAAACGCGATAGATTTACTGAATCGACCCAGTTTGATGTAGCCAGCGAAAAGTGAAGTAAACGTAAAAAATGTTAAAGGCTAGCAAATAAATTATAAAGCTTTACTTGCAAATGAAGCAACGATAAAACGCCAAAATTGACGTGACACGCAAGAGTTGTAGAAATCCGCCACGACTTCCGAGGTAGATGTTAAATGTTGGAAACTCTAATTCCTTGGACCAAGATTAGAATGCAAGAATTGAAGGGTACAATAAAAAAAATAAGCCTATACAAACGTTCCTTGCACACCATAAAAATCCCCCAACAGAGCAGAGTTAAAATCATTTAAAAGGAAGCAGCTGCTGGTAGCGCCAAAAATGGATTTGAAAAACTACATTTTGTAGTGTGGGAAACGTTCTAGGGATCTAGCTTATAATTAAACTGGTTGATTCTGCATTGGTATGTGATTGTTACATCGTGGTCCAACTATACCGGCTCCTACACTCTTCCATATTTGAAACATTTTTGTGCATCATCCGGAAACAATGTGCTTTTGTTGTTCCAGTCCTCCTTTGCTGAGATGGGCAACATTCGGTTCTTGAAACTGGTAATTTGCTCTAGACGACCAGCTTCTTTTAGCATCTGTAAATGTTCCTTTAGATCGGCTTCCTTTATATTCTTCGTGATAGCAAGTCGTTCTCCTGTAGATTCCAGACATGCTAGCCTCTGGAAATTGGCCAAATTCACCGCAGCTGATTTTTGCTCTGTTTTCTTCGACCGTACAGCCACGGCATAAGTTATTGCGGTTGCCTTGTTTATTGTTATCGTAAGAAGTGTGTCCCATATCAGCCTTTTCTTTAGCGTGTCCCAGAACCTCCAAAGTGCCCCTGCATTTTATGGTTATTATACCTGCTATCGCTGATTCGCAGAGAAGCTAAATTATTTATTAATTGTTTCTCGTTCAAGCCTTCAGTATCCATGCAATCTTCGGTATTTCATTTAGGCTTTCATATAGAAAATTTTCAAGAACAGCGCTTTGCCTTCCGTAATTCTTTTATTAAAGCCACCTGCAACTTTTCGATTTAAGTATACTGCCCCGATAAATAACTACATCTCTATAATACCTTCAGGTCATGGCCAGACAGTTTCGATGAATATTATCCAAATATGTCTTATTTGTCGAAAATAAAACGACTCAGAAGGTGATCGACCAGCAAACGCAGAAGTCGTTAAATGTAAGTGCTTATCATCAAAAACCTTCCAAGATGTAACTTAACATACGAGCTGCTCGGACGTTGCTTCAGATGATTTATGGTGTTCAAACGTTCCTTTTCAACCATTTAAGTAATGGTAAACAGGTGCACAACAGATTTATTTACACAATATTCTTGGAATGCTTCAATGTGGCTAAGGTATCAAAGAAACAAAGGTTTCCGGAAGCCTGCTAAGGTGATTAAGGCACCTATATTCTCCTTAACCTCCTATAGCGTATACATGTCATGTTTTAGGCAGCCGTCAGAATGTGCGCGATTATGGGGGGGGGGGGGCAACCCAATGACGATTCGCAAGTGTATGTGCTGCTTCCTCGTGGAGACCACCGAAAACTGTTTGTCTATTGACAACAGTACGGTGCCAAAGAAGAAAACCTTGAGAAAAAATCTTAATCTAAGATGGAAAAGCGTATGCCGACAGATTAGTTACTGTTAGTATAAACAGCCTCTAGTAGCGAACTCAGGATACCAGGCGCGCTCAAATAAAATAGAGGAATTCATTAAAAATAAGGGTTGTGAGGCTCATAAAGTGTTACAAATCAGTGGTGGTTCCTTCGTAAATTCCGAGGTCATCGGCCCTCATTCCATTGCGAACCTCAAAACTCAGGAGATAACGCAACGCCCCTTATTGAAGAAGGATACTAATCTAACTTCAAAGGATCGTCATGTAAAAATGTGTGGAGCGGCGAAGAAACTCGATAAAGGGCTTCTTAGTACAACGGCCACTGGAGGAGACTCTGCGGCTAAGAAAAACCAGGTTGATTATGACACACCACCAGCATTAAAGAAGACTAGGGATGAGGATAGTGTCTCGATTGAGTGTCACACTCGGTCACCGCTGTTAAGTCTGAAGTTACGTTCAGAAAAGCTGCGGAGTCCGAGTTGGAGCTGAAACCAAAATTCCTGGGGAACTATACCTTTACAACTTCAAATTGGGACTAAACAACTTCAAAGTGAGACCAAACAATTGCAAAATTTGCCTTTGGTCTTGGACAATTACTCATCAACTGTAAGCATTACCTTTAATTTAATTGTATAATTTGTTAGATTGGTCGTTAGGCTTCATACCTCATGCATAATATTATAGCAATGACGTCATCAGGCGGCGAGGCAAACCGTGCCGCGAACCTCTGATTTCGCTCGATTTAAATATGGATTAGAAAGGAATTTTGATGAAATTCAGCATGTACGATGGAAACGGGATTCTAAAATGATTCTCAGATAAAGTTCTGGAATATGGCCAATTAGGAAGGAACAACCTATGAAGATGAAAGTCGACAAGCACTTTGGAAATAGGATTCTACAATGATTTCTACACACAGTTCTAGAAAATGGCGAATTAGGAAAGAACTTAGTGATTTCTACACCGATTTGTTTAATCTCACTTTGAAATTGTTTAGTCCCAATTTGAAGTTATTTAGTCCTAATTTGAAGTTGTAAAGGTACAGATAAACTAGCAGATAATAATGTATCATTATAATTGATGAAACAAACGTATAATGAGTATATTATACGTTAGTCGTGGACAAATGCGTTCAAAATTTAACACTTTCTCTTGATATCGTTAACAATTTTAGTTTAAAAAAATTTTTTTGGTCATTTTAGGGTGTATCCCTGTCTCCCTCTCAAATTTATTAGAAATTGAATTAATAGAAATTCCAAAAAAATTGACACGAAAATGTGTTAAAGTCATCAATGTTAAATATTTATGCGATAAAAACCAATTTCCCTTTATATGCATGGCGGCATCGTTTAAAGACGCCGGTTTATTAATTTAGATGACATATTGACAAACCGATTGATTTACATTACATTTCTTGTTAACTGCTTATAACTATTCAAATTGTACATATTGACAAATATTTTTATTTTTAATGCACCTATTACCATTACGTTATTATATATTTTCAATTCATCTTTTGTATTATACATGTACGTAACGTATAAGACACAAACAAACTGTTATACTCGAAGACATAAAAAAAAACTACTTTACAATATAATAATCTCTTTCAAGTGTTTATGAAAATATCAACACATCCAACTTGACATTTTATAATGTACAATGTATGTTAAACACAACACACTACTGTGTATATCGTAAGTAGTATACCGATTAAGCAATTCGAGCTAATTGTGAGAACTGTTTTTGTATAAATTTTTCACTTTTCTTCTTGTACACAAAACAGTTTTTGGTATCAAGAAAATTCATTTATGAACAATATACACTTCTCTGTAAATTGTAATAAAAAATAAAAAAATGGTTATGTAATTTTATGTATGTACCTATAAGGTATTTTATTATGTTTATATTGCATGACATTTAATTAGACCAAATGTTTATTACCCCTACGGTTGTTTTCTGCTGTTATATTTATAAACGGGCATGCACAGGATAGAACAGGATTGCCAACAATTTACTATGTATGTAGCAAAATACAAATTATTTTCTTTAATAGTCGTTTTTACGGAAATTCTGTGCTCGAGAATTAAAAGGGCTTAAGTCGATTTTTATAAAAAAAAACTCTGCGCATTTTCTGTTTAATTTCCTATTAATACGTTTTCATTCCAATTTATAAGGTTATATCAAATAGAGTAAAAATCTTACTCTCTTTGATATTACCTTAAAAATTGGAAAAATTAAAATATATTAATAGAAAATTCAACAGATAATGCGCAGAGTTTTTTTTTATAAAAATCGATTTAAGCCCTTTTAATTCTCGAGCACAGAATTTTCTTTTACGTTTATTACCGAAACGAGCTGTATGTAAATAGTCTCCACTGTGACTGTAAATCTCTGTTTACCACTTTTGAGCTATTCTACAGTCATTCTAAAATAATAATCATAAATAAGAGCATTAAGATTTCGTTCGTTTGATAAAATTGTATACCACAAATTTGAATATATTGGCTTCCAACCATCAGACATAAATTCCAAGAGAAACATAAACTTCTTCTGACACCTAGGTTCGGATTGTTTGTGTTTCTAGCTGTTTGCAAACTAGTCATCAAGATTTGTGAAGGCCCTTATACAAATCGAATTTTAAAAGTTTCTGTGCTAGAATTAAGTAGAAATTGAACAAGATTTATGGTTTATCGGTGTTAAATTTAGGTAGTAAATATAAAACACGATATTTCAAAATTTGCGTATTTCTTAACCGTTTATGATGAATTACAGCATATGAGAATTTTAAATATAATTTTGTATCACTTAGCATTTGGTGATCGAACATATTAATTAGCCAAAATTAGATTTTTTTCTGAAATTCTGAGAAACAATTCAAAAGAAGAAATAGAGGTATTACAAATAATATGTTTGGGCATAATTTATTTGTCCAAGTATCGAAAAATATCTGAATATCAAATTTTAATTTAGGTCTAATCGGTAGATAAGTCATTTATTGTTTAACCGTTTTGCGCCCGCCGTACTTGTTTCTTCGAATCTGACGGATTTAAAATATTTTTGTTTCTCGATTATTGTTCGATTAAGAGAATCGGCCTTGAAATCAAAAAAATATTTTCATTTGACCAACAATAATGAAATTGGATGAAATTGGATTGCAAGTCGATGTTGTTACGCTTTCGACATTTATTGTGGAAAACCAGGAGGCGAATCAAAGTTAAGGACGCTCATTTTTTCGCGAAAATAAATAGTTTTTCTTTAAAAGTTTTGTTTTATTTATGTTCTTTACTTATTGGTTTTTTTTCGCGAAAGTTTTTTTACAGGTAGTTATTTTTTGGGTGTTAATGGGTTAAAGAATATCCAAATCTTAATCTAAAATCATCTTAGAATTCGATCAATTTCCACCGCATATGCTCAATTCAACCATAATTCCGATTTGGAATAACAAATTTCAACTTCAAGGGTGAAATTTTGCAGCTAGATTGTGGATACGATTAGTTAAGAGAAATTCCGCAACATAGCGAAAAGAACTCAAATTATGCTTGAGTAAAGGACTAAACAAAACGTAATAAAGTGTAATACCGTTTTCCAGTTGCAACAAGAAACAAACTCAGAGCTGAAAACGAGCGAGAAAATGGCAGTTTTTTGACATTTTTTTTATCAAACAACCGACATTGTTTTCTCCTCGGAGTATATTTTTTGTTGCAACTGAAAAACCACATTGATGACTGGAGAAAAATGAAATGGAAATATATTTGAAACATTGAAACAAAGCCATACGAACTTATTGTAAGATTTGTAACACACATATTTGCGAGCAGCGAAGATAAAACAAACAATACATGATATACAAGGTTATTGATTTAAGCGTAAGTTTCTCGGAAAGTAAACGAGGTTGTTTATGTAAATGCGCAATTTAAGATATATTTTTTTCTGTAATTGATCATTTACCATAGGGATACTGGATAAAGGACCAAGTTTCTAAATTGCAATAGAGGTCATGTGATACATCAAATGAAAGGTTGAATATTGAAGTGTAACTTTATTTATTACTGTTAAAAGAAAAAATGAGTACTCAGTTAAATTAATATCATTTAGTATAGGTTAGGTTAGGTTTAGGTGGCGGTCCACTAGGACCAGGCATAGACACAAGAAGGTCCGTTCCGTAGCCATATAATCATCATTTAGTATAAGTAGGCTTTGAAGTAAAATTTAATTTTTTCTATTGTGTTATAAATTCAAGAGGCTATGAAATGTTGCTGGATCAGTTCAACTTGTTAATTGTTTGATTCGATATTCAAAAAGCTGAGATACTTCTAATTTTTGAAACGGAACGGTATTTTATAGCAGCCAATAACAAGTGAGATTGGCGGGGAAGATGATTAAATAATGGCGCATTTCGATGTAAAGAATTATGTGGCGTGATGGAGATAATTTCAATAACAATAGAATTATTAATCAACATAATCCACATTCGAAAAACAATATAATCAATGTGAAAAAAACTTAAAATACATGAAGCTTGTAATAATATTACTGCAGATAGTTTGAGAGAAGTAACAGGGTAAGATATACTCAGGCTTATGGAGATATATATTATGTAAATCAGAGAGAGAGAGAGGCTTCCAGCTGGAGCAATTTAGAAATTTGGTGCTTTATCCCGCATCTTTTGGCCAACTAATATCTTACAGAAAAAATATTTTTAAAATTATCCGCATCCATCAATCAAACAGAATTTCCATTTATATAATCTACATATGTATCTCGTTTGCTTTCTGAGGAACTTCTAAGAAAATAAGTTACTTTAAACCAATCACTCTGTTTAATAATTTTGCGTGTATTTCATCAATATACAACAATTCTGCATATCAGGTTTCAGCTTTATGCGCGAAAGAGATGTGCATAATTATGCATGCATCAAAATTGGAACGCACTAGTGTCTATGAAATCAATTATGTACATGTATTCTGCATGACATGCATAATTATACAAGTTGTCTCTATTTCTAATTTTGCTGCGCATCAGTAGGCTAAATTACGTAAAAGAAGACAAATCTAGTATAATTTGGAAATTTTTAATTTTTTTTAATCAACTTTTTTAATTTTAAAGGCATTATTCACATAAAAATAGACTAAACTAAAATTAATTGTGTAACAAATAAATGTCAAAAAGTATACTACTGCACGCAGCACATGTGTCTTGAGTGCATATCTGCGTGGATCCCTGGATGCAGAAATTATGTACATCTGTTTCTCGCATTATGCTGGAAACAGATTTACATAATTATGCATGCATCAAAATTCGAATGCTCTAGTGTCTATGAAATAAGTTTCATGTGTTCTGTATGGCATGCATAATTATGCAAGTTGTCTCTATTTCTAATTTTACTGCGCGTTGGTAGACTATATTACGTAAAAGAAAACTAATCTAGTACTATTTGCATATTTTTATTTTTTTCATAAATCTGATTTCATATGTGGAATGCTTGTGCTGCGAATAGGGTGCTTATAGAGAAACACTAGGTCGTCAGCAAAACCTATCAACTCAGAATTAAAGTCAATATAAAAAATAGAATTTAAGTAAATTAAAAAAAGCAAAGGACCTAGTACAGAACCTGGCGGAACGCTATCATTATTGGTTATACCTTGACTCCAAGCATCATTAATTTTAACAACCTGAGACCGATCAGATAAATCGAACGAAACCACTGCGAAATAACACCACGGAAACCAGCCTTAACCTCCCTATGTCAAAGCGTTTCCAGCACTTTTAAGTTTCCTAAAACCGTACTGGTTAATATGTAAAAAACTAGAGTTCATTAAAAATTTAGTCTAGTTAAAAAAATTTAGACTTTGCTCTATTAATTGTCTCGAAAAAGCTTTTCTTATGTTTTTCTGGCCAAAACCATACAGTATTTTCAACCGGAAAATTACTAAAATAATCAAAATCGAAATTATCAGAATTATCTTGTGTTTCAAAGCCGCAAAGCCACTCCTCGAATTCAAAATTCTCATCAAAAATTAGTTGAAGTCTTCGTTGTAATTTTTCTTTAATAAATAGATTTTTCGGTACAATACCACAAACTTGAAACGCATTTTAACCAAACGCCTCATCTCTACTTTCTAACCATTCAACAAAAGTAAGAGCGATACACAACAGCGATACAGCGATATCTAAAGGCTGCAAAAAACCCGTTAAATTTGGAGGAACAAATACAATAAAAACGTTGTATTTCTTCAGAAGCTGATTATTTGCCAATTTTAAATGGCATCCATAAGAATCTAAAATTAATAAAGTAGGTTCCCTGCTAAAATTGGTTTGTCTCCGTTTTATGATCACATCCTCAATATATTTTTTTAAAATGTCGTCGTTGAACATTCCTGTTTTGTTAACACTTACGATACATTTCGAATTGACGATTGGTGGATTTTTCAGGTTCGAAAAGAGAAGATGTGGTTTTAAAAATTTTCCTTCTAATTAAATTCCGAATGTTACTGTGAACCTTTTATGAGAAGAGCTGGCCTTTCTGATAAAGACTTCGCGAACTCCTTTTTTAATCAACGTAGATTTATGATCACTTTCGAAGTATCGAGGAACTTGCTCGATGTTTATTATATTGCCGTTTGTAATTTTGTTCACATCATTATATTCTGGATGTCGCAAATAAATTTTTTTGAAATTTCTGCTACATCGTCTGGGATTTTTTTAGTTGTGGTTTCGCGGCGAGATGTTAAATTGAACCGATTTTTAAATTGCTCGCACCAACCAGATGATGCTTTAAAAGCTTCAAATTTTGAATTTCCCGCCTCTGTCTTTAGAGATTCGCTCAGAGAAAGAGCCTTCATTTGTATATATTTATCTTTAACTTTTAACCCTTTTTTATTTCTGTCATTCACCCAGTCGGCTAATAATATTTCGAGCTCTTCTAATTGTTTTTTTCTGCCACCACCTTTACCCTTCTTGTCTTTCTCGATTTAACGTTGTTATCCTCTGTAAGCTTTATTAATTTATCTTTCTGCTTATTTCAACCTCTCAAAAGAGATGTCCGGTATTCCGTGTTTTTGTGATAAGGCATAACATCCCTTTCCTTTTTCATTTGCGCTATACTCACTAAGAATATTCAGTTTCATTTTAATCGTATAGCTCTTTCTTTTTTGTGACATTATCTAAAATAAACGAGAATCATGTGGTATTATTGCACAGATTATGTAATTGTAGCGTCTGCGATAATAAAGTACCCCTGCATTGTAAAACACGCTTGGTTTGTGTTCACGCATTAAATAATTCGTTTGCACACGACTACGTATTTTCACTCACGTCAAGCAATCCCGTAATCAATGGCTGCACAATCAAGCTTGCGCAGATACGAGTAAATGGACACATTAATACAATTATATAGAAAACATTCAACTTACAATTTAATGTCTAAATAATTTAAACAATTCTGGATTTTAAAAATGCCGTTCGGTAATGCGTACAACACGACTTGCATAGTTCAATAAATCCCCAAATTAATAGCCTTATAATGTTGCTCCAACAAATTTTATATTTTATGTTTAACGGTATTTAATTCTACCGAATTCACAGTTAGTTTGCAGTGGAATATTAACGAAATTTTTCTGATAGCATAAAAATACACTTAACCAGTTTACAGCACTTTTTAAATTAGTTTCACATCAATAGTTAAAACACTTTTAAAGTTTAATTTTTATTATATTAAATATAAAACTTAATAATAAAAATATTATTTATCTTTAAAATCAGGATTCAATTATTTTTATTTGTTATGTTAAGTAAACGACGCATGAACGATGTAACAAGAATAGTAGCAACCAATTATTATTCAAATAAACACGATTTTTCTATAACAAAAATATTACAGTTAAAATGAAAAAAATAGACGGCAATATTTTTAGTGGTTATTGTACTAAATAGAAAAGCACAACAATATTAAAATTTGTTTTTTTGTTTTATTGATTTGAAACAATTGAACCTGTTATATTTAAAAGAAAAGGAAGATATATTTTGTAACATCTTAACAACGAAATCCGTTTCGTCCGACTTTCTCATTAGTTTCAAACGGAATGCATACTTTCCTTATTACTCCATATGCACTTCAAAACAAAATATACATTCTAAACAAATTCATGTTGTTTCATCAATTTATCGAAAAGGGATCACATTAATCGAGCAGAACAGAACGTTTACATTTTACAGCGTTGTTGAACCGTTTTTTTTGTCAAATAAGAACGATATTTTTTATGTATAATTTTTTTTTTTCGAAAAAATTTATTAGTACAAATACATGCGCAAAAAAGTTGATAAGTTGCCATATAGTAGACCTAAGCGTACTATTCGAATAAAAGCGCGTAATAGGTCTTATATTTGAATAAAGATCCTAGGAGCTATGTTCGGGGGAAGACGGTAGCTTTTCGATAATTTTGCCAAATAGAGAAAGCAATGAAATTGGTCTGTAATTAACAATATTTTTTTATCGTCTTTTTTAAATATTGGATTAACAACTGCTTCTTTTAGTCTGGAAGGAAAAATACCGGAAGAAAACCTGCAATTTACAATGTATGAAAAAATATCTACAATATAAATAGATACTTTCTTAACCAAAAAATTACTAACATCATTATTGCCCGATGTGCAAGTCAGTTTGAGTTGAGATAGAAAACGCAAGACTTTAATTCCGAATTATTATAAATAAGATCAGAAAATTAATTGTTAACAGGTTTACTAGTTTCTTTCAACTGATAAGTTATCATCAATCATTATTTCCGCAATCGTATCTTTCTTGCTTTCATTGTTCAAAATTTCATTCACCACTTTCCAGCTATCTTTAGTATTACCTGTTGAGGAGCCAAATTTTTTTTCATAGAAATTGGCTTTGGCAAAATAAATATCATATTTAAGAGCCTTAATTAAAATTTTGAACCGCATTTTCAAAGTAGAGTTACTAGAATTTTTAGTTAATTTTTTACTTAAGTCAATTTAATTTGTTTTAGCAGAGCAGAAGAAATCCAAGGCTTAATGATAATTTCCTTAGCGCTCACTAAACGTCTTGAAGTATTACCATCAATGCATTGTTTTAAGTGTGTAATGAAACAGTCATAAATTACAAGATTACATTTACCGTAAATAGTAAATCCAGAAATTTTATAACTATCGAGTTCAAACTCCTTGATCCAGACTTCCGCCAGGAGAATGATTTGAGGCAACTTGTCAATAGCAGCAATGTTTGCTATTAATAAGTTGCGATTTGTTGAATGTGTTGGCGTAACCCTAAAAAAGATGACGCTTACAAGAACTTCAGCTGGCCAAGAATTTGAAGCCATCAATTTGTTAAAAACAGTAACTGAAACTTTTATTTTAAATGAAGAGAAATCCTGTTTAAAATTATCTCGTACTTTCGGGGCAAAACGATGAACCACTGCATAAGACAAATTGAATTCTTCTTGTAAATATTGTCTAATATTTGTTTCGGTAACATTCGGATGCATTCTAGAGACAAAAATCTGTTTACGTGGTTCGTGGTTACGTAAATTAATATAATTTTTAAATTCCAAAGAAAAAATTCGATGTTTATCGCAAGGCACTCTAATAGCTGCTCTCTTGCATGCACTATAGAAGTGTCTATGCCTATGAACTGGATTACAATGTATTCTGCATGGCATGCATTAATTATGCAAGTTGTCTGTATTTCTAATTTTACAGCGCATCGGTAGGCTATATTACGTAAGAGAAAACAATTCTAGTACAATTTACATGCTTTTTTTTTTTTTTTCAAGCCGCATACATACTACAAAAATAATTCAGTAACTTTTATATGGTAATTTCACAACAGAAGAACTTGACGGACATAACATTTTCTCATATAATTTGTAAAATTTTTTCCCCTCCACACCAACTTAAAAACATAATTTTTTTTTCTTGTATGAAAAAAAGAATTATGTTTTTGTTAAATTGGTATGTAGGGGGAAAAAATTACTGAAAAGTTGAGAAAAGTTTATGTCGGTCAAGTTTTTCTGTTGTGAAATTACCATAAAAGTTACTGAGTTATTTTTGTAGTATACGGCTTCAATCAAGTTTTTTAATTTGTTACGAGCTAAATCAGACGGTAGACGAGGGAAGGGTAGGAATATATGGGAGTGGGACTGCCCTCTTGAAGTCCTTGGCTCCCAATGCTACCGTCTTTCTAGCAGAAGTAAATGATATAGTAAACATCTAGGAGGGCCCAGATTATCAGGTTCATTAAGAGCCTGAATATTGACTGGACGGACAATTAAGCAGAGTCCAAGTGCAAAGGATATTTTAGGGCATATTGTGAGGTGGCTGAACGAAACTAGACGTGAGGCATTAATGACCTGTCGAAAACCTAGGACCGACACGAAAAATTGACTTAACATAAGCAAAAAAGTACCAACATTGAACTATTTTGGGATGGAGTCAAGTTCTTTGGTTAGATGAATGTAATATTGAGGTCAGTTCTAAATAACCTCTGTGAAATTAGCCCGAAAAAAAATCCCAGACAACGATTATAGTTAAATATGGTAATACTAAATATTATAACTAGCGTATTATGAAAACTATAACGAAAGATGATATATTTATATAATATGTCGTAGAAATTGAGTAAGCAAAGTAAAACAAAATGTAATAGTTGTTTCTATGTGATTAATATAAACACTATTAGGTAAATTCAATATTTTCAGTATTTTAAAAATTTATTAGCAGACAGTAATTTACACTGGATTACCATTACAATATCCACTTATTTAAATAATTTGATAAATTATTTTGAAGTTCAACAAAGTATAAATACTATAGTCCCTAGAAGTCATACAAGATATTATTTACGGCTTTGTATAGGTTTTGTAAGCCATGGAAACAACTTGCTTATGGCCAAATTAAAAAAAAATTCTATTAGGCATAAGGCAGATATAGTCCCTAGAATTCATACAAGATATCAATTAACGAACAAGGCTTGGTATAGGTTTTGTAGGACATTGATACAACTTGCCTATGGCCAAAGTAAAAAAAAAATTCTATTAGCCGTTAGGCAGTGGGGTGGGGTTCCAAGTGGGGTCAGGTATACCAATAAATTATAGAAATAAATTTGGATTCGGAGTCGCTACCTTATTGCATCTGACTAATCATCTCAAAAAACTAGGCCACTACCTTTATTTCGATAATTTTTTCACCTTATGCCAATTATTAGAGGTTCTAAAAATTAAAGAAATCAATGCTGCGGGTACCGTTAAGGTCAATAGATTTGCCAAGCCACCTTTAATTCTAGATAACGAGGACAGTGTAACTAGTGCTAGATAGTGTAACCATTGTAAAATAGTTGGATACGAAGCCAATTCACGCTGCTTCAAATTTTATGAGAAATGGTACAGAGGATGAAGCCAAAAGATGGGACAAACAGTCAAAATCATACATATCTATACAACGACAATAGATTATCAAGTTGTGTTATACGGGACTTGATGGAGTTGGTTTGTTAGCTCAACTTATCAGTTACTATAGGACCTTCATTATTATTTCTTGTTGGTTAGAGTACAAGCAGTACTGCATTAAAAACAAAATAATCCAAAACAGTATTTTGGATTTATTACACTTTATGATTTATTCAGCTCAATCACTGGTACAAGCCAAAATGGATGCTAAAAAGCGAGGCCGCCATTCAAATCCAGAGAACGTGGAGCTATGAAAATCGTTTGACAATTCAGTTAGATAAGTTCGACCATATGCCGCAACACGATCAATGGAAAGAAACTAGTCGGTGTAAAAATGTGAATTGTAAAAGTCGTTCGCACTTTACCTGTGATAAACATATGGTACACTTATACCTTAATAAAGGCAGAATTTTCTTTGAAGAATTTCACCGCAAGAATTAAATTTTGCCAATTTTTTTTTAATTACATTGAGAATTTAAAGCAATAATTTATGATCAGATTGTGAGAATTATATCTGATTTATTTAATTTTTTAGTTATAAATTAAAATGTCAATGAAGACATAAATTATAATTTTAAATTTATAAAATATGTAAATATATTTTTCTAACTGAAATCAGTCAGTTTTGTTTAATTTTTATATGAACTCCAATTTGAATAGTAACAACCTTCAGTTCGGCATGAACATAGAAATGTACATTTTCCAAAATCATCTCTCATTGATTTTTAAATATTTTTTTTTAATTTTTTCTTTTTTGATGTATAAGTACTAATTTAGATAACAAAATAATTTTCCGGCCCATCTAGAAAAAAGCCAAATGAAAGGGTTAAGGTGTATTAATGCTGATTTTTTTTCGGTCAGTTTTTCACTTCTGTAAAGAGAAATAAGAGGCGACTTTTTTGAGAAATGAGCCCTAATTATTATAATAATTTTTTATAAGGATTTTATAATATTCTGGAAGAGAGTGATTTAATTTTAGAATTAGAAGGGAAATCTGGATTTTCCGGAATATTTGTAGTAACATTTATTTTTGAAATATTCTGGAAAATGGAGATTTCATTTCTAATTCTTTAGTTCTTAAAACTCTCTTTTCGAGAATATTTTAAAATTTCTAAAACTTAGTAATGAAATTAAAATAAGTCTCCTTTATTTTATTTTTTTTTAAATATTCATATTCATTGACGGTACAACTGACAACCTTAATATTTTGTTGGCCTGCCTTGATTTTTGTTTACTTCTGCAATTCATCTTATTAAATCTTCCACAAGTCGCTTAGAGATCGATGAACTTAAAGCTTCCCATTATTCTAGTACCATTTCCTTCGCTATGCAAATAACGGTCGGGGGTAGAAAACGAAAGACAACCAGAAGAGAAGATCAGTGGTATGAACGGGCCGCTACTAAAATCAGGAAAAAATTACCGTCACCACTAGCTGATTATTCAAGTAGCAGATTTCAGGTACCAATTTATGCAAAAACAGTTGACCCAGGGCCTGCCGAATTTGGCCGAAAAAGTCGAAAACCTAGAAAAGAGTCGTTATTATCGGAGACGCATAAGCAAAAAAGTACCAACATTGAACTATTTTGGGGTGGAGTCAGGTTCTTTGGTTGGATGAATGTAATATTGAGGTCAGTTCTAAATATGCTGAGAAATATAAGAAGCCAAGTATTTGACAATTCACATAATAAGTCATAAAAAATCACCGTTTATTTGAATAATTCTAACCAATTTGTTCAATTTTTGGGACATCTAGAACTAAATACGTATGTCGAAGAACTGGCGAAGCGCGTAATTTGAAATACTTAGCTACTACTGACAAGCACGGCGCGGCGGCAGCAGCATCGAGAATTGAGGATATGTTTCGTCAGTAGAAACCGGTATTCCTTTTATATGCTATGGGCACGTGAAATCAGTCACGTGCACCACCATGACGGAGCAGACATTTTAGCTTTCTATTGAAAAATTATTTCTAGGCTGGCGTGAGCTAGTAATCTACCGGCAAAGTAATGTCATCCCTTGTCACATAGCACGAAATAGCCGACAGTGGTTTCGGTAAAATAAAAATCGAATTTGAAGGAATTGATACTAGAAGAATGGGAAGCTTTAAGTCCAATGATTGTTTAAAATTTAATAAAATGAATTGCAGAAGTAATGAAGTAAAACGGAGTTTTCATTATCTGATAAATTGGAGTGTATAATTCATGGATCGGCAATCGGTACACCATTCATATCAGTACTATGGTGGCTGGCTTTAAAGCTGGACAAAATGATTTGAGTGTGCCTCGAGCCCCAAAACAGATTGCATAGAAATAAACCAACAAACAAAGTAACTGTATTTGTATGTAGGATCTTACAGACGAGCTTATTGAAAAAAAAAACAATATTGATGTGGTAGCAGCATAATTGTTCGTGTCTTGCATGACTACAGAATTAGTTACTTTTTTTTAGTAATCCGGTGTATCATATTGACTTACCTAACCATAAGGTTGACTTGCACATTACATAATTTGTCGTGAGTTTTTCTAAAATTAGATAAGTGATGATCATGATTTTATTTTAAAACAAATTATCAAATTTTGTAATCCCTTGCTATAAAATCAGCCTATACGTAATTGCGGAAATAATGTAATAACATCGGTTGTTAATTATCGGTTAATTTTGAGAATTGTAAATAGCTTTTCATAATGACCGACTACAAATAATTACCAAACAAATAAACTATTTAACATATATGTGATACTATAATCCAGAAGAAATTGTTTAACATCTACACATTTTGAAAAAAAAAAAGAAAAAATTGGTTCACAAATTCCACCCGATAGGCGATAATTACTAATAATTTTGTATTTATCAATCAATTTATCCGATAAATATTTAGCAACTAGATTACAGCGACATAAGCATCTTAATTTCAAAAATTTGAACATTAAACAGATAATTCAAATAGAAAGTCAATTGAAAACCATTTCGACATCTTACTTTAGAGTTTTTTTTGGAAAGGTACAAGATTATAGATCTTTTATGTGTGAATGCACACAATTGGTATCAAGACTTAAATATACTATGAAATAACATATTGTTATAATTATTATATAAGCCTTCTAAACATAAAGTAAATTATTTGGATCGAAATTATGTAAGTACATTTGTCTCCATTGTTCAGATAAAACATAAAAGTGTTTAAAAATCAATTAACCTACTGCTTAGAGACAAAACCAATTTTTGATTTAAAACACTTAGTAATAACTTCTATCATCGTTCAAGAATTAAATGGTGTACATAACGTATTGCCACACATTTTAAGATTACCTGAAGATACCTTGAAATAAAAATAAAATACGTTTAACGATATTCTAATATTTATCAGGATATTGCAACAATGTCAACACGCGTCAATATCGTGTGCCAACAAAAGAAATTGCAAGTTCTTCTAAATATTGAAGTGTCAAAGTCATATACATTTGCCAATAAATAAAAACTTGCTTAACCACAAATATAAGGTTTGGCGTATAAAATATTTGTGCGCCAAATATTTATCGCATACTAAAATCGTATTGCCACACAAGGTTCGATGATCTTTAGCATATTATAACAATTCGATCAAAATATTTGAAAGTACACATGCATAATATACATTCTTATTTAAAACTCTAATTATTATTAAAATGTTACATCAAACTAATACTGCCGTGTAATAGTTTCATGCCGACTTTGCGTACAGCATGCCCCAAATACGACGATTATATCATATCATCCGCATTTTGGATTTCATTTCACTTTCGCGCGTTCTTGTAGTTGTTACGTTTATTTGTACTTGTATTTAAAGTACATAAAATATTTTCTTTTCTTCAAGTTACATAATTTTTTATCCATCATAAATAAACTTTAGGCCTTAACTTATATTTACAATCGTAAAACATCAGAAATGTCATTAATAGTAACAAATTACTTTTTTGACCATAACCTCGCGCACGCATACGATTAAATTAAATATTCAAATTCACAAGATCATGCGTTTCTTTTATTTCAAGAGCACACATACCAAATCACTCGATTATAATTTTTTTAATTATTTAAATCGCGATGATCTTTGGAAGCTTTCATAATACTTGATAATAAAAAAAGGTTGTTGCTTTTATCAATACACTGGCAACCCGGCATGTTATTAGTTAACAGACCGGTAGTATAAACGGTACATACAAACTTCTTCATAAATTTTCAAAATATTTAAAGGGTGTGTATAGCTGTTGTTAAATGAAAATTTACATATTACTAATTATAATTACCATATTTCACAGGTAACATGCATAAATTTGTGAGGTTAGTTTTACTATTGCATGACTATACAATACATGCCCACTTTATAGTAAATAGTAACAATACCTTAAGGGATTTATAAAATTTCTATATGGAGACGTTTTTCTATTATTTGTTTAAAACACGCACAAAATTCTCAGTCACACATATAAATTTTCCTCGGTTCGTTTACTGTTGTTGTTGTGAAAAAGCTAATTACCTAGGTAAACGTAATGTTTTTTTTTTTTTGTTGCAAAATTCCTCTAACGTAATCCATCATTAGATATCCGATCATTATTTTTATTATTTTCACAATATATGTACTTACTCGTATTATGCCAATGTCATTAATCATAATCCAATGCACATAACTGATCCCATATAGTGCCATCATAATATCTTAAACCGGATAACCGCAAAGAGAATAATTATGTATCAATGTTTGTTTGATTAAATCGCATTGCATAACTTTCGTTTTTGTGTTTGTCTTTTTAAACTTGAAACAAGATAAAATTTAATTGATTTACATAAATATACATATGTATATACATATGTCTGTTTGAACAGCAATGTGTTAATTATTGTGTTTAAATAAAGATTTATGATTTGTCATGGTTTATGCCGGTGGAATCGGAAGTTTAATTTAATATAGGAGAAGCTTTCATATACGTATTTGTGTTAAATTTCGGAAATGATTTTGAAATATTCTGAGAAATTATTAAAAATCGTAAAAATTGTTGTGTCCCCAATCTATTTAAATTCAAATTTTACTGTAAATATATCTTCTACATGAAATTTCCTTTGTCAATATAGTAAGTTTGTAAAACCGGCTTTTTTAAAATTTCGTTTGTTTCACTTTGTCAGTTTAGTGATTTGAAATTTTCTCATGTTGGAATTATTATGCAATAGTTATGTAAAGTAAATTGATTTTTATGCTATTTATAGTACATTATGTAAACACACAAAACAATGCACAACAGAATGCCATAAAAATTACATAAACATGCGGTAAGTCTGTTTACTATATTTAATATTTTTCTAATAAGATTCAACTAATTTATGCTAATTGTAGTGTAGGTGTAAATCCACCATATTATGATATGTCAATTAGAGTGCAGTGGAAATTGTAAAGGTTGGTATTTTGAATTTAGTATGCGAGTAAATTTTTTCCTAACTTTTCCTAAAAAATTATAACAACAATGTTATTGCATTAGTAATAGTGAAAAAAGAAGTCATTTAGGCGAAACTCGATTTAAAACACATATTTGAAAAAACGAAAGCGACAATTATGTAAACATTTTATTAAAAGATCCACTTGATTCCTCATAAAACATAAAAATTGTGCAGTAATTAAAATTATATAAAATTAGAAAATATTGGCTTACATAAATAAAATAATGTAAACATATTGCAGAGCAGCCAGCGCTCCAAATTAATAATAACTACTTTCTAACCATTTAAGGCTGATTTAGATGAAGAAAAATGTTTGCCCGACAAAATTTTTGCATGTCGGTTAGAACTACAGGCAATAGAAAAATAAACACTGGTTAAAAAGAGAAAGGATATGTAAACAAAAATGGCGATGCTATAATTTTTGAAGGCTTCTAATTTGACGCCATATTTTTTACATTTATCAGTAGTGACGTAAATTAAATTAATTCGGGAAAATTAATCAAAATAAAATAAATATGAAAGCTCTTAATTACATTTTTGTATTTAAAAATTTTCAAAGTAAATGGTTATCATTCGACATGTCTGTTTTTGAAAATTTGGTTATTATTGCCTCCTATAAACTTTTGACGTCTAGTCATTGTATGGGTTTTCATAATATACTTTTATTGGATTTGGATTAGTTTGTTACTATAAAATATCATAAAATATTGTCGGGTCGAATATATTTTATAGTTAAATTTTCATTTCTATAGTAACAATTGCTCAAAAAAACGAAAAGCAGCCTTGCAAAATTTTGCATGTTTATATTGTTGTTCTTGTCATCCAAACGAAAATTGTAATGTACTAATCTCTCCTTTCTTTGCAAGGCAAACATTTTTCTACATCTAAATCGGCCTTTAGTATCAACTTCAGTGATATGGCTAGAATTCTTAGATCAACAGGAACATTTGTGCAAGATTTCAGAAATATCTAATGGGTCTCACAGGGTGTTCATGGCGATTGAAAAATATAAAAAATTGAATTGGGCCATCGAAGCATTCCTAAGCAATACTAACTACTTTCTAAGCGTTTAGCATCAACTTCAGTGGTATGGCTAAAATTTTTAGATCAATAGGAACATTTGTGCCAAATTTCAGAAATATCTAATGGGTCTCACAGGGTGTTCATGGCGATTGAAAAATATAAAAAAAATTAATTGGGCCATAGAAGCATTCCTAAGCAATACTAACTACTTTCTAAGCGTTTAGCATCAACTTCAGTGGTATGGCTAAAATTCTTAGATCAATAGGAACATTTGTGCCAAATTTCAGAAATATCTAATAGGTCTCACAGGGTGTCCATGGCGATTGAAAATTATAAAAAATTAATTGGGCCATAGAAGCATTCCTAAGCAATACTAACTACTTTCTAAGCGTTTAGCATCAACTTCAGTGGTATGGCTAAAATTCTTAGATCAATAGGAACATTTGTGCCAAATTTCAGAAATATCTAATAGGTCTCACAGGGTGTTCATGGCGATTGAAAAATATAAAAAAAATTAATTGGGCCATAGAAGCATTCCTAAGCAATACTAACTACTTTCTAAGCGCTTAGCATCAACTTCAGTGGTATGGCTAAAATTCTTAGATCAATAGGAACATTTGTGCCAAATTTCAGAAATATCTAATGGGTCTCACAGGGTGTCCATGGCGATTGAAAATTATAAAAAATTGAATTGGGCCGTCGAAGCATTCCTAAGCAATACTAACTACTTTCTAAGCGTTTAGCATCAACTTCAGTGGTATGGCTAAAATTCTTAGATCCATAGGAACATTTGTGCCAAATTTCAGAAATATCTAATTGGTCTCACAGGGTGTCCATGGCGATTGAAAATTATAAAAAATTGAATTAGGCCATAGAAGCATTCCTAAGCAATACTAACTACTTTCTAAGCGTTTAGCATCAACTTCAGTGGTATGGCTAAAATTCTTAGATCAATAGGAACATTTGTGCCAAATTTCAGGAATATCTAATGGGTCTCACAGGGTGTCCATGGCGTTTGAAAATTATAAAAAATTAATTGGGCCATCGAAGCATTCCTAAGCAATACTAACTTCTTTCTAAGCGTTTAGCATCAACTTCAGTGGTATGGCTAAAATTCTTAGATCAACAGGAACATTTGTGCCAAATTTCAGAAATATCTAATAGGTCTCACAGGGTGTTCATGGCGATTGAAAAATATAAAAAAAATTAATTGGGCCATAGAAGCATTCCTAAGCAATACTAACTACTTTCTAAGCGCTTAGCATCAACTTCAGTGGTATGGCTAAAATTCTTAGATCAATAGGAACATTTGTGCCAAATTTCAGAAATATCTAATGGGTCTCACAGGGTGTCCATGGCGATTGAAAATTATAAAAAATTGGATTGGGCCATAGAAGCATTCCTAAGCAATACTAACTACTTTCTAAGCGTTTAGCATCAACTTCAGTGGTATGGCTAAAATTATTAGATCAATAGGAACATTCTTGCAAGATTTTAGAAATATTTAATGGGTCTCACAGGGTGTCCATGGCGATTGGGTCTCACAGGGTGTCCATGGCGATTGAAAATTATAAAAATTTGAATTGGGCCATTGAAGCATTCTTAAGCAATACTAACTACTTTCTAAGCGTTTATTGAACAACTACTTTCTAATCGGCAATTGAAAAATGTTTAATTCAATGTTTCTACTACCGGTACATTGCGTTCGCTTGATCTCGACGGTTGGGCGGTCGCATGCTTACTCCTTAAACCCGCCGGCACAGTGGATTCAATGTACACCCCTCTTCAATCTGTGAGAACTTGGATGGTTTATTATATAGGGTTCCATCTTGACTGCCAAGTATATATAAGAAAAGCGGCCACTCCTTTAGTACAATTGCTGATAGTGGAGCCGTGCCATATAAGACAGATGCTTCTGGGTTTGAAAAGCATCGCATCTTCTAGAGAACAGATGCTGCAGTGTGCTAGTTTTGGTGCGCGGGTGGTATTTTATTTCCCACCTACCTGCCGGCGAACCGGTTAGGGCAATTCCCTATCCGCCATCCCCGCATGTTGCAGTGCATTAAATCAACAAAGGGGTGGCTTATATTATCAAAGCAAATCAAACATCCATCCGCAACATCCTCTGAACCAACCGAAATAATCTTTTTTAGCTCATATCGATACTTGGATAAAGCTGATAAATATGGCTTCTTGTCCGATGAATGAATCTTAGGGATGTGTTTACTATTGGTATATTTATCCACAGCATAAATGATCAAAGGGCCACCGTTGTACCCATCCTGTTGTAGAGGGAACATATGTATATTTGGGCTCAAAGGTGAATCGCCATGGACATCCTGTGAGACCCATTAGATGTTTCTAAAATCTTACAAGAATATTCCTATTGATCTAAGAATTTTAGCCATACCACTGAAGTTGATTGCAAACGCTTAGAAAGTAGTTAGTATTGCTTAGGAATGCTTCTATGGCCCAATTAATTTTTTTTATATTTTTCAATCGCCATGAACACCCTGTGAGACCCATTAGATATTTCTGAAATTTTGCACAAATGTTCCTGTTGATCTAAGAATTCTAGCCATATCACTGAAGTTGATACTAAACGCTTAGAAAGTAGTTAGTATTGCTTAGGAATGCTTCTATGGCCCAATTAATTTTTTTTATATTTTTCAATCGCCATGAGCACCCTGTGAGACCCATTAGATATTTCTGAAATATTACACAAATGTTCCTGTTGATCTAAGAATTCTAGCCATATCACTGAAGTTGATACTAAATGGTTAGAAAGTAGTTATTATTAATTTGGAGCGCTGCTCTGCAATATGTTTACATTATTTTATTTATGTAAGCCAATATTTTCTAATTTTATATAATTTTAATTACTGCACAATTTTTATGTTTTACGAGGAATCAAGTGGATCTTTTAATAAAATGTTTAATTGTCGCTTTCGTTTTTTTAAATATTTTAAATCGAGTTTCGCCTTAATGACTTCTTTTTCATTACTACTAATGTAATAACATTGTTGTTGTAATTTTTTAGGAAAAGTTAGGAAAAAATTCACTCGCATAATTTAGTACTATTTTTGGCTATGTCCAACTTTCCCTATTGTTGGGGAATCGTGCTAGAAATTTGAAACAACACATATTAAACTTCGCAGCTATCCCCGAAAACCTCTATTGGCCTAGAGAAAAACAAATTAATATATGATAAAATATCTGGATAGGGATTCCGACTGCATTTTGGGTTAGTTTCTTAAGCATTATTTTTAGCCTAAATGTAGGCAGTAAAAATATATATAAAATATTATTAATTGGGTGCCTATCGCTGAAAATGTAATAAAAAAAATTCGCTTGTTATAATTTTAACAAATTATTTTATGACCGTTGTTTGAATATACATGATATGTACATATATGTACAGTTGACCTCCAATTTACAAAACAAATTGGTCAAAAGATGCCATCGTTTAGTGAAAATGTCTTAAGCTGAAACCAATATTTCGTGACTATTGTATAATTCGTTTAATTGTTCGTAAATCAATATGGAAAATTTTGGTTCAAAACGTAAACTCCCTTAATCTTTAATAAGATTTAATTCCCTTAGTAGCATTTTGTTCATTTATTCGTTTTTGGGGGTGTTCTTCATATAAAAATATTACTTACAATTTGTGAAATCATTCATAATAAAGTTATGGGATATGACCAATTAAGAAGAAACTTGGCCGTTTCTTATCCGATTTTGATAAAATTCAGCGTGTACGATAAAAATTAGATTCTCAAATGATTTTTTGACAAAGTTGTGGGATATGGCGAATTAGGGAGGAACTTGGCCATTTCTTGTCCAATTTTGATGAAATTCAGCGTGCACGATGGAAATTGGATTATCATATGATTTTTTGACAAAGTTGTGGGATATGGCGAATTAGGGAGGAACTTAGCCATTTCTTGTCCAATTTTGATAAAATTCAGCGTGTACGATGAAAATGGGATTCTCATATGATTTTTGGACAAAGTTGTGGGGTATGGCCAATTAGGGAGGAACGTGGCCATTTCTTGTCCAATTTTGATGAAATTCAGCATTTACGATGGAAATGGGATACTCAAAATATTTTTGAACAAAGTTCTGTAATATGGCCAATTAGGAAGGAACTTGGCCATTTTTTATCCGATTTTGATGAAATTCAGCGTGTACGATGGAAATGGGATTCTCATATGATTTTTGGACAAAGTTGTGGGGTATGGCCAATTAGGGAGGAACGTGGCCATTTCTTGTCCAATTTTGATGAAATTCAGCATTTACGATGGAAATGGGATACTCAAAATATTTTTGAACAAAGTTCTGTAATATGGCCAATTAGGAAGGAACTTGGCCATTTTTTATCCGATTTTGATGAAATTCAGCGTGTACGATGGAAATTAGATTCTCAAATGATTTTTGGACGAAGTTGTGGGATATGGCCAATTAGGAAGGAACTTGGCCATTTCTTATCCGATTTTGATGAAATTCAGCGTGTACGATGGAAATAGGATTCTTAAATGATTTTTGGACGAAGTTGTGGGATATGGCCAATTAGGGAGGAACTTGGCCATTTCTTGTCCAATTTTGATGAAATTCAACATTTACGATGGAAATGGGATTCTGAGAAGATTTTTGAACAAAGTTCTGTAATATGACCAATTAAGAAGAAACTTGGCCATTTATTATCCGATTTTGATAAAATTCAGCGTGTACGATAAAAATTAGATTCTCAAATGATTTTTTGACAAAGTTGTGGGATATGGCGATTTAGGGAGGAACTTGGCCATTTCTTGTCCAATTTTGATGAAATTCAGCGTGCACGATGGAAATAGGATTCTTAAATGATTTTTGGACGAAGTTGTGGGATACGGCCAATTAGGGCGAGGAACTTGGCCATTTCTTGTCCAATTTTGATAAAATTCAGCGTGCACGATGGAAATTAGATTCTCAAATGATTTTTTGACAAAGTTGTGGGATATGGCGAATTAGGGAGGAACTTGGCCATTTCTTGTCCAATTTTGATGAAATTCAGCGTGTACAATGGAAATGGGATTCTTAAATGATTTTTGGACGAAGTTGTGGGATATGGCTAATTAGGGAGGAACGTGGTCATTTCTTGTCCAATTTTGATGAAATTCAGCATTTACGATGGAAATGGGATTCTGAAAAGACTTTTGAACAAAGTTCTGTAATATGGCCAATTAGGAAGGAACGTGGCCATTTTTAATCCGATTTTGTTGAAATTCAGCGCGTACGATGGAAATTGGATTCATAAATGGTTTTCGGACGAAGTTCTCTAGTTTGGCCTATTAGGAAGGAGCTTGGCTATTTCTTATCCGATTTTGATGAAATTCAGCGTTTACAATGCAAATGGGATTCTAAAATGATTTTTGGATAAAGATCTGGAATATGGTCAAGTAGGATGGAACTTGCCCATTTCTCAACCGATTTTGATGAAATTCAGCATTTACGATGGAAATGAGACTCATTCCATTCAAACGTTCATGTTTACTCTTGCTTCTTAGCAAAATTCGATTATAAATATTTGCAAAGACAAATGTTTTTTTTACAGGAAATTTTTCATTTACATCTTTTTACATTAGACGTATGTTTGACTACATTTGATTCTGCTACTAAATACTTGTAAATTTGTATATTCTGTATACCGATAAATATTTTTTTTTCTATGTGTACTATCCATGTGAAAGAAAATCAAATAGATTGCAAATATTTGCAATCTTCTTTTGGTGAGGACCCATAGTTACACTTAGTATAATATACTAAAATTATTTGTAACTATGGGAATAAATATACTTTTATAGATACTAATAAATTTTACTATTTAAACCATGGCTTTATATAATCAAGGTTGTTTTACCTATAGCCTACAAACTAGCCCAGCTAATCAATTGTTTTATCGTATTTTGTATATACTAAGTTATATGGCAAACGAAATTAAATCAATTAAATCAAATTAGCTAATTTGTGTCGAATAAATAAATATTTGAAATTGGAGGACAATGGTAAGTGGTTTGTAACGTTGAATTTTCTACCATGAATTGCATTATCCTTAAAATGTTTTTAGTCAAGGGAAGGCGCAGGGAACAAAAAAAGCAGACGCATTGGTTTGGCCCAAAAATCCGCACTAATTGATTTAGTTGAGCAAAATTTTCAGTTTGCTCTAGGTAATTTCAAATATGTATATCATATATTACTATATTTTACACTTGTTTAATTGTATATACATAATGAAAATTTTATATTTTCAAGGAAAACATGCTTCAGCAACGGGTAAGGCTGATAAAAAATAGTGTTGGCGAAAATTGCGGAATCGCTAAATGAAATGAGCCTATTTCTAAAACTGTCGATGAATGGCGAACTGTAAGTGACATAACTATATTAAGGGCTAGCAATAAACCGGCACACAAAAAATTAATATTTAGGATACAAAAAATTAATAAAACGGCACAAATAAATGAGCAACAAACAAAAATTTCTTGGCATCATAAAATTAATTTTTTGGAACAAAATATAATAATTTGGCAACATTTATAATTTTTTGACACTATTTGAAGGGAAAATAAAAAATGCTTTTTGGGCATCGTAATAAGTTTGAGCGACAAAAATAATAAATTTCTAACAAATTTGTAAATAAATAAATTAAAAAATTTAAATTAGTTTTAAAATATTCTGGAAAATGGAGATTTAATTTTTAAATTGCTTCGTCAACCTTGCAGAAAGAGATCAAATGAGCCGTTTATTTTGAAACTGGGGCAAGTCCACAGTTTGTTGAAACGAGAAAATGAAGGAATAGAGAAATAATAAATGCAAAAATATACGGGATTTTGAATTTTCTTATTTTTTCAACAAGCATTAGGGATTGTTTTTTGGACTTATCAGCAATATCTTTTAAAAATAAATTAATTTTATTTAGTTTTTAGCTTAATACTTTATTTTTTTATTAATTATTTAATAAAAATCCGACGTTTGGATAGTACACATAGAAAAAAAATATTTATCGGTGTACACAATATACAAATTTACAATTATTTGGTAGCAGAATCAAATGTAGTCAAACATACATCTAATGTAAAAAGATGTAAATGAAAAATTTCCTGTAAAAAAAACATTTGTCTTTGTAAATATTTGCAATCGAGTTTTGCTAAGAAGCAAGAGTAAACATGAACGTTTGAATGGAATGAGTTTCATTTCCATCGGTAAATGCTGAATTTCATCAAAATCGGTTGAGAAATGGGCAAGTTCCATCCTACTTGACCATATTCCAGAACTTCGTCCAAAAATCATTTTAGAATCCCATTTGCATTGTAAAAACTGATATTCATCAAAATCGGATAAGAAATGGCCAAGTTCCTTCCTAATTGGCCATATCCCACAACTTCGTCCAAAAATCATTTGAGAATCTAATTTCCATCGTACACGCTGAATTTCATCAAAATCGGATAAAAAATGGCCAAGTTCCTTCCTAATTGGCCATATTACAGAACTTTGTTCAAAAATATTTTGAGTATCCCATTTCCATCGTAAATGCTGAATTTCATCAAAATTGGACAAGAAATGGCCACGTTCCTCCCTAATTGGCCATACCCCACAACTTTGTCCAAAAATCATATGAGAATCCCATTTCCATCGTACACGCTGAATTTCATCAAAATCGGATAAAAAATGGCCAAGTTCCTTCCTAATTGGCCATATTACAGAACTTTGTTCAAAAATATTTTGAGTATCCCATTTCCATCGTAAATGCTGAATTTCATCAAAATTGGACAAGAAATGGCCACGTTCCTCCCTAATTGGCCATACCCCACAAATTTGTCCAAAAATCATTTAAGAATCCCATTTTCATCGTACACGCTGAATTTTATCAAAATTGGACAAGAAATGGCCAAGTTCCTCCCTAATTCGCCATATCCCACAACTTTGTCAAAAAATAATATGAGAATCCAATTTCCATCGTGCACGCTGAATTTCATCAAAATTGGACAAGAAATGGCCAAGTTCCTCCCTAATTCGCCATATCCCACAACTTTGCCAAAAAATCATTTAAGAATCCCATTTTCATCGTACACGATGAATTTTATCAAAATTGGACAAGAAATGGCCACGTTCCTCCCTAATTGGCCATACCCCACAAGTTCGTCCAAAAATCTTTTCAGAATCCCATTTCCATCGTAAATGCTGAATTTCATCAAAATTGGACAAGAAATGACCACGTTCCTCCCTAATTGGCCATATCCCACAACTTCGTCCAAAAATCATTTAAGAATCCATTTCCATTGTACACGCTGAATTTCATCAAAATTGGACAAGAAATGGCCAAGTTCCTCCCTAATTCGCCATATCCCACAACTTTGTCAAAAAATCATTTGAGAATCTATTTTCCATCGTACACGCTGAATTTTATCAAAATTGGACAAGAAATGGCCAAGTTCCTCCCTAATTGGCCGTATCCCACAACTTCGTCCAAAAATCATTTAAGAATCCTATTTCCATCGTGCACGCTGAATTTCATCAAAATTGGACAAGAAATGGCCAAGTTCCTCCCTAAATCGCCATATCCCACAACTTTGTCAAAAAATCATTTGAGAATCCCATTTCCATCGTACACGCTGAATTTCATCAAAATCGGATAAAAAATGGCCAAGTTCCTTCCTAATTGGCCATATTACAGAACTTTGTTCAAAAATATTTTGAGTATCCCATTTCCATCGTAAATGCTGAATTTCATCAAAATTGGACAAGAAATGGCCAAGTTCCTCCCTAATTGGCCATATCCCAGAACTTCGTCCAAAAATCATTTAAGAATCCTATTTCCATCGTACACGCTGAATTTTATCAAAATTGGACAAGAAATGGCCAAGTTCCTCCCTAATTCGCCATATCCCACAACTTTGTCAAAAAATCATATGAGAATCCCATTTCCATCGTACACGCTGAATTTCATCAAAATCGGATACAAAATGGCCAAGTTCCTTCCTAATTGGCCATATTACAGAACTTTGTTCAAAAATATTTTGAGTATCCCATTTCCATCGTAAATGCTGAATTTTATCAAAATTGGACAAGAAATGGCCACGTTCCTCCCTAATTGGCCATACCCCACAACTTCGTCCAAAAATCATTTAAGAATCCCATTTTCATCGTACACGCTGAATTTTATCAAAATTGGACAAGAAATGACCAAGTTCCTCCCTAATTGGCCATATCCCACAACTTCGTCCAAAAATCATTTAAGAATCCCATTTCCATCGTACACGCTGAATTTTATCAAAATTGGACAAGAAATGGCCAAGTTCCTCCCTAATTCGCCATATCCCACAACTTTGTCAAAAAATCATTTGAGAATCCTATTTCCATCGTGCACGCTGAATTTCATCAAAATTGGACAAGAAATGGCCAAGTTCCTCCCTAATTCGCCATATCCCACAACTTTGTCAAAAAATCATTTAAGAATCCCATTTTCATCGTACACGCTGAATTTTATCAAAATTGGACAAGAAATGGCCACGTTCCTCCCTAATTGGCCATACCCCACAACTTCGTCCAAAAATCATTTAAGAATCCTATTTCCATCGTACACGCTGAATTTTATCAAAATCGGATAATAAATGGCCAAGTTTCTTCTTAATTGGTCGTATTACAGAACTTTGTTCAAAAATCTTCTCAGAATCCCATTTCCATCGTAAATGTTGAATTTCATCAAAATTGGACAAGAAATGGCCACGTTCCTCCCTAATTAGCCATATCCCACAACTTTGTCCAAAAATCATTTAAGAATCCCATTTCCATTGTACACGCTGAATTTCATCAAAATTGGACAAGAAATGGCCAAGTTCCTCCCTAATTCGCCATATCCCACAACTTTGTCAAAAAATCATTTGAGAATCTAATTTTTATCGTACACGCTGAATTTTATCAAAATCGGATAAGAAATGGCCAAGTTTCTTCTTAATTGGTCATATCCCATAACTTTATTATGAATGATTTCACAAATTGTAAGTAATATTTTTATATGAAGAACACCCCCAAAAACGAATAAATGAACAAAATGCTACTAAGGGAATTAAATCTTATTAAAGATTAAGGGAGTTTACGTTATGAACCAAAATTTTCCATATTGATTTACGAACAATTAAACGAATTATACAATAATCACGAAATATTGGTTTCAGCTTAAGACACTTTCACTAAACGATGGCATCTTTTGACCAATTTGTTTTGTAAATTGGAGGTCAACTGTACATATATGTACATATCATGTATATTCAAACAAACGTCATAAAATAATTTGTTAAAATTATAACAAGCGAATTTTTTTTATTACATTTTCAGCGATAGGCACCCAATTAATAATATTTTATATATATTTTTACTGCCTACATTTAGGCTAAAAATAATGCTTAAGAAACTAACCCAAAATGCAGTCGGAATCCCTATCCTGATCTGATTTTTGCTTCGAGAATTAATATCAGCGAACAAATTTAAAATTTATAATTTAGTTTTTTTGTTTATTTTTGATTCTCTCCTTTGTTTAGTTGTTTATAAATAAATTTTTGTTTCCTCTCTTTAGAAAAGAAATAAATCGATCGCTATTTCATTCCCTTTCCTTTGTTTTTTATACGAAGAGAGATATTTTATTTTTTTTTTAATTTCGTTCCCGAGGAAAGAAAAAATTTTTTTTTTGTTTCCTTTCGCATAGAGAGATTAAAGAAGGGAACGAAAAATGAATTTAAGCACTGATTAGTATAAAAGGGTCCCATTTGAAACGCGATATTTCAAAATGCGATATTTTAAAATGCGATATGGTACAAAACACGATATGATACAAAACGCAATATTTCAAAACGCGATATGGTACAAAATGCGATATTTCAAAACGCGATTTTCTAATCGTAGGTACATGTTAAGTTTCATCGTAATTGTGGAGGAACATTTTATTAAATGAAGGAAGATTAATAATTGTTATTATTTTAAAATATCGCGTTTTGTACCATATCGCGTTTTGTATCATATCGCATTTGAAATATCGCGTTTTGTACCATATCGCTTTTCGTCATATCGCGTTTGAAAAACGCATTTTAAAATATCGCGTTTCGATCGGATCCCAATATACATATACTTATGGAGAGAACATAAAATTCAAAATGTATGAAAGAGAGTATGAAAAAGCGTTAGTCTACTCCTGTCATTTTTTTCATACATATTTTTGTTTTGTTTTAGGAAATTATTAAATAGAAAATATTAAGTGAAACATAAAAACTTTATGAAAAATGCCACATTTAATGAAATATTGTGTTTCCACAGTTGCTTTACAAATATTATGGACCATTGCAGTCCAAGTTCAACAAGTTATTTTAGTTATGTTTTAGTGAAATTTTTTTTGCCCATAAAATTTAATGGCATGTAAGAATATTAAAGTTATGTATAAAGATTTCAATCTGGGGTCAAAATTCAAAAACCGATTTTTAAATTTAAAAAACCCGGTTAATCGGTTTTAGAAGAAAAATAACCGCCCGTAAAATAAAAATAAAATGTGATCACTTGTATTTCAAAAGTTTTCAATCAAGAAAATAAGAATAATTTGTCGTTAAAAATGTTGCTTGAGCAATAAGCATGCAACACGCAAAAACTATTAATACTTTCATCTGACAGCCGTAACCTTATTTTCGTATAAATTTGGCCCGCTGATAATAAAGCCCTCTCGGCTTCGACAGTGGTTAGTGGATTTGAAATCTGTGGTATGCCACCTCTAAATTCTTACCGCGAACAACGTCATCGTCAAACTGAGTTAACTTTCGGCGAATTTACTAGACGGGACAGATAATTCTATATCGATAGAACTTTGCATGAATTCCTTTAAATTTTCTTCTATTTCGATTGGAAGAACTTCCTCACTTTGATATATTATCAAACTTTCTTCATCTTCAATACATATGGAAGTTTCTGTTAAAAACAGATCTGTAATATACTAATCTAAACTAATAAATGTTTTTTATAGAAATCATATTTTGTTATTATTTATTTAAAAATACATTATAATGTTGTAGATAAATCATAACAGTGTTTAGTAAAATAAACCTGTTTGGAATAATTCTGATAAAGTTTGTTGTAAATGCAATATATTCTGCTATTTTGAAACCATATTTATCAAAAATAAATTTTATCAATAATAATAAACTTTCCAAAGCAGATTATCCAGAAACTTGCAAATGAGGGAAGCATGGTAAAAAATATTAAATACAACAAAATTTGGCCGTAACGATCGAATTTGTTCTGATCATTTTGAGAACAAATTCATGAATATGAGGGGAACATGCAAAAGATTATGCCTAAATGCCATTCCGACCATCTTCGCTTCTTCGTCGAATATATCGCGAGACCCTTTAGTTGAGTTGGATGGAAATTTCTTGGTTGAATGCATTCAAGATGTTGCGAATATGAACTTTTTCAGTTCATCTGATAAAATTATTTCTGGTACTGAAGAGTATAATGAATATAGAGAAGTTAAACCGATGTCAGCTGAAATTAGTTCCGAAGATGGAGCTATTCAAAAAATATTAAGATGTGCTAAAAAAAAGTGAAGGTATTATTTTCAATATTTTTTTAATGATTGCATTCTTATGCTAATAAAACATTTTCTTTATAGCCTTTAAAAACAGTAACACTTAAAAGATCACTTAAGATATCAACGTCCGAGGAATCATCGTCACCCAAAAAAAATATTCGGCGTAAAATCAAATTGAATGTTCATTTTTCGCCGCAATTCCAAAATAGATAGTTTAGAGACGGTTTTAGAAGATCTTAAGAGTCAAAATTTGCTACAAGAACAGCACTTTGTTAACTTGGTATCAATGTCGGGACCGGTTAAAGAAATTCTAAAAAGACAGCTTCGTAAGTCTAAGGGCTTATCATTTCCCAAACGTTTCTCGATTGAAATTACAAAGTTTGCAATGACTTTTATTCAACAAAAGCGTATAACTACGTTCGAAGATATTTAGTTCTCTATACTGCTCCATTCAAAAACAATTGCACAGTGGTTCCAATGTATAGAGGGGAAGACTGGTTTCACAGAAGAATCTTTTCATACGTTGAGATTTCTTGTAGATATGGAACGAGCAAATAATCAAGATGTCTTCTGTAACTTAGTTTTTGATGAAATTGGCATTCGCAGCCTTTGGTTGTGATTGTGAAGACATAGGGAATGATCTCGAAAGTGAAGAAGTAGTTATTCAGTAGGGATCAACAAGAGATGGAAAATACCAATAGGATATTTTCCTCTTGCTTCTCTAAATAGCGAGTATAAAAGTAATTTATTATCGCTCTGTCTTCATAATCTTTACGCCACGGGGGTTAAAATAATTGGAATTACATTCGATGGAAGTCCAGTAAATTTTTTACTAGCAAATTCATTAGGATGTAATACAAATGTAAAGAATTGTACAAATTTAGATTATTTAAATCCGGTGTTTATGTACAATGATGATTTTTTTTACTGAATCTTTAGTTATCTTGCCCGATTCATGTCACATGCTAAAATTTGTTCGTAATACACTTGCTGAAAAAGGTCCTGTATTAGATGACAACGGCGAAGAGATATCGTGGCATTATTTAGAACTATTATTACAGCTACAACCGATCAGCTACATTTGGGAAATAAATTGCGAAATGCAATTTTCAAAAATCAGAAAATGACTATTCAACTCTTCTGTTGCGGATGCTCTCAAATTTTGTAGAAAACAGCTAGATCTACCGCAATTCCAAGAATGCCTAGCGACGGTGCGATTTATTAAAATCTTTAACAATGTCTTTGATGTTCTAAATTCTCGGAATATCTCTCAAAGAGGAATCAAACAATCTATTTGTGCGGCGAGTATACATATGTAGAGCAAATTCTGATATTTGTTAATTCCGCTATAAACATCATGTAATTATCAGCCTGTTGTAACTACTTCTGTATTCTAACTTTAAAAAGCGTTAATTTTATAATTGAAAAATTCGCTAAAACTAAACTACTTAAGTTCGTACCATTCGACAAACTAAATCAAGACTACCTTGAACTTTTATTTGGTAGTATTAGGGTCCGTTTAGGCTCTAATAATAATCCCACAGTGCGACAATTTACTGCAGCTTACAAAAGGCTATTAGTTCCTAAACAAATTGCAGAATCAGAAGAAATAAACATACTAAATCCTATAAATGCGATAAATTTCACAACTGTCAAAAATATTTTACTTCAACCACTTCATCAAAATTCTAATATGGGCAGTTTCGATGTTCTTACAGACGGAGAAACTGTCTTTCTATCTGAAAATTCCGAATTACTTCAAAATTTAGATCTTTCGGAATTTATTTAGAATGCTGTAGAATATGTGGCTGGATTCATAGTTTTCAGGTTAAACAAAACACTTCATTGTTTCTGAGTAGATTAATTATCTCGAAGTCAATAGTTCAGTTAGTTCACTGATTTTTGTGACCAGCAAATCAGCTCCGAAGGAAATCTTTCAGAATTAATGCTTGTGAACCGAACGTAAATATTTCCGGCATACACATTAATGAAGACCATAATTTGGGACGACAAGGCCTTAAGATCTGGTCAACATTTTCATAATCCTCGGATATTAGTCACGTCCCTAAATCCAAAAAAGATCCACATACAGATTTATGAACCAAAAAGTGGCGTAAAGTATTAAACGGTCGGTATTAATAGGCACATTTCTTAATGTCTGATCAAATTTTGTAACAATAGAACTGGTATTGGACACCCTCCTGGGTGCCCCACGTCTAGATTTAGGAATTGCCGAGATTTTCGTTCCAAGAAAATTTCGTTTTTTCTTTTTAATTTATTTGAAGTTACTATTTCCGAAAAATTGTAAAAGAACTTAATCCAGTTTCGAACTGATGAGCTTATGATTATGAAAAAATCAATCTTCTCATCAGGCCGCGGCCTGATGAGAAGATTGATTTGAATTTCCAATTTAGGAAACCGAAAGTACCGTTTGGGCTATGTAACAGGCCTGGTGTATTCATGAGGTTCGTGAATAACATCTTTCGTGATTTAATACGTAAAGGGATAATGTCGCTTTATCTTGACGACATCATTATTCTGGCAACTGATAATGAATCAGCGATTGAAAACTTGAAAATTGTACTGAAATTGACTTCTGAATATGGACTCGATATTAACTGGAAGAAGTGCAGATTTCTTGTTAGACGAGTGGAATATCTCGGGCATGTTATTCATGACGGCAAGATAAGTCCATCGGAAAGCAAGACGAGGGCCGTGAGGAATTTTCCGCAGCCCAAGACAAAGAAGCAGATTCAGCAATTTCTCGGTCTGACGGGATATTTTCGCAAATCTGTATACAATTATTCGGTGATCGCCAGGCCATTAAGCGATTTGTTGAGGGAGGGGGGTGGATTTTGTGTTCGGAGAAGAGGAGATAATGGCGTTTAATTCGCTAAAACGACATTTAACGAGTAATCCTGTGCTTCAATTATTTAGACACGGACTGCCCACTGAACTCCATACAGACGCTTCAATGCACGGCTACGGTTCCATATTATGCAGCAGCATGATGATGGAAAGTTTCGCCCAATTTATTACGCAAGCCGCAAGACGACAGACGCAGAGAAAAAGTATAGCAGTTATGAGTTGGAAGTGTTGTCCATCATTTACGCACTTAACAAATTTCGCGTTTATTTGATTGGCACGCATTTTAAGATTATTACGGACTGTGCCGCTTTCGAGATGACGATGAAAAAACCAAGTTTGACGCCTAGAGTGGCAAGATGGGCGCTGTCTCTCGAAGAATTCAACTACCAAATTAATCACCGACCAGGTACCCGAATGAAACACGTTGATGCCCTCTCACGCAATCCAGTTCTAATTGTTGATGACGATATTGTTTCTCGTTTGAAGTGTGCTCAGCAAAGTGACGGGTTCATCGCTGCAGTGATAAAATTACTTGAGAATGGCCCATACAAAGATTTTATGGTAGAGAGCGATCTTTTGTACAAAATAAAAGATGGTAACCAACTGTTAGTCGTCCCGCGTAAAATGCAAGCAGAAGTGATAAAGCGTAATCACGATATTGGTCATTACGGTGTACTGAAGGTGCAAGAGCTGATCGAAGGAGATTTCTGGTTTGAAAAAATGTTTGATAAGATTACAACATGTGTCAAGAATTGCGTTCAGTGTATCTTGTGCAACCGAAAAGCGGGTAAACAAGAAGGATACTTACATCCAATCGAAAAGGGAAATCTACCTCTTCACACTATACATTTAGATCATCTCGGGCCAATGGCGACAACTAAGAAGCAATATAATCATGTGTTAGTAATGATAGTCGGTTTTACGAAGTTTGTGTGGATATATGCGACGAAATCCACAACGTCGAAAGAAGTGTTGGAGAAACTCCAAAAGCATATAGAAGTGTTTGGTAATCCAATGCGCATTGTGACTGACAAGGGAACCGCATTTACCAGCAACGAATTCAAGGAATATTGCGAAGTCGAAGGTATCGAACATGTTGCGATAACTACAGGCTTGCCAAGAGGTAACGGCCAAGTTGAGAGAATTCATCAGTCAATAATATCGGTCCTCTCGAAGCTATCGATAGACGCTCCAGATCGATGGTTTAAATTCGTCGGAAGTGTGCAACAAAGTCTTAACAATACGCTGAATCGAAGCATTAGTGCTACTCCGTTTGAGTTATTAGTTGGCACTAAAATGCATCAGAAAACGGATACGAGAATTCAAGAAATTATTAATGAAGAAATTATTAAGAATTTCAGAAACTCTCGAGATAGTTTAAGAGAAACTGCGAAGAAGCAAATAGAAAAGATACAAATTGAAAATCGACGATCATTTAAGAAAAACCGCAAAGCTCCTACGACCTACAAAGTCGGAGATTTAATAGCTATAAAGAGAACTCAATTTGGACCAGGTTTAAAATTGAAGCCAAGATTTTTCGGACCATACAAGGTGTGCAAAGCTAAAGAAAATGAACGCTACGATGTAGAAAGGGTAGGTGAACACGAGGGCCCTAAGAGAACGTCAACAGCAGCCGAGTTTATCTAGCCTTGGTTGGATTCGTCGTTCGAATCATCCGGGTCGGATGAGGAGTAGGATGGACGAGTGTGGGTTTCAAATCCCTGAAAAAAAATTGTGATATACATCCCTTAGTTTTTGTAGTAGACAACCTATTTTTGTTTTTAATATTATATAAGGAGCCGGTGATGTACGTTGAAAAAATAAAGACGCCTATATAATTTTTATTAAATATTCTAATAATAAAATCCCACATAAATTAAAAATGTTTGACCAGAATGATTAAAATTCTGCCCAATTCAATAATAACAATAACGTCGATCTAGCTGCTGATCCAGTGATGAAAAAAGCAAAAATCAGTGCATCAATGGAGTGGGACCTCTTTCAGATATTAATAAGTCAATTATACCGCACAAGTACATTTTACTGTAGCCGCTATGTAATACAACTATTTAGGAACAAATAATCCAATATCTGAAGAGCGTTAATAGCGAAAAACCAGAAAAGAGCACACATGAATTTTATCAGTTTCAAAGTGGGAGTGAGCAGCGAGTTCAACAATAAACTGTTTGATCCAATTCTTTGGCCTTCCGGAATAACAGTTAAACCGTTGATCAGCTACAATTAAAAAAACCGTGTCCCAGTTATCAATAAGCAACGGGTAAAAGTGTTGTGTTCATCCATTAATTTAAATAACCGACTATATCCTCAACTTTTTAAAATTGTTTCTAATTTTACTAAATTTTGTTTTCATTTTAGGCTTAATTTGAATGAAACATCATTATCAGAGACGAAACCTGCAATATCTGGCAAAGAATTAAATGTTCCGGATTGATTAAAGTTGGACATATTAACACACGCAGTCTATTTTGCAAGAAAGTTTAAAGAAAACGACCAAATCCTATTCCATCTTCACCAACAAATGAAGCATCAAAGAATGTAAAAGAAATGGAGGAATGGGATGATGTGAAAAAAACAGGCAGAATCAATAATTGGCTTTGTACATAGTTGAAGACAATAAGTTGTCCTTCACACATATTCGGAAAGCGTCAGTAAAAAAAGCAATAGACACGTGGAATGCTACCAAAGGCTTATAGTACTCACTAATAAAGTCCATTTCATATAAGCATGTGAAGTTATCCCGGTTTATCTTTCGAGAACAAATAAAAATGTACATCAGGCAACACAAGTGCTATCTCCGGGAAAATTCTTAACTGGCTGCAATCATATGTTTTGGGACGCAAACTACAAGTTAGTTCAATGGATTTTTGTTTCGGACCATTGTTGCTAAGTCTAGGGTGCCTCAGGGTTCCACTCTTGGCCCCCTTTTATTTAAAATTTGTATCAACGATTTGCCAACTGTTTTGTCTACACTTTACTTCACATATGTTAATGACGCTGCTGACTGTTCTAAACTTCAGTCTGATTTGTAAAATCTTTCAGTGTGGTCGAAGGCAAATAAATTAAGACTTAATATCAATAATTGTGTTACGATTTCATATACGCGCAAAGTTAACCACATAAATTTTCCATTCAACATTAATGATATTGTTTTAGTTAGGTTTCCGAAATTTCGTGATTCAGTTTTTTCGGTGCGTATTTGAAATTTAAGTCAAAAAGAAAATGAAATTTACAATTTTTCATCCTATCCCAGTTTTTTTCTTAACAATGTAATTTCCAATACCAAACGTTCAATATAATGATCATAATTTTAAATTTTTTAGTACCCATCTCCATAGAACTTCGTGGGCCGGAAATGATTCTTTATGTTTTCAGTTGGTAATTGTGTGGACTAACTTTGATGAAGACTTAAGACTAGCCGAGAACGATTGTGGAAATTCCACCCACCCGTGGCTGGTCTTAAGCCTTCGTCAAAGTTAGCACATACTATTACCAACTCAAAGCATAAAGAATCATTTCCGGCTTACATTTTATATTGAATATTTTGTATTGGAAACTACACTGAAAAGAAAAAGTTGGGATGGGGTAAAAAAAATTTAAATTTCATTCATTTGATTGTTTACTTAAATTTCAAATATGTACAGAAAAAACTGGGCTGGAATGAGACAGTGTTGCCTGATGAACACGCTTTTTAATGTGAACAATTTGCTGATTGAAATTGAATGAATAGTGACGATGCATGTGTTCTTATATTTCAGACGCTCGTAAAAGATTTTTTTGTCAAATTTTGCGGCATCGGCGAGAAAACCAATAAGTGGAGCGTGACGTTCATATTGATTATTTACCAAGAAGCTACGATAATTTAGTTACCAGTTGTTGAGTTTCAGTTTGTATGCGAATCATCAAATCAAAATGCACCAAAAATATAAAGGCCTGAAGAGGACGATTTCGTACTCCTAGTTGGAAACCAATAAAATGGCTGAATTTTGGACTCTGGAGCAATTCGGCACTTTGTTAGTAACAGGCAATTTTTTGAGGAATTATAGAAATCCTACAAAAGTTCAGCATCAGTATACAGGCCGTTGGGAGCAGTAACCTAACAATTGTAGATAATAAAGCTACGATTCATACAGTAGAAGCATGCGAAGTCTTGTTCGCTCCATATTTGATCGATAACTTGGCTAATATGGGCTGAGGTGACAAATTGGTGCAGCGGATACGATTGGTAACTTGCTCGTTTATCATTTACGAAACGATTGTCATTTACAATGATGTGGTTTGATACAATGAAAAAAAATAATTGATCGAAGCAAAGCAGGGGATATGGACTCACTAGAAAACAAAACGACACGTAGCAATTGCTTGATTTACCAGCCTTCAGAAACAAATAGGTATAAAAGTAACACCTAAGATAGACAACACCATTTATCGATAGAAAGGTCGTCTAGCAGAGCTTCAGTTGCTTGCAAGAATTTGGGGAAGACGACGACTATGTTCTTGTGGTGCCTGTAGTATGACAGAGAACATTTCATTTGCTATTGTTTGATGATTGCACTTGTACACCATTTAGATGTGGAAAATAGGAAATTAAGCGAAATCATTTTTACATGAAACAATCTGCGGACTTTGCAAAGAGTGATTCAATAGAAATTTGTTTGCAAAGAAGAGCATCTACGATTTGAAGTAGGCGGCTAAATTCTAGAACGTTGCGATTCACAGTGTCCTGATTAAAGCTGAATTTAATCAAATTGAAGTCGAAACATATATAATTCAAAGAATAAAATAATAGCAAAAGTAACGAACTGATGAAGGCAGTTGATTGTGTTTTATAATCAGAATATGACCAATCAAACATTATTTGGATATAACCATTTCTAAAGGCAGTCATGGAAGCCATGACTTAAGCTATGGATTGCATAACGCAAAACAGGCCAATACCCCTAACGAACTAACTTATGAAAAGTCAACTACACTACACTTCCTTTTCTATTAGCCACCAATATGGTGAGAAATTATAAGAAGAAGACCGTCAGAATTAATATCAGCGAAAAGTATTTGAAGAAGGCAATTTCTGATATTTTGTCTAATCACGTGGCTGAGTTTTTTACTTATCTTGAACCGCACCAGCTGATAACATGAAACCAAAACCAAATTCAAGGTCATTCAAACCAATCTTAGAAAATGTGGGTAAGACCTACTTTTTCTAATTATGTGGTTGAGGTTTTTCGAATTTTCAAACAAAAACCAAACATTGAAAAAGTTTAAAACTTTTATTTTCACAACTATAAAGACAACAACTAAATTATAATTAAGCAACAAAAATTTTTAGTAGCGTGTATTGCCCCCCCCCCCCCCTAGCTTGAATAGCCACTGTCTAACTTTTGATAAATTGTGAGCAATTTGAAAATTGCTCTAAGAGCGCGCTTCGGAGTTGTTCCATCGCATTCGGATTCGGAGCTGGAATACGAGACCGAATTCTTCTACTAAAAATATCCGAAATAAAAGTAGCTGACATCTGGTGAAAACAATACCAACAAAATTTAACCATACAACAAGGGACATCATAACTGCCAAACAGTTGAATTTGACAATAATCCCCTTTGCTTACATAGAAACCGACTACAGTTGATGGAAATCGCCAATATGATTCAAATCGGGACTCCTTGCCGGCTATGTCATCTCATCATCGAAATATTTACATCTGCCAAGTATTCATTCACGACTCTGGCAATATAAGTTCTTGGATTAACGTGCTTAGCATGAAATTATCGCCTATAAATGGTGCTTAGAAAACAACATATTCTTACAATATTTAGTTAATATAGTGAACGACCGGTATAGATCCGGTTTTAACCAGGTAAATCTCGGTGCGCGCTTCCATCGAAATTGTCACCCTTACCATGATTGATCCACCTCGAAGTCTTTCGCTGAAAGTCCGGTCGTCCCCATACTCGTTCTCGCCCAGCAGGAGACCGCAAAACAAAATCGCGATTCATCGGTGAATAAAAGTTAGCTCCAATCAGGTTCAGTCCAATTTCCATGTTCCCTGACATCTGGAACGTTTGTTACTCTTTGTCTGCCCGTAACATGTCGTTTGTTATACCTTTCCTCGATAAATCAGGACGAAACACGTTGTAAGATACTACAGGAAAACCGAAACTTATTGGCGATGTAACGTTGGCTTTCCCCATCTTTCAACAATGCCACGATTACCGTTAGGCTTTCTGCTTTTAGCTAATAACAACGTAACAAACTGATGAATATACAACAAAATAAAAACTCGGCAATAAAACGATTGCATATCGCAAAAATATTTTCACAAATGTTCGATTATTAGTTTGCCGATACTGAATGATCTTAAATTTGGGTTTTGTTTCATGTTTCCAGCTGGTGCATTTCAAAAGATATTCGCATCAACAATTCGGTGCGAACAAGTTGGGAGAAAATATAATTACAATAACAACCAACAATTTTCTTCTTTTCATCTTGATGGCGTTAAATCCCTAAAGGAAATACAAATACATAAAGTGTATTGCTTTGGTAAATTTACAAAAAAATACAACAACAATTGCATTAAATAAATCCAAAAAAGATTCCGCTAAATCTAATTATTTTTTGAATTTACTTAAATCAAATCCGATTTTTAGTTTCAATACCTACCACTAGAATTTGCTTCATATGAAACACATCAAACAAAAATTAAATTCAAAAATAAATCTTTGCGGGTTGCTTTCTGAAATTTTAAATCCAAACCTAAATCTAATCCTTTTTTACCAAAGCAATACCCTTATAATTGAAATTGAAAAACAGAGCCAACTAGGACTCCAAATAGGACTTCAAAAACGAATTTTAGATGAAATTCTGAAATTTAGGCAATTAAGAACGAACCTGGCTCTGTTTCAACTGACTTTGATGAAATACTCACTGAGCTATGGAAATGAGTTTCTTAAATGATTTTCAGATGAAATTCTTGAATTTGGCCAATCATGAAGGAATTTGGATATTTCTTAACCGACTTTGATCAAATTCGAGATGGAACGACGGAAAAGGGATTCTAAAATGAATTATAGATAAATTTCTGCATTTTAGTCAAATGCGGCATGAATGATGGAAATGGAACGAAGTTCTTGAATATGACCAGATTAAGGACTGAACAGGGTACGATGAAAATGAAATTGTATTAGGGCGGAATCTAGCCCATTAGGTTGGAACCTGACTATTTTTAATCGATTATTCTGGAATATGGCCAAGTAGGATGGAATTTGAATATTTCCTGATCTGCTAAGATGAAACTCGACGTATACGATGGAAGCAGATTTCTAAATTGATCTTTAGGTAAAATTCTAGAATACGGCCAATTAAATAGGATTTTAAAATAAATTTTTGATGAAATTCTTTGATAATTGATCTGAACCAGACTCAGGCAACAGCTGTTTAGTTACCATGGTGAGAACTATAAACATGGCTATACCATAGGATTCAATACACGGAATGGCTTATTGTGTGTCAGCAATTACGGGAGCAAAAATAGTCGAAATTTTGCGAAACTTCTTCCAATGATTTTTTGTTTTTTTTTTTTGTTTATTGATAAATCAAACATAGTTGGATGCATTGTTGAGGCGGAAAATAACGACAGTTTTGTAGTGAATTTAAAATAATAAAATAATGTTTGAACATTTATTTTTATAAAACTGAACACGAGCGAGGGCAATTAAAAAATTGAAAATCGTATGCACAGTACGAATCAGCTAAATTGAGAAATTAGATTTTACTCATCACAAACGTAACTTCATATTGTCACAAATCTTGCGCCCAACTAATAAATTCGAAAGGTATCGGAGCTGATTTTTGACCAGAATCGTATTGCGAAATTTCTATAATTTGTTTAAATTACTCCTAAGTGTAAATCGACTAAAAAAGCTATACTTTAGCCAGTTTTAAATCTAAATTTCCTAACGTTTTTTTTTTTTTTTTTTTAAACGCAGACCTAACAGCAAACTAATGAAAAACCACAGCAGATAATAATAATTTTGCCTCGTTATCTTAACCTAAGTGATGATGAAGGAGAGAAATAGTTGAGGGCAAATTATAACGTGAGAAACGTCTATACTCATACGAGATTCCTGAGGTGACATTTTGGTATAGACAACTCTATCAAAAAGTTAGGTGTAGGTGTAACCTAGGTTTAGAAGGTTACACAAAATATGTGTGATAAAAAGTGATGTGTGAAATAAACAGAGTATATTGTTTTGATTTGAAATAATTTTTATATTTTAATACACCAAATTTTAAAACAAATATTTTAATAACACAAATATTATTTTAAATTATTTTTAATTTAATGCAAATAAATTAGTGGTCATACTTGAAATGACAAAAAATATATGTGCAATGTTTAAACAAAAGGATGTACGTACATATAGCTATTTTATATTCGAATGTTGATAGAGCAGCTGTAGGTGTGATATTACCAAATTTTCACAACAATTTTTTACAAAACAACCTTTGTAAAAAATATTCCTAAAATAAGTAATTTTTCAAACTAATAGCAGTTTATTCTAAATTTGTGATTGAAATTTTGATTTATCGAATACTGTTCTTTTGTCATCTTTAACTAGGGCAAACTATTTGTGTTCGAATTTTAACTTCAAAATAATTCATTTTGCCGAAATTTGTGTAACTATAAAAAATCTAAAATATATTGTTGTTTGACTTATCAAATAAGAAGCATTCAAAATTCAGGGTAACTGAAACGTACGAACATGATAATATGAAAATTCGTTAAACTTTAAATTAAAAATTATTTTCTTTAACTTTAGAGTAATAGAGTTATTATTGGAGACGAAATATTAATTTTTTTTTGACTTGATACCGTTTTACACCGCATGTTCAGAAAATTGATCAGAAATTTAGCCCTTGGTCGTGGGTAATTACTCATCAACTATAAGCATTACCATGCGATATCACGTTCCGCGCTTCATCATATGATGGAGGAGGTGGTAGTGACATCTCGACGTTAATATCGCATTGAAGCAAGAGAGGTTATTGCTCGGAAGGTAGTGCCTGTTTATTTAGAAGTGAGGAGAAATAATTTCGCCACACTTCGAGGACAGTTTTAGTATTCATTTTTAATTGACCCGATTCATTATGCAACGATATTTATTTCTTCTTCCTTCTGCATATCCGATTGAAGATTCTCCTCGCGGTCATATAGGCGTTATATGGGGTTGTCTTCTTCAGAGATTTTTAGGCCTGGATGGATTTTGGCATATGGCGGACTTTGGGACATCGGTTATCTCCGTTTTGATAATGTCCCACTGTTCTTGAATGGAGTTAGGAAGTGGTTTATTTTCCAAGATTTCTAATACAGTAATCCCGAAGGTGGTCCGGGTAACTTGGTTGTTCAATGCCGCAGTGTCCTAACGAGTGATGTGCTTAAAACGATGATTATATGTATAATGTATGTGTCAACCGCTGTACTGTAAAACACAACAAAGGTTACCGGTTGAATCCTGACATCTATCGAAGTTACGAGAAGTAACGAAAGGAAAGTGAAAAACAATATTACCGCTTTCATTTTTTGTTCGTTTGAGTAGTTCGTTAGAAAATATGTGCTTGACCCTAAGTAGTTGATTAAACAAGATTTTAATTGGAAATAAAAAATTAATTTGAAAAAACGCGATTATATCTTAAATGTGTGTTAATCATTCCTAAAAGAAAATTACAGTCCACAATTAATATCACCTCGACACTCGAACATTTTGGTCCGTCAGAACCGCATTTTGTGTAATTGTGAATACTATCGAAATCGCAATATCATCTCGTTATCGTACAACGCAAATCGCAACCGCTTTATTCCATCACGTTCCAACACTGCATCATTCTGCATCACTATAGTCTCGAGGAATAAGAAGTGATTTGTAATCAAAAAAATAAATAAAAACGTGTTAAAAATCGGCAGTGCGAGACTCGAACCATCTACTTTATCGACGTATCGTTTTATAACAAAACGTCAAATTCATAAAAATAGCGTTTAATCGTTAAAAATGAGCGGCATTGATCGTATAAACGCACTCGTATCCAAACGGGGGTATGTAAAACAACGACTAACAAAACAAAAAGCTTGGTTAAACGAAACGCAAGCAAATTCGGATGAATTTTCGACTCGGTTGGAGATCGTATCGGATATCTATGAACAGTTTATCGATATAAATGCCCAAATTCTTGAATTAACGGATTACAATCCCGAACACGAAGAATATCACGATAGTTTCGAAGCCACATTCATTGAAGTGAAATCGGGGTTGCAATCAAAAATAGACGAGTTCAAAAAACCCAACACATCATCGCCAGAGTTATTGAGAACGAGTACATCAGATAGCACAAGAAAGATGCAGATACAATTACCGTTTATTAAACTACCGACATTTACCGGAAAATATGATGAATGGGTTTCATTTCGAGACATTTTCAAATCGCTGATAAATGAAGAAAGAAGTTTATCGGATATTCAGCGTTTCCACTATCTGGTGGGTAATTTGAGTGGCGATGCTCGTAAGCTCGTGGATAACGTCGACTTATCAGAACAGGGTTACAAACAGGCATGGAGTGCACTTGTTAATCGGTATGATAACGCTCGATTGATCATAGACAAACACGTAAACTCAGTTTTAAATCTCAATACCATGAGATCTGAAACATCAGCGGCGCTGCATAAATTGATAGATAATTGTGTTAATCATTTGACAGCGCTCCAAACATTGAAACAATCTGTTGATCATTCGGACATCATTATTGTCAACATAATTTCAGCACGTTTAATCGGAGAAACGAAGACATTGTGGGAAATGTCTATTGAAATAAACGAAATTCCAACGTGGGAAAAAATGCTGAAGTTTTTAAATAACCGTGCTCGAGTATTGGACGCAATTGAATCAAAGCCATCCCAGTCCTTAACAACGCCGAAGTCAACAGCTACATCGTTGCATAAGGAATCGAATAAGCCATTCGTTAAAAATTACTCCGGAGGATCCAGCCGAGTGTTCGCAACTGCTACAACACCAGCTAATGTATATTGTAGTCTGTGTGAGTCCAAGTTACATTACGCGCCGCAGTGCTCGCAGTTTATTCAGCTCAGCGCAAGAGATGGTTGACAAACTAAACCTATCGCCTCAGCCTAAACGAAGATTAAGGGTATCAGCGGAATAACGGCGGTCGTGCAATCAGCTGTGTCCACAACAATAGCCTCACGATTAACATCATATTCAAAACATATTCAATTTATGGTCGTACCGAACATTACATGCAAACTTCTACACAAAAGCAACAGTGTGAAGAATTGGTTAATTCCCTCGCATATAAAATTAGCCGATCCTCAATTTAATATTCCGCAACAAATCGACGCGCTCCTTGGAGCTGAATGCTACTATGAATGTCTGCTTATGGAGCAGGTTCATTTACACAAAGGATTACCAATACTTCAAAACACGTCATTCGGTTTTATCATTGGAGGAAAAATGGAAGGTATATCGAATGATTCCATTGCGCTTAATGTTACGATTGATTCAGCGGATACTGATCTTCAAGAAGAATTGAAACAACTCTGGCAACTCGAACCAGTCACAAGTCAAGGCCATTTTACACCCGAAGAAAAAGAATGTGAGAACATTTTTGTCAACACTTATTCCAGAGATGCATCCACTGGTCGCTACACCGTGGAGCTACCATTCAACGAAAATATTTCGAAATTGGGTGACTCAAAACAAGCAGCGATGAAAAGGTTCATGTACTTAGAACAACGACTCGAGCGTAACGAAGAATTAAGGAATCAGTACATCAAATTCATGGCTGAATATATTAGCTTGGGTCATATGGAACCAGTTTCGGATGATACCGCTGACCAATCGAACAATTTTTATTTACCGCACCACGCCATAATCAAACCAACAAGCTCGACCACCAAATGTCGCGTCGTCTTCGATGCATCGGCAAAAAGCTCATCAGGACTTTCGCTAAACGACGTCTTGCTTACCGGTCCCACTATACAAAACGATTTATTTTCAATTGTGCTACGATTCCGCAAGCATAATGTCGTATTCACGGGGGATATCGAAAAAATGTACCGCCAAGTTTGGGTAAAAAAGGAACATCGAAGGTACCAACGAATATTATGGCAAAACGAACGAAAAAGCCCAATCCAAACATATGAATTACGAACCATAACGTATGGAACATCGGCGGCACCGCATTTAGCACAACGAACGTTGAAACAAATACATATTGATGAATCGGAGAACTATCAGCTACCAGCCTATATCATGGATGACTTCTACATGAATGATGTACTTACAGGTGCATCTACTGAAGAAGAAGTTTACAGAACCGCACAACAACTGTCAGACATGTTAACAAAGGGAGGCATGAAACTAAGAAAGTTTTCATCAAACTCTATTGCATTGCTGCAGCAAATTCCAATCGAGGATCGAGAGCAACAATTGAGTTTAGATGAAACTCATACCAACCAAACAATAAAGACCCTCGGTATAAAATGGAACCCCGCATCGAAGATGTATTCACGTTCAACGTTGATTATCTTGACCCAAATCGAACGGTAACAAAGCGAATTGTGTTATCAGAGGTAGCGAAGGTATTCGACCCGCTGGGATTTCTAGGCCCAGTAATCGTAACAGCGAAATTATTCCTACAACGGCTTTGGCTATTTCAAATTGCCTGGGATGATCCACTCCCCACAACATGAGGCCGAATTTTGGAAGAATTTCCGACGTGAACTACCAGCAATTCAAACACTTAGGCTTCCGCGCTGCGTCAATACTGATGGTAAGCATATAGAATTGCATGGTTTTGCTGATGCAAGCAAATCAGCATATGGTGCTTGCATTTATATAAAATGCATCAATGATAACCATGAGATACCGGTTCAGTTAATATGCAGTAAAAGCCGAGTCGCTCCGCTAAAAAATGTTACCATACCACGTTTGGAATTATGCGCAGCACTGCTGCTATCACGACTCGTTAAAAAGACTATGGATGCCTTGAACTTGAGTATCGAAAAGGCAACGCTATGGTCGGATTCAACAATAGTTCTAGCATGGCTTAAAACTCCTACTAACTTGTTGAAAACGTTCGTCGCCAGCCGGGTGAGTGAAATACAACAGCTAATGTCGTCAATCGTATGGAGGCATATTGATGGAAAACTAAATCCAGCGGACATAATATCGAGAGGAATTATGCCCAACGAAATCAACACATTCAACACCTTGGAAAGTTGGTGGACTGGACCAGCTTTTTTATATGAACATTCTTGTCAAGCTCTCAACACGGATATCGGCATATTATCTATCGAATTGCCCGAATTAAGGCCCATTAGCCGAGTGTCATTGCATAGTCACGCGACTCCGGTTGACGATTATATGATAGTTTACTTCAACGATATTCCTCATATGTCACGTTACTGAGAGTTACTTCATATTGTCTTCGATTTATAGACAATGTGCGAAAGTCGCATGAGCACCGAATATTTCAATCAACGTTGTCAGCTCAAGAAATATTGCGCGGACCAACCTGCGTAATAAAATTAGTGCAACTTCAATCGTTCTCCGACGAACTTAAGAGTTTGCAAAATAATGGCGTAGTAAGACCGAAAAGCCCACTTAAGCAATTGGCACCATTTCTTGATCCATCTGGAATCATTCGTGTTGGAGGAAGACTCCGTCAAAGCAACTTAACGTTCGATCGCAAGCACCAAATTCTCATTCCGGACAAACATCACGTCTCTACGATTATAATGCGTCACCATCACGAAAAGTATTTTCACTGTGGGCCGCAACTCTTACTGTCGAAAGTGCGCGATACATTCTGGCCAATACATGGTAAAACCCAAGCAAAGGGTATTGTTAATCAATGCGTCAGATGTTTTAAACTAAAACCCAAACCAATGACAGAACTCATGGCCGATTTACCCGCAGACCGTGTGACACCCAATCGTGCATTTAACATCGTCGGCGTTGATAACTGCGGACCATTTATGACGCGCAACCAAAGTCCTCGTAGCTCGGCGCAATATAAATCGTATATTGCTGTTTTTGTTTGCTTTTGCACAAAGGCGCTTCATCTGGAGGTGGTTAGTGACCTTACCAGCAAATGCTTTCTGGCCGCCTTAAGAAGATTCATAGCTAGACGGGGAAAGCCGGCCACCATATACAGTGACAACAGCACCAATTTTGTGGGAGCAAACAACATACTCCAAGAGTTCAACACCTTCATCAATGCTAATACCAACGAGATTCTAAGATCTTGCGCTACCGAAGGAATTGTCTGGAAATTCATACCTCCCGGCTCACCTCATCACGGCGGTTTATGGGAAGCTGGAGTTAAATCCATAAAATTCCATATGAAACGGGTAGTAGCTGAACAATTGTTAAACTTCGAAGAACTAACAACGCTTATCATCGAAATTGAAGGTTGACTTAATTCACGACCGTTAACTCAACTCTCCGACGACCCTACGATCTTACACCTCTTACTCCCAGTCATTTTCTTACTGGAACGAATTATATCTATCTAAACGAACCTGATATAACCAGTACCACGATCGGGAGATTGCCAAAATGGAGCAAGATTCAAGCCATGGTTCAGTCTTTTTGGAAGAGATGGTCGAAGGAATATCTGAACACGTTACAACAGCGCTCAAAATGGATTTCGTCTAAACTAGATATCCGTATTGGACAACTAGTATTCGTATGTGATGAACGTTTATCACCCGCATCTTGGCTATTAGGACGAATCGTTGAAGTCCATCCAGGACGCGATGACCGAACAAGAGTTGTATCCGTCAAAATCAAATCTGGTATAATACGACGAGCCATTACAAAACTATGTCCCCTACCACTCGATGCTTCCCAGGAAGAATCTAGCCTTATCAGCAACTGTCTAATGTTGAAAAATATAATGTTTCAAAGCGCGGCGGAATGTCAACCGCTGTACTGTAAAACACAACAAAGGTTACCGGTTGAATCCGGACATCTATCGAAGTTACGAGAATACACATGGAATACACATTATACACATACTGATCCTTAAGTAGATTTCGACGATAATTCGATTCATGGGACTTTCCAGAAAATTACAGCCGTTGCCCCAAATGGTGGTTTTTTGTAAGTAGAATGGCAAAATCGGTCACAAAACAGCAATTTCAAAATTTTATTAAAAATATGAAATTAAAATATGAAATACGCAATCTGCAAATCTGCAGTCTATGTATGTAGTTTACTTGCTTAGCAATTTACAACTGCGTTGCAATCACCAATGTGGCCACCTGTAATCTTGGTGGAAGAATTTGTGTGGAGTCTTCCTCGCCAAACTTTTCGGAATGTGAGCCCTACCAAAAGCCACCTCTAACCTCTGCTTATTTAGTCCTATACTTCAATTGTCCGCCTTATAAGCAACCACTACTAAATACTGCCATGCAAAAAAGCTGTCCATCATTCATGTTTTATTTAAAAATCAATCAGAATATGAAGCTTCAACATTTTCCAACTGTCTGCTAAAAACCAACTTTGAGGTATACATTATCGGTGAGGCATTATCTGTGTTTCTGGGAAATTTAATCTCTCTAATATTTGCTGGGGTATCGACACACACCGACCTGCATTGTAATTCTGAATCTAAAATTTAAACAATGTAACAATATCACTAACATACACGTACGAGAGATATCATGATCTTATCTTCTCCACTGATCCCAGCATATGCAGTCGTTGGTACCATTTATCTGGAATGACAACAACTACAAACCGATGGATCGAAATTTTGCTAAATTCATAGGAACTATCTTCAAAAGATTTAGACAGGATTGTAGAAGCATTCTATTTTTTAATTCTCCGTACATTCAAAGATGCCATTCCTGTTTGTCTGAAATTTCTACAAAAAGTCATCCATTAATTTTTTTCCTCCCCCTTATGACCCTAAGTATTTTTGGAGTTTCTTTATTAAGCGAAAAACAAAGATCTTGCCACAATGTATTTTAAAGAGACCAGGACAACTGACCAATAAACCGTCAGTCATAGTGACAATTCAAGTTCATAAAACAAATATGGGGTCCAGTCTAAATTGGATATAAACGTACCGTCCTTATCAAACGAGGATTTACTACTATATGTATTGCCTTAATTAGATTCCATCCGTGGTTCTAAAGACTTACAAGCTTGAACTTGCTGAGCCTGTGTATTAACTTTTCAACCATTGAAAGCTGTCGAACAACGTGTCACGTTCAATTAATCCGAAGCTTATAATAAATTCTAAATGTTCATTCCTGACAACATTATACTGAAATTGGTGGTCAAAAATCGGGACCAACATCACCACATTCCGGAGTATCCCAATCATTGAGGACATTACCAGGATTATTCGGAACCCGAATGTGCTGTATAAATAGAATAATGCTTGAGGATTGTATTTATGCAAGACCTCATCGATAACAAACCAACAGCTTCCAGAGCTGTCATATGCAGGCTTAATATTATATCCTGTTTAGACTGTCGTACTGTGTGGTTGTGTTTTAATAAAAATTCTTTAAATTAATTTAATTAATTGATGTATAGGCTGTTTTGTATGCATATACGAGTATACTAGTGTTTATAATATTGTGCTGTGTTACTAATTTATCTTAACATAATTAATATAATATGTAATGATTTTCCGAACTAAATACATTGATTACAAATCTCAAATTTAAGTGAAATAATGTTTAATAACAACGTGTCCATTGTGCAATACGAAACGGGAACATAGCAAAATATAAGAAATATAGACTCATTATTTTATTTTTAACGCGGTATCTATTACGATTTAATATGGTGCGAATAATAATTAACAACTAGTTGATTCATCCATAAAAACTCTGTGATACAACTTATAATCATAATTATAACATTTATATTCCCGTTTGTTATAAACATTTAAATATTTTAATACAGTGAATTTTTAATACTGATAATGTCTTGTGTAACATGTAATAAAGTTTTTTCGGCTACTGATGTCGTTTCATGCAAACTTTGTGACGTACAATTTTGCTATGATTGTTGTGGTATTGATCGCGCCGCTATTAACTCTATGAAAAAGTTGGCGAATTTATGTTACTTCTGCAATAGCTGTAAAATTTGGTTCATAAATAAGGATATGACAAAGCTCTTAAAAAAAATTGACGTGATTGTTGACAGAGCTGCCGAAAAATTGGACTTGAAAAAAATTGAAACGGAGGTTGCTGAAAACCGCAAATTGATCAATGCCTTGCTGGATAAAAACACTAGTGATATTGCTAATAAACCATTATCTGCAGTAGTAGCTGAGACAGTGTCCAATCCCATTAGCTATACTTCGCCAGGACTAACACAAGTAGTCGTGGGTACTGGCACTCAGAACGACTCGATTAGAACTGTACCTTTACGAACAAACAATTTTTATATATTAGTCGTTTTGATCCATCTGTCACTCCTGAGCGAATTGTGGAATACATTTGTGATAAACTGCAGGACTGTTCACCAGAGGACGTTGAATGTAAATTATTACTAGCCAAGGATCGTGTTATCGATAACTCACTAACATTCATCTTATTTAAAATCTGATTGAAGGAAACCCATTACAATATGCTCAATACTTCTGAGGCTTGGCCACTTGGGGTCATAATTCGGCCATTTACCAGCTATCCACGTGTGGCAAAAAACTGGACCGGGCTAACATTTCCTTCCAAACAATAACATCTGCACCTGCCATTACACCATCTTTTATTCATTCTTAAATATATATTACGACAATTCGGGCGGCATTCGAACTAAATCTAAGTCTCTATATCTGTCAATCTTGGAGGAAAATTACGACGTTATTTGCATCACGGAAACGTGGTTGCATTTTGTTAACTATAAAAGAAAATCTGATGGTTACCCTTCCACAATGTATTGGAAAGACCGAGTCTGTGATAACATTCTAGATAAGGTTAATTTGTTTGCGGATTTCTTTGAGAGCGTTTATAATCCAGATTCAGGTTCTAATTTCTGCGGCTTGAATATGCAATATGAAAGCATATATGCAGCAATATGAAATTTTCAATGTTTCGTTTGGAAATTGATACAATCTTATCGGAATTGTCAAATCTTGACATTAACCATAGTGCCGGCTTTAATTTGTTACCGCCTTTATTTTTAAAATTGACCGGTAACGCAATTGCCGCCCCGGTGTGCTTTCTATTTAATAGAAGTCTAAGAGAGGGATATTTTCCTACTCTTTGGAAGCGATCGCTTATTAAACCTATTTTCAAATCCGGGATTCGTGGTAACATTGAAAACTATAGGGGTATTTGTATAATTTCAGTCTTACCCAAGTTGTTTGAGAAACTTGTTAAAGAACGATTATTTTTTCATGTGAAAACTTTTATCTCTCCAAAACAGCATGGTTTCTTTCCAGGCAGATCAACTATTACTAACTTACTCTTGCTTACAAATTGCGTCTCAAATGCCTTATATAGGGGGAAAATTGTGCAGGTTGTGTACACTGATTTCTGTAAGCCCGTTGATAAGATTGATCATGACTTGCTGTTGAGGAAACTTGATTCCTTGTATTGTAGTTTTCTCCCACTGGACTGGATCAGATCTTATCTTGATTCCAGAACTCAGATAGTAAAGATTGGTGGTTTCACATCCATAGTTATTAATGTCACCTCGGGAGTACCTCAAGGTAGTCATTTGGGTCCTATGCTTTTCATACTATTCATCAATGATGCATCAATGACGCAAGAGATTTCCAATCCGACTTAATAATTTTAGTATGTGGTGCACAGCTCAGAATTTGACCCTAAACATTTCCAAATGTAAAACAATCCGTTTTACCCGTGCAATCGCGCCCGCTAGTTTTGATTTTTTCCTGGATGGCTGTATTATTGATAATGTTGATACGTTTGTGGATCTAGGTATAACATTTACGTCGAACTTATCGTTCAATAAGCACATTGATATTTGCATTTCTAAAGCGAATTCCATGCTTGGGTTTATTAAAAGGTTTTCGAGGGATTTTCAAGATCCTTATTCTATTAAAATATTATATGTATATCTCGTTTGTGCGTTCGTTGTTGGAATATGGTGTAGCAATTTGGAATCCGTTTTATGGTAACTGTTCAAACCGAATTGAAAGTGTTCAAAAGCGCTTTTTAATGTTTGCTCTGAGAAGGTTACGCAGAGATGAGAACCTACCCGCTTTTATACTTCCACCGTATCGTGGTAGATGTAAATTAATAAATATTGAGCCGCTCTTTATCCGCAGAATCGAAATTGGCGCGTTATTGGTTAGAGACTTGTTGATGTCTAAAATTGACTGTCCTGAGATTTTGGTATTGTACGATATATATACTCCGTTACGGACCTTTCGCGTTAGAGACTTCCAAATTAAGCTGCCTTACATTAGGCATAACTACGGTAAATGTGAGCCTGTTTATCAATCTACTGTTTCTTTTAATAAAGTTCGATCGGCTTTCGATTTTAATCTGTCAAGGGAGGCATTTAAGAATTTGATGCCTAATGTTCTTTTAACTTATTGGTAATTTTTCATGTTTGTTTTACTTTACTTTTAGTATATATTATTGCATTATTGAAAAAATTGTAACCAGATTGTATATAATTATAAAGTTGGTAAATAAATAAATAAATAATATTTGAACTTTACTCCATGTTTTGTGTTAGTGGTTCTTGAACTTTCTTGAGGCAACCCCAATTTTTAAAACGGGTTTTACGAAAAACGAGTGAACTAGTATTTAAGGAAGGCTTCAATGAAATAATAACATCCATTCCTGAATTCCAGCTATTTATCGTCCACTGATCGCAGCTCAGCGCCAAGCAAGACCTCTGTTTGACAAGAACCACGTAAGTTGGCAACTACGGCAATGGAAATGTTTTTGTTGTTTTCGAATGTAACCAGGAGTACTAGGTAGTAGACCGCCCAGAATTAGTAATATTATAAGGCGACGTGATGATTATTGTGTTTGATTTGGTCAATTGATAATCGACCTTCGCATGGTGTAGAAGGCCAAAAATAGTGTGGTCTTATCTTTATGGGGAGAAGAAAAGCATTCTGTCAATCACCAAATTTGCCTTTTCTTGCAATTTAGTAAAACCATTTTTTCACATTTCTTAACAAATTCTTTCAGGGCCACTGGCAAATTCATTTTAGTAGTAGATCCGTATTAGGTTTACATAAGAATTGAGCAAGAGAACATTATACCTTTCCTTTCATCCGGATTATTTAAATACCAAGGTCTGCAACCAATATGTTTGCCCTCTCGCCTTGGTAACCTCGTAGAATTGAAATTTTAATGAGAAAATTAAAACTTCAAATGTATTATAAATCATAAACCAAAACATTATCATTATTTCTTGCAGACATAATGGTTTCTGATTAACGTAAACCTAAATATACAACACTTGTTAACAAAACAATAATTTTTCATAATTTCATTTAGTTTTGCTCAGAAGCTAAGCTGATTAAACTCTGACCAAACTGTCAAGCTAAATATCGAATTAACCTCGCGTGCACCTCATTATTATCTAGTTGTTGATCTTTTGTTAACATTTTTTTTATAAACTGTACACCGAACAAAAATTGCACTAAAAATGCTAGAGGTTACCTCACCAAAAAAAATTCATAGTCTTTAACCGCGCGACACGGTGCAATACTCGCTAAAATGTTCTACTTCGACGAGTACAATCAAAAGAAATCTCAAATAAGACAATTATATCGTAGAGTGGTTTCTTCTTTACTTTATCAGATGTTGTTTAACTTAAGAGACTTTATTATTTTTATGTCAATATATGTTGTTGTTGCATTTTTACATATGTACATACCTTAAATCATTTTACTTTCACTGAACAACACAGAAGAAAAAAATGTGCACATGTTTTAGGTATATCGCGCATGAATCCATCATTGTGGAACAAATTTTTAATTTTTTTATGTTTTGCTTTTCTATCGCATATTTAGCATAATGTTGCTACTTTTTATTTATTAGTACCTTGAAAGGTAGTACTTACATAAAATATTTGTCCCATAATTCGCGCACGTAACTAAACTTTAATCTACAAAAAAGTAGCACTAAATCGACAAAATCTAAACTTTTTAATTTTTATTTTAGTTTGGGGGACGGGATGGGGGCAACAACAATATAACTAAATATTTACGTAAAAAGCGCGAAATAAATTTATTTAAAAGACGCGCTGCAGTATAACTTAAAAAAACTGAAATATGTACATTAAAAAAAAAAATTTAATGGTGGGAAATCATTTTCGTTTTCTTGGATGTCTTAAAAAAAATGCAATTTTGTACAAATTCTGTTAATTTCAATCAGACATTAACCATTGGAGAGAACGGTATATAATTCACTGTAACTATAGTATCTTTAGATAAAAATGAATTAAACTATGTGAATTAAGTTGTTTCGTGAATTAAAAAGAAAAACTTGTTATGTACATATATTTACAACACATAAACGATTTCTAAGTGATATAAGTGATATAAGTGACTTGTGACTAAAATTAAATATAAAAATTAAAAAGTGGATTTAGTCGATACAACAAAAAGGAATAGTTGTTTAGAAATATCGAAGTACATAATATACGATATATAACTTTCGCTTAGTTTTTTGTGGATAACGGAGTGCAGTGAATTTTAAATATTTTTTTTGTATTTTTTGTTCAACAACATAATTTTGTATTTGAAAGTACGTGCATTTCTATTATATATTATTTTCAATATACTACATAATATACAATTAGAATGGTGAACAGAAATTTTTGTGAGATTTGTAATTTTGGAAGATTATTGAAACGTTAGCGTTATGAACAGTGGTTTCATCCAATGAAAATATTTATTTTTATATTTATCGTGTGTACGAGGCTGGAAAGTGTGTCTAATTACGGCTAGACGCAATTTAGATATACATATATGATTTTAGCAATCTTTCACTCCAGTTGGTTTACAGTTTTAATTTTTGAATATACTATTTCGTAATTTGTGTCAAAAGTCATTTGAATTCAATAGATTTGAAAAACTTTCGTTCGCAAAGTGGCAGTAAACGGTTAGATGGCAGTCTATAACAAAATGATAATTTTTTTTGTAACTATTAGTGATGCTATAAATTTTATGTTTTGGAACAATTCAGTTTGATGTAAATAATCAAAAGAGTTAACACGTTTTATTGCGGCCCAAAATATAATAAATTCTGATCTAAAATTAAATTTATAAATTACAAAATTTCGAAATATTTTTCCACTTTTCAAATTTTCTGTATTTTCTATTCACAGAGTTTGTAAAACTCAAACTTATTAAAATCAGAATTATCGAATTTTAGAAATTTAAATAAAATTTATTTGGAAATAAATTTATTATAAGACAAATATTCAATTATTTGTTTTGTTACTAAAGTGTTTTTAGCACTATAATAGCCTATCTTTTAACCCATCACCATTTATCTTAAGGCCACTATCAGTCAATTCAAACATTATATTGGACAAACGGCTAGGGAAGTGAATAAAATATGCCTACAAATCTGTTGTAATAACATAACCTTCTCAGCAAATTTGTACAGCGTATTAATTTAATGTTATAGCCAACATTTTCTGAGCTCTAAAACATGTATTATTTACTTCAGATATTAAATTTATCAAATGTAAGATAAATAGTGACGCTATATGTTAAAATAGCTTTCGCTCTAAGCATACATATTTATACAACAATACAAAAAGAAACACCGTGACTAGAGCATATAATCCCAGGACCGAAAATTTCATCACATCAATTTATATTCATATTTTCTACTTAACCTAACACAAACAAAACCTTCTTTACATTTAATGATTTTGAAAATAATTTATGTCAAAATATTTATTTAAGGTAATCTCGATAATCACAAAAAAAAAAAATTAACACATACGAATAAGACATTACCGCGTAAATTGAGATGTTTCAAAAGTAAATTTTGGAATTGATATTTCAAAATAAGTTTCAAATTTTGATTAGCAGATCAGCTAAAGATTATCTATCGACACTTAAATTTCTATAAGGTGCATTTTACGTTGATAATGTTCTAGAACTTAGAAACTGTGTTTTTAGTCCTCTGACACATACAAAACTAACAAATTATTTTAAATTTTGAAAATTTTAATTAAAAATGAATATTTTTATAAAGGTTTGTAGTTAAATTTCCGAATTTTCTCCGCTTTATTTAAGAAAAGCCTAAATTTTTTAAAAAGGATTTTCCTAACTTTTTTATTGAAATTCAAAATTAAAAAAAAGTTTCGATATTTGAAATAAAGAATTTAAAAAATTTTTGCAGCAAAATTCTGACAAGGAAATTTGAATTCAATTTTTTTTTTAAATATTTAAAATTTACGGTACAAACAAATCGGATAACATTTCTTCTTAAAAACAGTGCACTATAACATAAACTATATTATGGACCCTCCTACCTATCGTAACCTCATTTACTCACCCATTTTCGAATTCAACATTTTTGTGAAGCGAATAATTTCATTAAATAACAAAATCGACAGATAATATGTTATAATTTTGTTAAACATTGCAAATATATTTTAGGTTATCCAGATTCCGAAATTTAGAAGAAGAAGATTAATTAATTTGTATTAACTGATTTTGAAATTTAAACTTCTGTAATTTTGATGGATTGAGTGTATTAAGTTTCAATTTTGAAAGAAAAACCGTTAAATTTAAAAATTGTAAATTTTTTTGAATTTCTTCAAAATTTAAAGATTTTTTGAGGGATATCATTTAAACCAGGATACGCTTAGATGACAACTTCAGAGAGTCGTGCAATATTCATTTAAGCTAAAAAATATAAGTTAACCTAATTTTTTAAGTTGTATTAAAATCGCCAAGATTTATTTCCAACTCGACTGCAATAACGAAATCGACAATTCATTTTTTGTCATGGCAAATTACCTTACAAAGAGCTTCCGTAATGTGACGTAAACGCGCTTTCGTCATAATCATATATAAGATTCATTTTCCATATCAATAAATCAGGTATTTAGCAAAATGTAACTTTGAACTATGAACATAAATTTTGTAATTTCATTTAATTCAAATTTTAGTTAATCTATTACGGTTAGTGTTTCCAATCTGGAATCCCGGGATTCCGAAATACCGGGATCCCGATCTGTTTTATAATCCCAAAATCCCGGGATTAAATTAAAGAAAACCCGGGATTTAAATTGGAAAAAATCAGAAGGCTGAATTTTAGTTTAATACTAAATTTAATACTGAACTTAGATGTTGCGCTAAATTTCATGTTGGCAAAACCTGACGGAGCTGGATTCCAGCATAAGTCGGGAACTTTTTCGGCTCTTGTTTCAAGATTAAAGGAAAGAAGAATTAATTTAAGTTGATTGGCACATTATCTCCACAAACGACCAACGATACATTGTATGAGACCTTAGCCTTCATTCCGTCTACAAACTCGATAAATTTAAAAGTCATGTCGAACTTCCTGGAGAGATTAAATTCAATAAGAAATTATCCTTGGATTCCGAATTTCCAATGCCCTTAGCGACATTGAAGAATTATCGATCGAGAAAGAAGTAATTTCAAACCAGCCTTTGAGCATGAGTGATCAATTAAACCAGACGATGAAAGAAGGTCTTAAATCTACAAGAAAAGTTTCAAAACCAGAAAGCTAAAGCTCCAAGCTAAAAAAGGAAATGTCATTGTTTAAAAGTGGTGGAAGCAGAGGTGACTATCTGGAAAAAATTTGTAATTTTATTGTGGCTGTAAATCCAATTAGTATTGAGTCCGAACGAGCATTTTCTGCTACGGGGCTTATAACATCAAAACCTTGAAGCAACCTTTAAAAGGAGATGATCGACACATTAAGCTTTCTAAGGACATATTTTAAGAACAATAGCCAGTAACAAATGAAACCAAAAATTTTCATTATATATTGTTCATTCTGTAACAATTATATGTTTTAAGATAATATTTCTTATTATTTAGTGTACATTATGTTTCTGACGAACTTTGTGATTTATGTATACAAAATAAAAAAAACATTTTAATCGAAAATCTTAAATTTTACACGGTTACTAGTATTAAACAAATTCTTATTACTAAAATTCGAATCCCGAATCCCGGGATTGATATTTTCCGGAATTTTTGGAAACACTAATTATGGTGTCACCGTAATAGATTAACTTTTTGCGGTGAAACCTACGTTAGAAATTTGAATGAAATATTTTTAAAATCTTATGCTGTGTGCCTCATGTCGATTTTTTCGACTAATAGCTGATTTACATTCAACGACTTTCGACGTCCGCAAAAAAGTTGATACACAACATATGAAAAACAACAAAGACAAAAAGAAAAAAATAATCTTTTGCGACTTTTGGAACGTCAACCGAAAGTTATTATTCTTTGACGGAAATAACTAGGCTTACTGTTTGAAATTTCGTGTAAATACTTTTCGTTTTGGCTTGCGTTCTGGTTAATTTACAATGTTAATTTGTGTCTTTTGGAATTTCTTAATATTTCGTACATAAAATTGTCTACAAAATATTAAATTAATTTATTATCGGTATAAGAAATTCTTCAATGACGTATAGATTGGTTCGCCCAAAAATGGAAACAGATTATTTTGCTAAAGCAAACAAACTAAAAATTTCTGTTTGGCCCAAAAGTTTCTGCCCACAAAATGGGAATCGCGGTTGTAGCAACATTAATGATTTTTAACCTAAGAAAGAGGCAGGTAAAAATGGATAATATACTGCGAAAAACATATCTAAGACTGTTATTAAAAATTGAGGCGAGAGGTTTTACCCTTAGGCGCTTTTCCATTAGACGACACAATAACGATATATCGCCGCTGATACACTGATAAATCGAGAACATCATTCCCCTGTTGTATCGGTGCGATTATTAATTGACATTCTGACTAACATTGTCTTTAATTATGGGATGTAGCCAAATCCGTTTTAAAATAAGTGCAAAATGTACTATTTACTTATAAACAACATAATAGTACAACAAGTAGCAATAGCGACTGACATATGATAGTTTTGTAATTTTTTATCGCCACCGATATCGATGAAAACGTTCCAATTTAATTGAGTACACCGATATTATCGTTATTCGACCATTCGTATAAATTCAGCCTGAATTTTGAAAGAAAGTTCATACTTCTATTCAGAATAAATCTGTGATCACAATCACAAAGCATAACAGCTTATGTAAGTCAAATTTGACAATTTTTAAATTTTAAAAGCTACTACGGCTTGCGTCCACAGCCTCTGGCTACAAGGCATTATTACTTAAGTCAAATTTAGTGAAGTTACATGAGAGATAGAAAACGTTCCGTATTGAAAATAATTATTGGCTTAAGTCGGCAAGCGTCTTTGGCTTGTGACCGACAACAGAAATATTTGTAAATTCAAAATTTTAAAATTTCGAAATTTTTTAAAACAAATTTTACAATTATGTTTTCCAATTTTTTAATTACTTTTAAGAATTTAAAATTCAATGTGAATGATTATTTTGAATGTTTACAAATTTCGAATTAGAATAAATTTAAATTTTTAAAATTTTCCGGGTCATAGAGTTTTTGAAATTTAGACAATCAATATTTTTTTCAAATTCCAGTCTTTGTTCCACTCCTAGGAAAAATTAATCAATCAAGCAAACAGTATTGTAAAAATCCAACGGGAAAGAAAATTAAGTTCTTAAAATACTTCACTAAATTTACTTGCAGGTTTAAAACCAATGTATGTTGTAATTTATAGGAAAATTTTAAAAATAAAAATTCTGAATCGTTATGAATTTCGAAAATAAATATAATTTCGAATTTTACATGTAACATAAATTAAAATTAATGATAATCAAATTTATGGTCAACTAGCCAAACAAATTGACTAAGAGGACTCTTTAAATATCTAAATAATGTTATCACAACTTACGTTTAGATGTTTCAAACCTACTAAACTCATTCATACATCCATTTCTCTAATAAAAGCTTCCGTCATGCGATCTTATCGGGCTTTTGTAGTACTACTTATAAATCTGTTTCAATTTTTGAAAATTCGGTTAATCCAAATTAAAATTATTAAATGTGTATAAAATTCAAAACAACCAATTTCTTAAATTTTTACCATGCTAACCAATTCCCGTAAATTCAGCTTACACGTTGAGAGAAAACTACTTTTGTTCATTTTCAAATATAATATTTTTGCATCAATAAAAGAATTTAGACGTTGCAATTATTTTTATAATTAAGAAAAAACTTTTATTGAAATGCCACTAACTTATTTAAACATTCGAAACTTCAAAGTTTTTAAATCAGTTTCTCAATTTTCGAATTTAAAAGTTCAAAAGTATTATAAAAATTTTGCAATTCTGATAATAAAAATGTAATTTTGAAATTTCGAAACTCCCAGCGTATTAACATATTTAAAAGACAAGCAATTTTTAAATTTCTTTAGTATCAAATTTGATTACAAAGGAGTTTTCGTAAAACTCGTATATCCGATGCATTTTATCCAGCTAAATGAAACAATTTCTAAATTAAAGATTAGCTAAAATATGTAAAAACTAAAAATTTGGCATAACTGAATTTTTTAAAATTGTTTTCATCGTTACCAATTTTGAATTTTTTTTATTTTTTTCGCCAATATTTATCAACTTGAGCTTAATTTAAAACAAATAAACGAATGTGGAACTTCTCCGTGTTCGTTAGAGTAATTTTAATTCAACTTTGTAACGTCACTCTTCCATATTCATGTAGTTAGTTCATTTAACAACATAACATTATAAAATGTATTACATTTGTATTTTACTTCACTTCTCTAGTTGTATTCTTTTGAGAAACAACGTGTTATTTACAAATCTAACCTTAAATAAATAATTTTTAAAGTAGGATTACACTGTTTCAGTTTCCATTGTGATAAAAACACATTATTTTTATCAGGTTATGGGCCCAGGGAACAGTTTGTGAATTTTATTTTTTTGCCGAGTTTGTTAAAAAAAAAGGAGAAATGATTTCTATTCTGGAAAACAACACATCGAAGGTGGCTCAATTCGATGGCAAGAATTTTGGCAATTGAAAATACATATCGGCTTAGTCCGAGTTCGCGACAATATTCTGCGGAAAAATTTTCAGCAGGATTGCATGCGATTTAAAAATATTTTATTCGGAAGGGGAAATTTGTTTACGAAATAGACTACATTGATTGGTTGCCTGCTGAAAATTTTTCAGCAGAATATTGTCGCGAACTCGCACTTAGTATTCTTTTGGATGAAAAGGGATTACGTAAATTTATCGAGACCGATTTAAGCGATATTTTAAAAGCGGAGGAAAATCAATCTGTATAAAACCATCGAGAAAGAGGAGAAGTCATGTATTTCGATTATCGTGCAAAGCATTCATAACAGCCAGCTGGAATATGTAAAGGACAAAACGACCGCAAAAAGTATGTTTGATAATATATATTCAATGTTCGAGCGAAAAAGCATTGCGGAACAACTTTTACTACGAAAACAGCTGCTGACAATGAAAATGCTGCTAGATGGGGATAATATTAGTGATAATTTTCTGAATTTTGACAAAAAGATTCGTGATTTGAAATCAATTGATACAACAATGGAAAATATCGATGTCATTTATTGTTAACATTACCGAGAAGCTACGATAACTTGATTACTGCAATCGAAACGATGAATCCAAATGAATCGATGATAGATGTGGTAAAAAAGGACACATACAGTCGATGTGTTTCTCCAAATCTTTTAAGAAGCAGGTAACATAACCTCAACAAATCTCGTATGCGCAGTTGATAACCATGATAAATTTGAAGCAGCGAATGCATGCAATCGAAACAGTAATAACGAAGAGTGTATAAACATGGGGCAGAATCGGGACGATGATACAGCGTTGATTAAATTCATATTGGACTCTGGTGCTACGGAGCACATGGTAAATAGCAAACATTATTTCAGTGAAATAACGAATATAAATGAACCAACAATCCAGGTAGCAAAGAAAAATCAACAATTAAAATCGAAACAGCGAGGCAACATAAAAATTAAAACTTTTTTACGATAAATTTAAAGCGACAGTGATTAATGGCGTGTTGCTGGTTAATAATTTGGAACACAACTTACTTTCAACAAATGCTTTGACCAATCGAGGATTTAAAGTAAATTTTGTCAAAGATTGTGCGTACATTTCTTTCGATAAGAAATTACCAATTTGTTGCAAATAAAAAAGGAAAATTGTACGAGACAACATTTCATGTTTGCTGGTTTTTCAAGTGAGCAACGATCGAATATGTCTCAAAGCATGCTGCATTTTCGACAAGGACACCTAAAATGTTTTCGACATGAAAAAGTTAATTTCAAGAAAAATGGTTTCTGGTTTGGAGCAAATAAAAATAAACACCGAATCACAATTTTGTGAATCATGCGTCTATGATAAACAAACAAAAATGTCATTCCCACCAAATAAGCAGTTACGATCGAGTCGAATTTTGGAATAATTCCACACAGACGTTTGTGGACTAATGAATGAACCACGCGTACAACAATGGCCTTCTGTATTGAATGAAAAAGCGAAGTATTTCTGGAATGAAGCTGTAGTTGCAGGAAATTATTTAAAAAATCGATATCTGACGTCTGCATTAGGCAAACCGTTTATCGATAAAACGCCAGCAGAACTTTGGTATGGTACGAAACCAGATTTATCAGATATTCGAATTTTTGGATCAACATGTTATAATCACATTCCTGTAGATTATTGTAAGAAATTGGATGCGAAATCCTTGAAGTGTATCATGTTTGGTTATGGTACATCACATCATACATATAGATTATGGGATCTGGATGCAAATAAACTAATTATTGGTCGACATGTAATATTTGATGAAAGATCAATTCTGAACAAAGCAAAAATCATCGAAATACCAGATTCAGAGGCCGGAAGCGAACAAACCAATAAAAATGATGACGAAACATTAGTTGGTACTATTAATACAACTGACAAACATTTCAACGATAAGAAAAAAATATCAATAGACAACAGTGTTAGTACGGACTGCACTGATGACAATGATAACATCGAACTGCGTAAGTCCAATCGAGAACGAAAGCCAGTTCAACATTATGGTGATTGTGAATACTCGGCACATTTTGCTCTATCAGCTCAGGAATACGTACAAAATGATCCAACTTCAATTCAAGAAGCGAAAAAACAACTAGATTGGCCATAGTGGTACATGGCCATTGTGTGATCGTTGTTTATACATCAGGGTCGCAAATGAGTGTCAGTATGAGTCAAACGGAATATGTATTTTAGAAAGATGTTAAAGAAATTCGAAATGGCCGATTACAAGGAGATAGCGACACCAATCGAGGATGGCGTTGCATTACGAAATGGAAAATTAAACAATTGCAGAGAACTCAGTGGATGTCAAACATATGCAACATTAACCACTCGTCCGGATTTGTGTGTAGCTACGAATTATTTTAGCCGATTTCAATAGGCATTTTCGGAAATAGACCAAGGTAACTTCATAGTAAGTTTCAAACATTAAAGTTACGCATCTATTTACGAACGATTAAAGTAACTTCAGTACTAAAAAAAGTAACTTCATGAAACAAACGCACTCAAAATTCTATCTTTCTTTAATGTTGTTATGAAACTGAACATTTCAAATATGCAAAACGGATACTACGATACATTCAAGGTATAAAAAAACATTAAAAATTGTTTATAAAGAACATATCAATGCTGAACCATTGGTTGGGTATATCGACGCCGATTGGGCAGGCGACAAAAATGACCGGAAATCAACATCGGGTTATGTTTATAAAGTTTTTGGCAATGTGGTTAGGTGGTCTACGAGAAAGCAATCCACTATTAGTTTGTCATCAACAGAGGACGAATACATCGCATTGGCTACTTAGTGGGATTTCTGAAGGCAAGTGGCTTCGAAGCTTGCTTAATGAATTAAATATCGAATATGGATGTATTACAATTTATGAAGACAATCAATCATGCATTAAAGTTGCAAAGGAACCGCGAGAACAAAAACGAATGAAACACATTGATGTAAAATACAATTTCATTCGAGAATCAATTGCAAATGATTTCTAGCTGGAATTCATTCGAACGGAAGATCAATTACCCGATATTATGACGAAGAGACTCAACCAAAAGCTGTTTGTGAAACATCGTGCGAATTTAAATTTAAGTTAAAGTTTCATAAAAATTAAGAGGCCGTGTTGGTTAGAGTTATTTTAATTCAACTTTGTAACGTCACTCTTCCATGTTCAGATAGTTAGTTCATTTGACAACATGCCATTATAATGTATTACATTTGCATTTTACTTCACTTCTCTTCTAGTTGTATTCTTTTGAGAAACGCGTTATTTACAAATCTAACCTTAAATAAATAATTATAAAAGTAGAATTACACTGTTTTAGTTAACATTGTGATAAAAACACATTGTTTTTATCACTCCCGCCTCCAATTTTATAATTTTGTGTTAACATTTTCGTTTAAACTAAAACTTTGAAGTTTTTCAAATTTTCGATTACAATGAACGCTAGTAAACTTTCAAATTTTCGAAATTGTATACATCAATGTCGACGGTTTTACTAAGGGTCCCTCAGCAAAATTATAAAACATAGATGTTGAAAATTCGAGTAAATCAAATTTTAATTAAATTCAGGGTAAAATTTTTGAAATTCGAAATTTTTTAAAACGACATTTTAGATTTTTCAAATTTCGGATTACAATCAACTTCAGGAAAGCGACCAATTTGCAGAATTTTATGCATCCATATTGAACGTTTGGAAACTGGATAACATTTATAACTTCATCACGATTTCACTGTGTAGCAACAATTTATGTCTTTTCATTCGGCTTTTCAAAAACATCTAAATTATAAAATTCTATATCTTTACGAATTTCAAAACAAAATATGGTTTGGAAGTTTGAAAATTTCTAACTGGTTGAAAAAAAAGATGTTTCTTAAACAAATGCAAATCAAGGATACAATTAAAATTTACGGTCATAAATTCCGCATGTTAGCAACATTTCACAAATACGATTACCGCGTCAATTTTAAATTTCGTTACAAATAGAATTTGTAACTGAATGTTATCGAACTTATGTAACAATAGTATATCATATGCGAGATTAGTTAAAATACGTATAATACTAAAATTTGGATTAGCGGAATATCCAAAATCATTACATGACTATATGGTTTGTAATTTTGTTAAACTTTAAAACCAGAATCGATACCAATATTAAATTTTTTTTTTAACTAATTTTTAAATTTTTCAAACTCATTTTATTAATATTAAACTTCTTAAGACAAAAAAAAAATTCTAAGGTACCCGAAGATAGATGAAGTACAATTTTACAGTTATTTAAATTCAAAAATTTGCAAATTTTAAAAGCTTGGTGAAATCAAGGACTTTATAATATGAGTTATAAAATTAAAATTTGTAAATTTTTAAATTTGAACAACAATAAAATTCCGGGTATCTTATTAAAAAAATATTTTTGGAAATTTTTAAATTTTTCCTTTCCTATCTGGTAATTTTTTATACACTCGCAGAATAGTCTCAAAATTCTAAAATTTTGTAATTTCGAAATATCCAAATTCTAAAAAAACGGATCCTTAAACTTGCAGGCTCTTCAACCCGAACATTTTATTTCAAATTTTCGAATTGTGACAGACTTTATTGATTAACAAAAAATATTTAAAAATTCTTCATTTATCGAAATTTGAGTTTTTGATAAAAAGACAAATGTTTCAAAATTCAGAATAATTAAAATTTCATAAATCCTGAATTCAATCGTTTTCGAGTTTAACCCAAAAATATAAATTTTACTTTGAATTTTATTTAATTTTGAAAATTATAAATTATTATCTATAAATTCTAAAATTTAATGTTGTTCCGTTTCAGGCTACGAAAAATATTCTGCCGGCAGTAAATTCACGGTTATTGACATTCTATCAAAACCTTATCATCAAGGGAGTTGATTCTGATGGAATGACAATTTTTCGTGACATTTTTGTATTAATGCCAAATACTATCACTGAAAATATGCGATTCTGATGAAATGAGATATGACATTGCACGAAATTATTTCCAAATTAATTTTTACTGATACATATTTTATTTAAACAACACACAGAATAAAAGTCATCGAAATTAAAATCAATGTCAATTTGCTCAACTTGTCTGAGAATGTCACTTTTTCTGAATCGATTTTTAGTACACACAATTATATTGTCACTTTGTAGCAGTCAATATTTTAGTACTTTAGTCATTTGTCATTTATCTCTTGATCGGAATCTGCCCCCAGGAATTAATTTGCAAATAAGAGCAGACAGATAGACGGACAAATAGTCATTAACATTTTTACCACGAGTATTGATAATTGAACAACCAAAATAATTGTCTGCCACCTGTATAAAAAAATGTTCCCTTCAGTTCAAGGGTAAGCGTTCAAGACAACACCTTTTACTTTGCCATTTTAAACCCGTCCCAGGAATGCTTACTTAATTAGTGAAATTTAACAAGTTGTGCGATGTAACCTCGTAAAGGTTACAAAAATAAAATAAAAAAATCATTCAACCATATGACATAATGAACCACCGACAACGTACATTTCTTTTACCACCAATATAACTGCGGTTAGATAATTACACAAACAAATAAGTGCGATTTTTAAATTTGTCTCTCTCTCGTCTTTAATTTTTATTACATATTAAATAATATATTAAACAATTCGATTATTAAATAATAAAACAGCAAAAGACTCGAATTTTGATTAATCAATTGTTCACCTACGACGACGATGGTAAATAAAAACAAAAATTTTAAAGAAGAAAGTAATTGTGCGGAACGCGACCTCATTGTTAAAAAATAAATATTCAAATTTTGTAAATTAATGCAATATTAAAAAATGTTGAATATATTTTTGAATCGAAACGATATGACGTCTCCTATATACACTTAGTATTAATCATACATATATTTAAGAAAACAAAACGAAAACGATTTTGATTCAATGTCTTTATTCTTGTCTTCTTATAAAATCAACATAAGAAAAGTAAAGATCATTAACGAGCTCATAAGCTCATTAACGTTACTATATACGTAAGTGTATCGTGACCATGAATGAAGTTATATTGGAATGCATTTATGCGATGCAGTCGTATCCGTATAATATGGGATGGCAAATTGTTTTTAGAATGTATTCTAGATTATATCTATATACAATATGTGCGGTCATTGGAGTAACCGTAAATAATGTCGAACGCTTTAAAAAGAAGGATATAATTGTTTAATTGTTTGGTTCCGGTACATAAACGGAAACAAAATAGTTTTTAATTTGTTTGGTCAAGGTTGTTTGTCATGCTTCCGCGTTACATACATACATATTAAATCCGACAAAAAAAAATATTTGGTTATGCTAAGTTATTGAATATGTATATTTTAATACGAGCTTAATTATAATAAGTAGCAAATTTGATGTTTGACATTGAGAAATATTGATTATCGTCTTGAAATTATTTTTAAAAAATTGAATTTACCCATTCCGATATTTAATAAATTATGCTGAATCAACAAAAAATCATAATTTAATTTTAAGTTAAATCATCAGATAATAATTCTCGAAATTAAATGAAGTTAATTTTCTGAATTTTTAACAGCGTGCATGTGTTTGTGTAATATGGAAATGTTAGGATATGAGAAGATTAAAAATGTGTAAAATTTCAGAATTTAAAATTTTGTAATTTGAAGGTTTGGTTCGAAGCATTTCCAAAATTATTAACCAATGGGAAAAATGTTTGAAACAATTCTCATATTCTTAAATCTTTTTGGTGGTGAGCTGAAATTGGTTCGATTTTTTTTTTTTTTGACAAACTAAATGCCGAAATTCAAATATGTGAAGTTTAAATTATTGAAATAGAATACGTGAAATACGTGAATATTTTGGAATTTCAAATAGGTTTTTGGTCTATGAATTTTGACACCCAATTTTCCAAATATGTAATAAAAAGCATTTTCATCAATTTTGAGACTTTCGAAATTTGGTGGCGGCTTATTCAATTTTTGAGTTTGAAATTTTAATTAATGTTTTTACTAATTTAATTCTATTTTAAATAAAATCTCTGAAATATCAGAATTTTATTTTTTTAAATATTAAATCAAATTTTGAATAGTTTAAATTTCGGACAGGTTACTGATCTATGAATTTTTGATATTCAATTTGTGAAATTAGTAAAACAAATTTTCCAAATTTTGAGATTTATGACTTAAGAAATTTTGTTGAATTTATTAAATATGAGAATTTGAAATTATAATTAATGGTTTGATAAACGCTTGTGAAGTTTATCCTAAATTAGAATTGAACCAACTAAAACAACAGAATATGTAAATGTATTAGTAAAAACAACAAAGATGACATATAGGCGAACATTTCTCAATAAAATAATTTGAAAACTAGTATTTATTGTTTTAATTAAATTAAGTTTTGTTATATTAAAATCCAATTATTTTATTTAACCAAAAAAATACCTACATAAAATACACGTCTTTATAATAATATTAATTAGAAAAGTGTGTGTCTGTTAAATTAATTTAAAAGTTATGGGATTCTCTTAAGAAAGTCTGTACCTTAAGATTTTCCATATTTATCACCAACGCCACTATGATTTTTTGGTAGGCCTAATCTAAGACTGCAAGCATGCTTAACCATTTGGGAAGCTAATGCCTTTCACATGGTCAAATTGCCATATTGGTAAATTTACTATATAGGATTTTGTTGAGATATTCTGGAAAATGAAGATTAAATTCTTATTCTAATATTAAATCTCCATTAACCAGAAACGAAAATTTAAATTCTGGAAAATGAAGCTTAAATCTTCCTTATTCAGAATATTTTGTTGAATCTCCATTAATTAGAAGGGAAAATTTAAATTGTGGAAAATAAAGCTTAAATCTTCCTTATCCAGAATATTTTGTTGAAATATTCTGGAAAATGGAGGTTTCCATTCTTATGCTAATATTAAATCTCCATTAACCTGAAACGAAAATTCAAATTCTGGAAAATGAAGCTTAAATCTTCCTTATCCAGAATATTTTGTTGAAATATTCTGGAAAGTGGAGGTTTCCATTCTTATTCTAATATTAAATCTCAAATCTCCATAAACCAGAAACGAAAATTCAAATTCTGGAAAATGAAGCTTAAATGTTCCTTATTCAGAATATTTTGTTGAATCTCCATTAACTAGAAACGAAAATTTAAATTGTGGAAAATAAAGCTTAAATCTTCCTTATCCAGAATATTTTGTTGAAATATTCTGGAAAATGGAGGTTTCCATTATTATTCTAATATTAAATCTCCATTAACCAGAAACGAAAATTCAAATTCTGGAAAATGAAGCTTAAATCTTCCTTATCCAGAATGTTTTTAGAAATTTTGAAAATTTGTCTGATGAGTAGATCGAACTTTTTGTTTTGAGATTATCAGTACGAAACCAAACTACCGAAAGAACTGAAGGAAATTTTCTTGTTTTTTCTTTAATGGGAGGGGGGTAAATGATATTTCTACTTTTGAGTGGTAGATGATGAGTAAATGCTTCTTTATTTCACTGGTTTACCAAACCGTAAATATTGGAATGCATAAAAAATAATATATTTGTCTATAAAAAAGCCGAAAGAACCAGAATGTTTTGTTGAAATATTCTGGAAAGTGGAGATTTCCATTCTTATTCTAATATTAAATCTCCTTTAACCAGAAACGAAAATTTAAATTTTGGAAAATGAACCTTAAATCTTCCTTATCCAGAATGTTTTGTTGAAATATTCTGGAAAATGGAGATTTCAATTTTTATTCTAATATTAAATTTCAAATCTCCATTAACCAGAAACGAAAATTTAAATTCTGAAAAATGAAGCTTAAATCTTCTTAATTCAGAATATTTTGTTGAATCTCCATTAACCGGAAACGAAAATTTAAATTCTATATATTTTGAATTAAGAAATTTTCGCCTGAATGTCATAAAATTTGTGTATTCTCTAATACATATACACTTATATTGTTTTTGTTGGTTTAGTTCCAATTTTGGTCTAACTTCACTTGCATTTTGATAATTAAATTTTATTCTAATTGAAATCTGTCAAAAATCAACCTACGATGCAAAGTTATAGGATAACATTTGAACTTAACCGAAGAATATGCGAGAAAAATTCTCAAATTTTTAATTTTGTTTTGTTGTACATATGCCGAAAATAAATTCGATTATGTATGATAACCTGAATACCGAAATTCAAAACTGTGAATTGTAAATCATAGGAACAGAATACCGAATATCCAATTTAAATTTTAAAGCTTATAATCGAATTTTTTATTTCAAAATTTTAATTCAATTTTATATTTATGAATTTTGAGACATGAAGTTTTGTTGTGGCTTAATAAATTTTAGTAGATTAGAATTCTTAAAATTTCTGAAATTATCGAATTACGGTATTTATTGGAAACTTATTGGATATCATCTTATATAGTAATTATATTAAGAAGTGCAGACTTATATTGACGATTCTGCACGGGAGAAGAATGTTGATAAAACAACCAAATTTTTAAATGTTTGACTTGACGAATAAATTCGATTCTGCGTATGGCGGTCTGAATGCCGAAATTCAAAGCTGTGTATTTTAAATTATTGAAACAGAATACGTAAAATTCAATTTAATATTTGGTCATAAACCGAATTTGATGGATTTTATTGCTGTATTTTGAACGTTTGATAAATTTCGTTACGTTTGACTCTCAATTTTTGAAATTAGTAAACTAAATTTTTAAAATTTTTAAGTTTTATATGAAATTTTGTTGAGTTTACCAAATATTTAAATTTCAAATTTTAATTCATGTTTTGAAACACTAACATGAAGTTTAAAATTTTAAATTCAGCCAAAACAGACTATAGATCGAATTTTCGTAACCTGTTTCGAATTTTAATGAATTTTGATTTTTTTCCCAATTTCAATTCAAATTATTTAATTTTTTTAAAATTATTGGAATGCCAAATTTTAAAATTTGGCAAAGTTTCCTGAACATGGCGTTCTTACCTAAAATTGTTATTGACATGCTATGGTTAGATTCTATGGTACACATTTATACATTGAGCTTTTAGTAAGTAGTAAGCAAATTTTAACATTTTTCCTGGTTTCTAAATTTTAAACATTTTCTAAATTTCCTGATATATTTAATCAACCGCTTTAATATCCATCACACACAGGAATATTTTATTGAATCAAAAACTTCAGCATAAAATTAAACAAACAACACTTAATTTGTGTTAACAGAGAATACCGCGCCTATACGTTGGCTTCTTTTATAAACGCAAAATGTAAACTACTTTAGCAAATACAAACTCTACTCATAATTCAATATCACTAAGTATGAAATTTATGGAGTTATGTGCTAATAACTTGAGTATATATCATTAGAGCAAACAAACTCGGCTAATATTATGATTGTAAAAATATGTTATACAATGAACATTTCAATTATTTTCGCGACCTTGTTTTCATTTTTCTTTTATATATGCAAAACAAGTTTAATTACAATTGCAACCTGTTATATGATATGTGCGCTGCACACGCAATTTCCCAAAAACATTTTAATCAGAGAAAGTTTTACTATGCATACAACCAACACAGCTTAACATTTTATATTTATATTATAATTTTCTAGAATGTCAGCCGCTCGTAAAGTAGCCAACTCGATCGTCAAGCGGAGTACATTTTCATCCGCGATGAGCGTGATGCCAAATGAAATCACAGTCGGCCAATCACAAATTTTTGATAAACACATCAAAAATGAATCGTATCAAGGCACACCAAAACCATATTCATCAGTACCCGGACCAAAAGGGCTACCACTATTAGGAAATTCATGGCGTTTTGCACCGGTTATTGGTAAGTGTAAACCGCTTGCAATCATATTTAATTATTTTGGTTTCATTTTCTATTGACATACTATACTAAAATCATATTTAAGCATACATATATTAATATAAGAGACGACGAAGACAAAATAAAGAAGATTAATGAAAATAAACATTTTAAGTGCCGCGCGATCGCGATTTAAACAAATATAGGAGTGTGTGATTCGATCGTTGTGTAACATTAGAAATATTTATGATGTGATGATGAACGTGTTAAACATTTGTATTTGCCTTGTCATGATCAATCGGAAATATCAATTATTATTGTGGTGATCGTTGCGATCATTAACCGTTGTGCTTGCCGAAGTAGAAAATGATTCCCGCGCAATAATCATGATTTTGTTAGTTTTATTAATATACTTGTGTATTGTTTTAAAAAAAATATAATTTTGCGCAAGATTACGTACGCGTACTTATTTTTGATTTCACTTCGAATATTTTTATATACCGTAAGATTGTAATTTAAACATGTGAACAAATTTGTATGATCTCATTTTCAATTTCTAATTAAATTGTCTAACACACCACACCCGTGCACATGTCCAAAAATAATTAAATCAGGACACATGTTCATAAACTATTGTGATCTATATTCGATAAGCTACAAACAAAAGACTATAAAAACCTTGGACTTGCGATTTATTAAATATTCACTAAGCGTAGTACGTGCGCCATTCCAAACGCGTTTACTTAAATTAAAATATATTGTAAAAAAAAACACTTTCGATTTCGATTGAGACACAAACAAAAAGTAGATCAACGATCTTAGCATAACAACTTTGCAAATTTTGAGTTCAATGCGGCAATAATGGATGTTTATATTTTATTTTGTTTTGGTGTAGGTCAATACAAGATCGATGAGCTCGATAAAATGATGTGGGATCTGCGAATACATTTTGGTAAAATAGTGAAGGTTGGCGGAATCATTGGACATCCAGACTTGCTGTTTGTATTCGATGGCGATGAAATTCGTAACGTATTCAAAAAAGAGGAAGTGCTGCCACATCGCCCATCTATGCCGACGCTTCATCATTACAAATCAACCTTACAAAAAGAATTCTTTGGCGATATGGCAGGCGTGATCGGAGTACATGGCGAACGATGGGATCGTTTTCGTGCCCAAGTACAGCACGTTATGCTGCAACCAGCGACAGCGCGAAAATATATTACCCCACTAAATGAAATTGCAACAGATTTTATGGCCCGTGTCCATACAATCCGGGATCACAATGATGAATTACCAGACGATTTTCTAAAGGAATTATATAAATGGGCACTAGAATGTAAGTAGTTCGCAGTGCCCTATAAAAACGAACTAACACATATTAATATACTTGTAATATATACTTTTCAGCTATTGGCCGGGTCTCGCTTGATACGCGGCTTGGATGTATCACCGGAGCACCAGAGTCAGAAAAAATTATCGATGCAATTAACACATTTTTCTGGTCCATTGCCGAAGTCGAACTAAGGATGCCCGTGTGGCGGATATACAAAACAAAAGCCTACATAAAATATATTGCTGCTCTTGACAGTTTTAAGGACCTATGCATGAAACACATAAATATTGCGATGGAGAAACAATCGCTGGATGATATCATGAATAAATCAGATGCCGATATGTCTCTCCTCGAACGAATTATACAAAAGACGGGTAATCCAAAAATAGCGGCTGTTTTGGCGCTAGATTTATTCTTCGTCGGCGTAGATACGGTAGGTGTTAACATAAATCCTATATTCGCCAGAAAATGTTAACCGTTTAAATTTTTATTTTTTAGACCTCTGTCGCAGTCACCTCAACCATATACCAACTAAGCCAAAACCCAGAAAGACAAAAAATCCTATTACGGGAACTAAAACAGGCGCTACCCGAAAAAGATTCTCCAGTCGATGTGAACACTCTAGATCAACTTCCCTATTTACGTGCCTGCATCAAAGAAACATTACGAATGTATCCGGTTGTTATCGGAAATGGACGCTGCCTACAATCAGACGCCGTTGTTGGCGGATACAGCATCCCAAAAGGAACACACGTCATATTTCCGCATTACGTGGTCTCGAACGAATCTGAATATTTTCCCGAACCAGAAAAATTCTATCCGGAACGATGGTTAAAACGTGGTGAGCTGAAAAACATGTCAGAATGTCCGCACGTTGGACAAAAAATCCATCCATTTGTTAGCCTCCCATTTGGATATGGCCGTCGAACGTGTCTAGGCAAACGATTTGCCGAAGCTGAAATACTAATAATTCTATCGAAAATGTTCCGCAAATATGAGGTCTCATATCATTACGGCAAGCTAACGTATCGTGTAAATCCAACGTACATTCCGGAACAGCCGTTAAAATTTAGATTACGTGAACGAGCTGATTAATATTACTTTGTATACCAAATTATTATGATACGTATTAATTAGATGCGACAAAATCGCATGAGGGGCGGAAGAGGAATTAATTTTATAGAATATATGTAATATAGTTAAGCGACGTAATTTAGGAAAATTAATAAATGTAATTAAATAAAAATTATTTTAAGTGCTTGTACTTACTATTTAGCTGAATCATTTAATTGATATTCGTTACTACGGCTGAAACATTCTTGTACACCAGAATCTTGCCATAAACGTTTCATAGCTGCTAATAAATCTTCAGAAAATGGTTCTGTATCGTGCATCCTTTGCACAACGTCGAATACCATTTTTGCGTCACTCTGGAAAATAAAAAAAAATAAAAAGTAATGTTGGAAAAATTATAAAACCATTAATGTTCGAAATATGATGTCAAATCAGAAATTTTGGAGATTATAATTATGGTTTAAAAATTTTATCAAGGTTGAAGACAAAACAAGTCACAATTTGAAAGTTGAAAATCAAATAATGCGGGAAACTGCAAAATACAAAATTCGAAGCCCGCCATTCAGAGTTGAATTTTTCTATCTTTTCAGTGAGAACATGGTTGTTGCCTCTTGTGTTAAATTAGCAAGCTTGCGTGTAGCTTGTTAATTTTAGAACAAAGTTCTGTATATTCTTCATCATAATAAACGAGGCTAATGAAAACAGGCTCGTTCGGTCAACCCGAATCGAATAGAGCCAATAAAACCACTATCTTTGGTTTGTAACTGACGAAAAACAGATGTTTTGATTGCAATAATCTCAATTATGGCCAGAACATGTTACCCGGCAGCATAATTACATAACTATATTTTTTGGGCAATCGTTTGTAAAAATTTTCGGTTGATCGAAGGTCATCATCCGGCGGTTACTCTTGTGATCTTAAATTTCAGAAGAAAATAAACAGGCGCCAATTAATTCGGTACAATTAAATATTTCGAAACTATAGAGAGATCCGCATACAAATATACGAGTTATAAGGTTATTCTTGAAATGACCTTGAGAAATAATTTCAAGGTCATCAAAAATATTTAGTCATATCTCCTTCTCAAAAACAAACAACCCTTTGCTCGAACATTTTAATGAGATATTTAGTTGTGTAGGAGACATTGAAGGATTTTGCAGCTAATTTCGTTTCTTTTGGCTAAGGTTAACTAAATTAATCGCGTTTCGCCAAATATGATAAAGTAAAATGTAGCAAGACGTGATTGTATCATTGTTATTCGGGTCAAGCCCGCTAGTTGATTTTATACAAAAATATTTTTGACTGACGATTTCCAGCTGAGTCTTAGATAAAGCCGAGGAAGAGTACTCTATCACAAAATGTTGCTTCTCTAAAAGGTTCGCCAATGTATTAATTGCGTAAATAACGAGGGACCTCAAGGATACATTTTGGGCCCATACCTTTGGAATAGTAGTGCTCAACAGATCAGAGGTCCAGTATGGTGAAAACGAATGGTAGCCTTAAGCTTAACGTTGATTCCAAGACGAAAATCAGCTAGGCATACAATTGAACGATTTCAATTGATCCAAACTCAGTCCCAGGAACACTTAAGGCAGTGAAATATTACCGTATCACTAGAAATCACCCACATTTTACTTTTTCAATATTACTCCAAATGGAGTTTAGTAGAGCTCGCATTTAAGGATTCATTCTTCATTAGGTTCTAAATTAAATTCTTTAATTTTCCATTTAAGAGCACAAGACAGCGCGGATTATTATTGAATTGCTGAAGCCCCTCTTCCCCCAAATTACGTTCTTACTCCTGGTATTATTGAAGAAAACTGCCACAAGCAAAATGGCAATTTTGGAACCACCATGTTTGACCCATGTAGATTAAATTTTTTTTTTAATATCTCTCTGGTCTCTCCGATGTAATAAAAAAGAAGCCATATGTCGCCAACTTGATCAAATTGTGACAAACTTTACTACAATTCACAGAATTTAAAATTTTTGTAATTTTGGATAACTTTGCCAAGAACCAGTCTATGTGGCTCCCTGATCCAATTGTGATTAATTTGGCAAAACTCACAGAATTTGAAATTTTGTAATTTTGGATGAATTAAAAAATGTTCTGCCGGCCATATCCGAGGGATGTTCACGAGGTGTTGCTCCCATTTTCGGATAGCCTGGCCAAGTGTCAGTCTATGTATGTGGCGAAACTGATCCAATTGTGTCGAACTTTACATGCCAGAGGATTTATAAAATTTAATAATATTTAGGATGATTTAAAAAATTGTTAACCGCTGTTCGCATGGACATTCACAGCGACTTGCCAACATTTTCGGATAGACGGGTCAAGTGTCAGTTTATTTAACCAATATGATCCAATTGTGATTAACTATGCTACGTTTCACCGAATTTAGCAGTGAAGTTTTGCATCGAAATTAATCTGGTTTACAAATCGCAAACCTGACACAATCGAATTATATTATGTCTACTCACAACGAAAGGGCTTTGATACATATTTTGAACGTTTTGTGATATTGGAAATAGTTGATGAAATCTATCGATCTTTGAATAGAAGAAAACATGATATTTCTAGCTTGATTTGCATTTTTTTTGGTCAATCGAAGAGCGAGAGAACTTTAAAAAAAACATGTTGATGCCAATTATGGAGACAAGTTGGAGGCAATTTTTCATCCGCGGTGTGGACTTTCGGTTATTGAGAGCTGAGGAGATGAGCCTCATGGCCTCTTGTGTTGAATTTGGCTATTTAAAGCATATATCATGTGAGACATATGAGAAGTTAGCACAAAATGTTCATTCATTTGGAAATTTAAGGAAATTTTAATTCTATTCAAGAAGACAACTCTGCCATTGACGAAGAGACATCTCTGTAATCGACCTTAATCCACGTGATTTCTTAGAGAGTTTATAAATTGTCTATAATCTATAATCTAGGTACCATATGCGCTGTGGCTAAAATTCACTCCTTAATCTCCGTGAATTTGTATAGAGGCTCGAGTTTTAATCTATCTAAGGGTTTTAGAAGTCAGATACAATATTTCATGTCAGGAAGACGTCTATTTCGAGAATGGCTCTATTTAGTTTTAAGTATTATGTAAGACATTGTGATTAACTTCACTCGTAACCCATGATTTTTTAAGGCCCACTAAAGTTTTAAATTTCCTAATGACCGTCTTTATTCTGTGTAGGTTTATTTCAAATGATGTTTCTAATTTTTACCCTTAAGTCGGGTACCCTATGCCATTCCAGAGAGACATCTATGAGTGCCTCAAGGGAGTATTTACTGCTACTGCTTTGGACAGACAAGCTTCTTATCTTAGGTATTATAATTAGATTGCAACCAATTCTTTAATTAGATTTAGGTTACTGTAACACCGAATATTAAAATTAAAACTGTACTCGACGGATACATTTACAAGTTTATAAAATTAAAGACATTAGAATTTAAACATATAGGATTAGACGTTTAGGTTTCCTTTTGGGAGTTTAGGTAACTTTCAGAAAGAAGAGAGTTACCAATTTATATCCATTCTAGAATCTATATCTACATAATTGTGTTGCGTTGAATTCATGTAAAGAATAAGCCGATATCTCTTACGTGTTCTATAAATATTTGAATGAATGATTTTTCAGTTTGTCTAATGTAGAAACCTGGACAATCTAAACAAGTATATTTATTTAACAGTACCTAACGAACACTTTTTGGTCTAGACATTCGGTTAACATTCTTTATTTATGCGCTACGAGCCTCTCAAGTGTTGGACATCTAGTTGCCTGGCTTCATTAAGCTAATTAAAGAAAAAGGTTAAAGGTGAGTAATAAATAAAAAAGAAAACATCTTTAATCAAAAAGTTGTTTATCGCATGTGATGCAACTTAAGACATAAAAAATTGTTTCAAGAAGAGCGTCAACAGTTTAAAGTTTAGCACATCATTTAAAAATTTATTATGTACTTATAATTCCCATTAAATCGCAACTCCCATGACATTTTTCTCACAAATCAAATTATGTCATCTTCGCCAAACCAAACCAAAAACCCACAAACCACATGTGTTTTTATTTACATTTGCGGTTATTACTCGCGGAAAATAATAAAAAAAAAAAACAATTCAACTATAAATAGAGCGGTTTTATGTCGCCAAACTACATAAAATCAATTATAATATATTTATGTACACTGGTAATGTAATTCCAATTAATCAAAAGTGACATCATATTTAACGAATTTAGCTAATACATAATTTAGTATAATTATTATAAAATAAAGAGAAGGTTAGTAATAAAAAATTGTACTCACATCTTTATGACTTACCTCTCGTTCATTATTACCAAATTGTATGTTTAAATTTGGCATCGCCCTTAATATTGCAACTAATGATTGTATTGTGTTGCTATAGACAACCGGTCGATATTGTTTAAAATCTTCAGATGTGAAACCACTTTCGTGAATAATTCTGTAAAGAAAAACCACAAAAAAAAAAATTTGTTTAATGACCGCGTAAAAAACCGACCACATCGATAAAATTAAATATACACCTTAATTTATACTAAATGAAATACAATACACGAATAAAAAAAAAATTTATGGGAGAAGTGGGTGATAACGACTATTTCGAATATTTTTGTTTTTGCTACACTAAAAACTAGTTGGCGACTTTTTTTATTTTTTTAGTTTTATAGACATTACCGTCTATCGAAATTCCACGAATTGATAATAAATTGTTATTAAATTTTTTTTTGTGAACATACATTTGCATGTCGTGAACATAAATAGAAAATGGAAATAAACATATTTTCTATTCGAACGGTTGACAATTTTTTCTGCAATTATATTACTGCAATTTATTGAATTCTATAACTGTTTTTATTTTTAGTTATGTATTTAGATTTGAAGTCTAAGATAAGAGTAAACAACCTACAAATTACGTTTGGCATAATAAAATATTAAACGTTATTATTGGAATCAGAAGCTTATTTTTATGCCATGAATTATGTAATACTCAGGGCTAGACTGCGGGATTAAACTGGTGATCGATACATTTTTAAGGTCATTTCATTTTATGTAATTTATTTGTCGCCTCCACTTGAATTTTAGATTAATGTCCTAAAACTGGGGTTACCCTAATTTTGCAATCGTTTTACGAAACAATAATTCAAGTAAAAATTTTGCGAACGAAGTTTCTGCTAAACTTTGCTAAGAATAAGAACAACAACAACAAAATAGTTATGCAGAAGTATTTAATGCAACGGGATCTTACAAAAATACATCTGTATAGTCTTTTGAAATAGAGCAAATGAAGCGATGCCAAATTCATCGCTCACTTGTCTTGGCTAAAAAAAAAACTGTTTTGAATCTATGCTAAAATAATAAAAAGACGTTTGTTTATTTATCGATAAATTCTTTAAAAATATTCTGGAAAAGGGAACATATTCTGAAAAAGGAAGATAATTCTTTAATAAATATTTTGGAAAATGGAGAATTTATTATTTTCTAGTTATATTCAAATCTACGGTATATACAAAAAAGGGCACTACAGTCGAGTGAGTAAACCCCAGAGCAAAAGATTAAATGTAAATCAGCTATTAATTGACTTGATTACATTTTAGATAATTAACTTTATGATGATTGGACGAAATATAAATTTTTAGTGAGGAAACGTTAAGCATAAAATAAAGTCGTATTTTAAGTTTCTTGTACACGTGGTGAATAACATGGTAATTATTTATGTATCCAGATCCACAAAATTTATCACTCTGGGGTGAGTGTGAAGACCACCGCAATTTTTATTCCGCGGGCAGCATGCTGCAATATGTAACAACTATTGCGGTGATCATCACATCCATTCCGGAGTGATAAATTCTTTGGCCCTGGATATATAAATAATTACCACGTTGTCCAGTTGATTTTTTTTTCTAATCGCAATTTTATTGCTCTAGTTATTTTGCAAATTTATCAAAAATACTCATTTGGCTTGGACGTACCCTAATGACGTTAAAAACATCAAATATAATTAAATATGCAATTTCGAAAAGGGCACATCTCGAAAATTTTGACAAAACCTTTTTTTCACGTTAATGTGATGGAAATATATCCCCGCACCTATTTGGTTTGAAAAAGGCAGATTTCTTGTGTTAATACGGCTACCAGTGTCGGTTTATATAACGATAATTTCGAAAAGGTCACAACTCTTGGAGATGTGCCCTTTTCGAATTTAATGCACTTTATTAATCGGCGACGGCGTTATATTTCTATCTGTCGCTGAAGTGATTTTGATTCTTATGATAACAGTTTCATAAAGTTTATATGTTGTGTTTTTAATTAGATTTACGTTATATTTTATGAATTTCGAAAAGGGCACATCTCGTTATATGCATAAACACATAAAAAAACATATAAAATAAAGATTAACAATAAATTTTTGACCCTACACTTAACCTTAAAATAAATTGTATAAATTTATATACTATACTTTAGAAAATAGATAGTTTTCTTTAATTCCTGAAAAATTTAATTTTTCAGACATGTGCCCTTTTCGAAATTGCATATTCAATTTAGTTATGTATGTAGATATTTACATTATGTAAACGGAAACAGCATTAACGTATCAAATTTATGTTTTACTAGCTTTTCTAATAGTATTGCTCAGTTATTGGCTAAAACGAAGCAGTTCTTGCGAAAAGGACAATCAAGACAAGATTTTTAGATGGTTAATTTAGTCGTTCGCAACAGCAACTATTCTTTTAAAAATCTGATAGTTTTTAATTTTCGAGCGATTTTAACCCTATCACGATATAAATTGAATATAATTATTCATTAGATTCGTACCAAATATTTTTTCTGACTAAAAATTTAAAATGTAAATACAATTTTCTAGACCTCTTAAAATTTTTTCTGAACTTTTTAAATTGAAATTAGCTTTATCTAGTAAATTCGAAAAAGTTCCAGAAGAATTTATCTAAAATAAATCAAACGAAGGGGAGTTTTCTTTTCGTTTTTCTGCAGGTTTAACGCTTAAGACGAATATTTTAAATAGGCAGTATACGATCGAAACGTACTCAGAGACGGATTAACGCCTAAGCATAGCAGACATGTGCTTTATAATTTTGGGGCCCATAATTTTCGTGATCTATTAGTGGAGGGAAGCTTTTGGTTTTTTAGAACTGCCGCACACCATTTCGGAAGACTGGCTGAAAATGTTCGATAATGCGACATTCGGTTTGTATTCTTGAATTTAATCGAAAAATTGCCGGTGACTTTGGTTTTATTGATATTGAAATTTTCAATGGAAATGACATATTTAACTAGACAGTTATCGATGGATTTTGCAGGTGAATTTCAAGAATGTGGAGCATGGAAAGCTTATCCGATTTTTTTTTTAAAACAGCTGGTCTTAATTTTTAGAACTGTTCTTTTTTATTTCTTGCTCAATTTATGTCCTTAAGTAATCTTGATAAGGTTAAGGTAACGGGCAAACCGGCATGCTTTCGATGGAATAAAGGTTCATTAGTTTATTAATTCTAAGGAAAATACTATTGGCGAAAGTACTCCTCCCTAAACCATAAAGTTCCCTCCTCCGTGCTTTATGGTCTTAATAATGTATCTGGCATCCAATTCTTTATTTTTCACAAACACCTTGCCTTCCGACTCAAACAAACTAAACTTCGATTCATTGCTCCAGAGGACGACTTTTTCCAAATCGCCAATGTTTTGTGCATGAGTTGTTTTGCGAAATGAATCTTTCGGTTTAAATGTTATTTGGAAATAATTTGCTTTTTGCGCTTAAGGCACCCACGCAACCCAGGTTCAAACAGTCAACGTCTAATGGACCTGTATGGTCAATCCTGCACAATTTGAAGTGGTATATGGCTTCATATATTTTCCGTGCGGTCAAAAACAGATCAACCTGAATCCTATCTTCCCTTTTCCTTATTTTTGAACTCCTAGCTTCTCGAGAATATTTCATTAATTTCGGGAATCTTTGTTTCTTTCGAAGAATATTGTTTTTATCTCGTGAATTTTAAAACCATTAATTTTATTTTAATTACATTAAAACATTTAAGATTTATACAAGGTGTCTGGCATTGAAAAAAATGCAGTTCTTTGAAATTCTTCATCGTGACGTATAACTCGTTAAAGTAACAAAATCTCATTTTTTTAACAAACTGTTTAAACATGGCCTGACATCGATGGATTAAGAAATCATTTTTTTTTTACTTTCATGTTTAGCCGTTACTAACTTTGACCAGAATTATTCAAACCAAGGTCGAAATAAAGAAAAAATAAAGTTCGTTAAGTGCTGATTTTCTCGCTAACTCTAGAGAGAATACAAAGCACATGACCTTCTCCATTAAGAGGCCCGAGTACAAATAATTTAATTTTTTGGGTTAAAAATCAATTACAGATAACAGTCAATTCACAAAGCTTGTGCTAGTAATCGTAGTTATTCCAATTTCCAACGCTTGACATAAACTCGAATATTAAATGGTCGTTTTGCGTGCTGCTGAGAACCACACCTATATTAACATACAAGTTTCCATTCAACTCCGGAAAGCCCAAAGGCGAATCTGCCTTACTAACTCAGTAAAACTCACTTCATCAGTGGTTGGTTAGTGTTATAACTAGTGATACTATATTACTAAATAGCTCCGGAAGTCGATTTTTTTTTTGTACAATTTTTCAGACCTTCACAGGCGAAGAGAGTATATAGCGACGGTTTTGATTGGAAAACAGTAAAGAATGATTATTTTTTAACTTTGTTTGTTCCGAAATATTAAGCTCGATTCCGTCTTCCAAAATTTTATGTTATGTTATGTTATTTTTGTTTTTTCAATACAAATTCATATAGGAAGCGGCATTTCTTGACGCTTAGTGATTCAAGTCAGATCAAAATTTATATGTGAAGCAACAACAACATTTGATCCAATATTAATTTTGAGTCAAAAACGGTGATCTAAAAATTAGTTCAGCTATTAAAATGTAGGTGAACAATTAAGTGGTTGGAAAAACAATAAAATTAATTACAGAACTCATTCTGCCTGTTCTCACGAGTATTGTATTCATCATATAGATCATGTTTTCCGAAAGAGGCAGCACGATCAAAGAAAAATTACAGAGCGTTTTCTGAAAGAGGCAGCACGATCAAAGAAAAAGTACAGAGTGTTTGCCACTAGATGTGACTACACAATCAAAAAAATATTTTGACGTTTTTCAACAGGGTACAGCCGAAATCAATTTAATTATCACCCATTAATAATAATTACTTTTATAACACGAAAATATTTTTGTTTATGTTTATAAAATGCACACATAAAAATCTCATATAGTTTTTTGCAGCAAATATTTAGTGACACCTAGTGGCATTATGTGAAAGTTGCTTATGCTTTCGGAGTTTTCTTAAAGCTGGTAGCTCTTGCGGTTTAAGAAAATTTGACATTTAAACGTGATCTATTCTTTTCTCATTATGGTAGATGAAAAAAGCGACAAAGAATGAAGGATTAATGATTTGGGGCTAATTTATTAATGGTGGCTTGGGAGAACTCGCATTTTTGATGTAAATATCAATAAAGAAGCGCACCTGAATATTCATGAAAGCCACCTGAAGCCATAAGTTTTGTAGCTGTTTGCTGAAGCTATAGCTTCATATTCCCACAGGACAATGCGCCAGTGCATCGAACAAAAATAGTATAACCGCAATTTTTTTTAAATATTGAACTGTTCTAGATAAAATCGACGTCAAAAATATTGACAAACGTTGCTAACTTAGATTTATTTATGTGATAGGGTACTTAAATAATAACAGCATACATAATGCAATGACTCCCGTATATCCCAGAAATGAATCCAATTGAAAATATTTGGGCTATTATGAAGAAGCAAGTTCGACAAAATAATCCAGAATGATAGATTGGAAATATTAAACAAAAATGTATTTTAATACGAAATACACAGGATGTCCCCGATAAAGAGAACTATAGATGAAGAACTATAAATTCGAAGGAGTTCTTAACCTAAAAATATATCAAGAATTATTTTGCCGTTTTTTCAAACCATTTTTAAGATAATCGATGTTTCACCCACTGTAAAATAGGTTGCTAAATTTTCCTTTTTTCTCTCAAATAAACTTTATTCGATCAGAAATTCACAGCCATCGTTTAAAGTTTAAACCAAGAAAAGTCGAAAATCCTCCAACATCTTCATATTCGATTTTATATTAAAAAATGTACCGAAACTTTTACGTTCTTTCCAGAAACTTGACACCTTTTGCTCAAATTATAATGTGGAACAAAAATTTTCCTTCGCACCCTGCTAAAAAAACTGCCCAAACGCCAATGCAATACCCTGTTATTAAGTATTAAGTGAACGAACTGTTGGATGAATAGAATTATATAACTGTTAAGAGTTTTAACGACTGTTGTATAAATCTGTTAATGATTACCTTTGCCATTGTAGCAATTAATATAGTAGCATCAAAATTAATTTTAGGGATACAGAATTTCTGTATACGTATAGTCTTTTGACCACCTAAAGCATGATGTCGAAATATGGTATATTGGAGCAATTTTATAGAAACTAGGATATTTGCAGATGAACCAAATTTTGGCGTGATATAACCGGTGAACTTATTTGCACATATGAGGTGGCTGCGATATGTTCTTCTATAATAATTTTTCTATGGTTATCATCGTAAGACATAGTTTTGTATTTTCTTTCGTCCGACATTGTTCATTACCAAATCAATTCTTAACTTTTCACGTGCTCTTTACTCTTTGTGGGTCAGTCACAGCCGACTTGTTGCTTTCATTAACGATACCCAGGCTACGAAGCACATTCATAGCAATCATTGCACCTTTGCGATCAGAAACATTACATAGACCAACCTTTTGCTTAAAATTGGCATTTCTAACATTTTTAGTTATTTTCAGAAATTGAATCGGTTATTATTATTTTGTTTGCAGCTAATTAGCTTTTTTCCCGTTTATTCAGTCGTTGTATCATTTGTCGGTCTGTTACAGTAAAACTCTCGTTGTCATTGGAGCGGAGAGGTCATATAGCGTATTACTCAAATTTTATTTACTAAATTTTGGTAACCGTTCCACTTATCATAGACATAACTCACTGCACTGAAATTGTAGGCAGTAACGAATTCATCTATATCTTGAGAACTCGGTACTTCGGCAACACACGCACCGCAATATCCACGGCTGGAATCGTACTATTCCAGCTGTTCCAAACAACGATGTAATCACATAGCAGTACATATTTTTTTATGATACGGGTTGAGTTCTAAACTGTCTTAGATGTTATATTTTTTGCTAAGTTGTCTTTAAGTGCGTTTTTTTATTCGCTATCCGGAGCTGCTATCGAGAGCCGTCATATGAAAATAGCTCCGGATAGCGGTTCCATATAAATAGGTAGAGCTAAATATTTTTTATTTCACGTTTTCACTTATGAATTGAATTAAAAATTATATTTTGACGTTATTAAATAAATGTAATTTACCAATAAATAGCACGTCAAATTTAAATTTGGGTGTAGAAAATTGACTGCTCCGCATAGCAGCTATCGGGGGCGAATAAAAAACGCAGCGTTTATTTAGGCTCATTCGTTCAATTGTTCAAAAGAAATATTATGGTGGATTTCATTAAACGCAACTTTAGAAACTTCTGCCATCCGCTAACACTAAGATTTTTGTTTACCTCCTTTGATCGTTTTGTCCAAGAATATTTACATTAGGTTTGGTCACAGAAGGTGTTACAATGATTGTACTATCAACAATATGAATCTGCCATCATTTTTGATTACGATATTTTGAACGTCTTGATTGTTCTTGTTGGCTCAAATTACCACACATATCATGACATGATCAAAAATAGAACACTTTGTAGTTGTCTATGGTAAAAGATGAAAATAAATTTAATTACTTCAATTACTCTTGCTTGTGGTCGTAATTATCTTAAAATTCTTAGCAAATATTGTGCAGCACACATTTTAAAGTACGACGTTTTAAATTATTTTAATTGTCAGAAAAGTTGACTTTAAATCTTTTTTTTAGCCATTTTACTCAGCGATTTGCTTTCTTAGGGGGCCGAATTAAGTCCACGGGAATTAATTCCGCCGAAAATTTGAGTTTGACGAAATTAATTCATTTTCGACATGAAGTAAATCCGCGACGTCTAATGTTTTTAAAATAAAATATCACGGTTTTCATTCATACTGAAAAAGAATTAAATATGAATTAAATCCGAATTTATTCCGTCACAAAAATATGAAGATTGAAATACAAATATTGTCGTTGAAAGTGAAATGAGGGTAACACGCCTTGAAATGAACTTGAAACGTCAAACATATGTAGATATGTGTATATGTATTACACCTTAACGAAAAAATATTAAAAACTTATTGAATCGCGGAAATAATTCATAATTAAATATGAATTAATTTCTCCGCAAAAATGTGGCGAAATTAATTCCCGCGAATTTAATTCACGGGGCCTATTTTATAGTCTCGCGTTAATTAAAATTATCTGATTTCGAGAATATCATAACAATTCCTTCTCGATTTTTTTATTAATGCTCCATAATAAAATGCATATGGACTTGCAGGAATTATTTGTTAATAGCCCTATTATGGTCCCCACTTCACAGGAAAATTGCATACAAATCTAGTCACATTTGCATAGTATTTTTCGGTGAGGTGACAACAATAATAGAGGTATTAGCTTTCTAATGCTCAGCAGGCGCTAAAATTGGATATCGAAAACTTTGATTACAAAGATTTGCGTATTTTCGCCTAAATCTAAAGCCTATCTCCTAAAAAGACATTTTTTTTATAGCTAAAATAATATAAAAATTTGGAAAGTATTGCGAAAAAAATAAAATTGAGTTTTTAGTTTCGTTTCCCCGCAGATTTCTAAATTTCCAGAATTACTAAATTTCAATGTTTCTAATTTCTTTATTTTACTATTCCTATACATGCTGCTACATTTTTAAATTTCCAAAGTTTCATAAATTTTTAATTTACTATTTTTAAAATCCTGAATTACCAAAATTCCCAAATTTTAAATTTACAAATTTTTTATAATTCTGAGTTTCTCTATATCAAATGTTTTCAAATTTTTTAATTTTCTAACTTCTATTTTTAAATTTCCACATTCCAAACATTTCGATATTCCTCAATTTCTTCCTAAGTTTGTCAATAAATACTTTGTTGGATTCATCGTACAAAACTCAACAAGGATATTTTTGTATCTGAACATTTTGTATTTTAAAGCGCCCTGTGCTTTTACTTTTTTGTCATACGCTGAGAGAGCGGGTTCCTTTTTTGTATTTTGTTCTAATTCAGAAGCGAAAAATAAAAATGGTTGGTCGATGGCGCTCGAAGAGGAAAGACGTGTCTTTGTCATCCTCTTCGTAAATTTAAATGTTTACTTTATTCTAATTTAATTTTGTTTTATTTTGTTTTGTATATATTTATGTATATGTGTAAAATAATAATTAAATATTTTGTGTAATAACTTAACCGTAGCTTATGTGTGCTTGTGTTTGTAAAATAGGTGCCGCAAATTATGGACATTTCGAAATCGATGACATAAAACAAGCAAATTGTTTTGTGAAGTGCAGAAATCTTGTTTAGTGTAGTGGTCAAAAAATGAATAACGGGACTATCGTTATACAGGCATTTTCCATGATTCTATAAATCCCAGGTTAGCTCGATTTTTCAAAACACGTGTTTGGGACGTCATGCAATTCTTTTTTACTTTTCGTTTTTTTATTTGTTGTTGTAATTTATATACGTATTGAGAATTGAGTGACGTCAAAAAAAAAAGATGGCCATTTATTTACATATTTCGAGCTAACCTTTTGTTTTATTGAATCATGGGTATTTTCATATTTCATATCACATAATATGTATTGGTATATGTAATATGAATTGTGTAAAAATGTTTTTGTTTTTCTTTATATATTTTATATTATGATGATTTGCTTCGGTAAGGGGAATTTTGGTTTTTTGTTCTGTAAGGGGAATTTTGGCTGTGTTTTTATATTTACAAGAATCAAATTTTTTCTATGGATTTAGCATGTTCGCCAGTCAACGTCATGCTGGTTTAACGGGAAACTCATGTCATGTCACACATTTGTGACGCAAAATTTCACGAAATAAAGGAATAATTTTGTAGTAATTTTTGTTACGATTATTTGTGAAGTATCTAACACATACTTGTGTCAAATAGTTTAACTGGGAGCCCAGTAGTCGCCCATATTCGTTGAGTTTTGTTTTATTTATTACGTGAGTTTTTTTAACACCAAAAAAAACAGATGAGTGTTGAACGTGTTTAGTATGTAGTCAAATTTGTGCTAAAGTATTATTATGAAATCGGATATTCTGATGTTTCATAAGCTATAATTGGTTTTGGTTTTACGGTTTTTGAAAAAGCGGTGGCCAAATCATGGAATGACTGCAGCAAAAATATAATTTGTGTTATCCTTTTAGATTCTTTTTGCTTTAATTTATTTGTTTTTATCACATTTTATCATACTTTCATCAAGGAGCGAACTTCTTTGTCTTAGTGGCAAGTTGGCGACTGTAGTTTTGAGTTGCGATGGTGACTGGTGTGGCGGGGATCTTTTGGGTGGGTGACTGATGCTGGATCTATTACATTAGGTCGTATCTGAGCTACTGTTCTGTAAATTTTGAATGAATTTCGAATTAATGATGATTGCTCTTTTAGAGGTAACTGAATAACTGATTAATTGAATTAAATTTTCAGAGATATTAATGGTCATAAATACTAAAATTTTAAATAGGTATTGACTACTTAGATGTTTGTAAACTGGACTAGATTAAAGCTGACTTATTCTTATTTTATTATTGTGCTGGAGATAAATTTACTCCAAGTAGGTTATTATTTTAAGGTTTATTAAATTTAGTGATTAATTTGCTGACCTTTCAATTTAGATGCCGAATTTAATTTATTTTAGGATGTTAGCGCCTCAGTTTAATTTAATTTAATTTAAATTAATAATTATTTGGGTAGGCAATTAGATGAGGGTTGCATTGAATAGGAAACGAACCAGCTGGTCATTAAACAAGATGCCACAATTTTAAAATTAATATAATAATCGACTAATTTGTTTTATTTTAGAAACACCTGAGGAACCCGACCGGGTCTCCAGAAACTACAAGCAGCCAATGCCGTGTAGTTTAGAAAGTGTATTGGCTTGTGCCAAATAATTTGTCTTATATTAATAACATGAAGATTTAATGAAATTTAATTAAAAGGTGTAGTTTAAGTGGAAAGCGGATGCCATGATTTTTATTTATAAAACTTAAATTCTATTAATTAAGTTAATTATTTAGTAATAAGGGGTAAATATTGATTTTGTTTTCAGAGATTCGCGAGAAATTTGTTTCAGTTGCAGAAATTTCAAATATCCAATGGATACGTAGTTAGAAACTATGATATCTTGATTTTTAGTATTTTTAATTTATAAGCATTTCAGCTCAGGCTTCATATTTTGTGAACTTATTAGAGTCTTATCATTTAATTTTGGTAACGGGCAATAGTAAATATAACACCTTACAGAACAGTATGCACCACAGGGCGAACTGCCATAATCTTAGTGGCAGGTTTGGGTATTTCTACAGCTATGATAGTAGCTTGAGCTGCATTACAGCTCTAAGTTGCGTTAGTGAATAGAATGACGGAAATCATTTATACCTTTATCTATTATCTACTTTTGCAACAAGAATAGTAATCTTTCACAAGAGGTACGGTCGGGAGACTGAAGCAGCAGGGGGTGGTGGATGTTGCGTTCGGGTTACCGATATGTTAATTTGGATTTGTATCTATTTAGAATTTCGGTTGCAATCCTTGCAGATAAGTAATATATTATTTACAACTATAAAATTATTTAATAATAAGATTGAAGAAATGAATTTCAGAGTGCGGTTAATTAAGTAAGAAATTAAAAACGGCCGTAAGACGTAAGGTGGTGGGAAATATATAAGGGGAAATCACTAACTAATTAATATTGACTTTAGGATGCCAAAGATTGAAAGCAGTAAAAATGTAATTTTTAAAAAAGTCGTCCTAAGCATAAACTAAACTACTAACTATTGACCGCCAAGGTATTTGTAACCAGGTCGAGCTCAATCATATATTAATAACCTATCCAATCCTTCCAAGTAAATGTAAAAAAGGGTGTACGGTGGGCCCGGCGTCAAACATTCTTAGAATTATCGGGATATCCTGATAACTCCTAGAATCTTAATGGCAGACTTTGCGAAAACACTACACGTATTATAATTTGAACTAAATTGTAGTTATAAGTAGCGACAGGGACCAGCGTGGAGGAAATCATGGGAACAAACAGCTGATCTCGATTATATTTATTAGCGTTAAATCAATTTTAAATTAATTAGTTAGTTTTTAAGTTAATAAAATATAAAAGTTGATTAGAAATGTGCTGTCATTGTGTTACTAACTATTGGCTATACTTAGGTGTCTGTAACTGGATCAATTTCTTTCTTACTAACTAAACCTATCCAAATTCTCTTTATGTTGTATGTAACAAGGTGTTCGGTGAAGCCCGGCCATTAATAACTCCGGGAGATCTTGCTTAAAGCTTGGTCGAACACTTCAATCAATCAATCAATCAAAAAAATTCAGAAGCGAAAAATAAAAATTGCGCGAACATAAAATACAGTTAGTTTTTTCGGTATCCGCTTAAGTTGTACTTGTACTCGCCAGAGGGTGTAGTTATTTAAACAAAATGTGATAAATAGAAGATTAATTAGAGCAAGATATCGGATTTTTGTATAATTCTATTTAATTAATAAAAATAAAAATTGAAAACTAAACTGCAAATCTCCATTAAAAAATTGACTGCCCAGTCAATTAATATTAACGAGCCGGCTAAAATTGTTTTATAATTTTTGTTATTTTCATGATAAATTTGCTAAATTTGTCAGTTTAACTTAATTTTGAATGCCTAGGATCTATTTCGGAATGTCTATCAAAAATGATAGCAGTGACATCCAATGAATCTATCTAATGTGCATCAATTTTTATAGCCGTAGCCTTGCAGGTGAACGTACAAGGCTATCATATTTGATAGCCATAGCGCCATAGGAAATATTAGTGGCAGAAATGATAGCCTTGGCAGTCAATGTGTTAATTAATAGTAAAGGAGGTCAGGTTTAATTAATATGGGCTGATAATGCTCAGAGTACTGTAAATTTAAAAAATAATTGAGACTTTTTGAGCAATTTAAGAGGCCAAAAACGTTCCTATGTAAGGAGAAAATCGTTACCCTTCTTGATTTCTTACAAACATCAAAAACTTATATTCTAAATTCTTAAGTGTTTTAAGTTTCTAGTTCAAAAAAAAGACATTGAGCACTTTTTAGAAATCTCAGATGTTTGGTAGATTAACCGCTAATTTATCAATAAGCTAACAAACTAGTACATACCGTCGTGGAACTGTCAATTAATTTGGTATTTTGTAGAATTTATTGACCGGCAGAATTACCACTATAGTTTTCTTCCAAATTTTAACTAAATCTATCCAATAAATTAATCTAAGCATGCATTTAAATTATTTATGGAAATAAATTAATTTTCGGCAATGGCCAAAAAAATATTTATCAGCATTATCTTTCATAAAATTATAAGTTTGCTAAATTCCCAAATAATCTTAATTTTCTGCATAATTCTGCATTCCTAATTTGCAGATGTGTACTTCTTAATTTTATAAATTCATAAATTTCTAACCATTTATCTTTGTCATCTTTAAAAATACAATGTAGGTACCTTAAATTCCTAAATTCTGTTATTTTAAAATTCTGAGGTAATCCTAATTTTTTTACTTAATTCAAATTTTTTTCTAGAATCCATAATTTTTATATTCCAAAAATTTCGAAATTTCCCGCAAAATTTGTAAGCATTTGTAAGCGCTTCAATAATCCGAAATTTGCTAGTGTAAAGTTCCTATAAATAACAGAAACTTGGAGTCACATTAGCTTTTGGCTTTTACAAATGACCGCTAAGATGAGATTTTTTTTTTAATCCTTACAAAATGTTAAAAATTTCAATATACATATTGTTGTGTAATAAGCCTTTATTCACAGTGGTTCGAAGTTATTAAAAAGCAGATTTGTTGCACTTAAACTGCGAACGAATTTAGAATTTGCGAGGTGGACATTAATCCCAATATATATTTTTCTGTTAGTCCTATCATTTGCCTTAAACGAATTTAGTAAAATTAGAAAAATTTTGGTTCTGCATAATTCATTGTGAAAACTGCAATTTAATCAAAATTTCGAATTATTAATTCGCTTTAATTTGCTAACAGAAATTCAATTTAAGGAAACCAAATAAATTCAATAAATGACCGAAAGCTTACAGTTTTTCGAATTTAAGTTTATTTTGAAAATTTACCAAATTCTATAAAATCCTAGTCTAATATTTTCAAACCAAACCTTTACTAAATTTCCTGACTTCAAATTAAATTCTTAAATGCCAAAAAGTTCGATTTAGGTAGTTTGCTGATTATATTCGATGGGAAGTTTGTGAGCTTTAGATATACAGATAAGACAATAAACATCTCTTCAAATATCGTAATAAATTATTCATGTGAAAACAAACTCGACGAACTAAATCCATTAAACACAAGACGACAGCATAAAAAATAAAGTTTTATCATTATCATGGAAACATGGAAAACTTCCAACTCTTCTAAACTAAATAAAAAAAATCTCGAGAGATAAAAAAAATCTTCTTTACTATAACAAAATGATTTTCAACGTCATTACAGAACAAACGACAAGTACACACAATACATTGTTGTATATTTAATTAAATATTACGTAAAATGCGCACATAAAACAAAAAACAAAAAATCGGTAATAAAATAATTAACTATAATTACCCTACAACTATACATAATAAAATAATAGTGCAAACGCAAACTTGAATAATTAATTAAATAATTAGTTGGATTTTATGAATATAAATTGAATCGCGCGGTATAACACGGTATACAGCATTAATTATCATAATTAATTGTCATATTAAATAATTGGCGTTTGGCGCCATCTAAACAAAAAAAAAAAGCCAAATTTTTCACCACGCCATCTATTTTTGAATCTCCTTCTGCCACTTAAATCCCAAAGTATAAAAAAATGCGACGAAAACTTTTTTTAATCAATAATTGATAATAAATGTTTCCTCTAACTTTTTCCATTAAAAATGAAATGTAAATTAATCGATTTTGACAGTTTTATTTGGCAATAATTTATGTATTGATGAAATAAAATTGATAAGGGGTGTATTTATAGACGGTATAACTACATACATACTTGAGAATACGCTTTTTTTTTTCTTTGGCGCTTCATGAGGGAAATGAACTGATATTAGAGCTCTTTAAATTGATATGTGTACACTCAATGTCAGTCATTTAGTTTAGGTGAATCTTGAGAGGAAAAAAAAAATATTCTCTTTATAATTTTATAGACAATTACATCATTCTGGAAAATAATTGTATACGAATTTTTCTTCATTTTCTCATCAACATAATTTTCATTCAATCAATTAATTTGTTTTGCGTTTTCTTTAATTTGTATATCGTTTTCGGCGAAATACACATACAGCGCGCGCACGCATCACAACTCATAATGACAGACGACTAATTTATGTACTACTATTAGTAGAGAGTTGCCTTGTTAACTAAATTGTGACTTTTTAATGATGTATGTTGTCACGATTTGTCAAAACATACAACCAAATTATTTACGATATTTTGTCTAAATTTTTATTTTTTTTTATTTGTATGTTTGTGTGTGTACTGTGTTTGTATGAACAAGTATGTTTGATTTTAGACCAGATATCGATATAAATATTGGTAATCATTTGACGCTTATGTATGTATTACGGCGCGGAATGATCGTCTGTATAGAATATATAATTTTTGTTTGATGAATGATGTTGGTTGGTGTGCGCACGATATTATGATAAATTGTGTGAATGGCGCGACGTTTAATGAGATTTAAAATTTATGTAAAAATATAAAAAAAAATATTGCGTGGGTGGTTCGAATGTATAATATTTATATAGGGAGGAGATGATTTTAATTAATTGGAATATAATTATGTTCGTCTTTTGTTTTCCATCTTTTTCCCATTTCTTTTAACTGTAAGTAAGTCTATAAGGCAAAATATGTGTACACATTTTGGATTTAAACGTAATAAGATGCTAATGTTTATGGGAAAATCTTTTTTTTTACGGCTGGTGCACACAGTACGATGACATTGTAGAGTATGTATAGTGTGTATATTGAAGACGATTAAAAGATGAGATACGGTTGTTTCCAGCACGTAAGTATTTTACTCAATTACCTTAATTTTAATTTACTTTAATAATAGATAACAGCAGCCTCATTTTATGATTCCAACCTAATCCATATAAAGCTTCTGAAATGTTTCCCATTAGTATTTTCTTTATTTGCTTAAATAAAATGATCAGCTAATGCTTACCAAAATTCAGTGATATATTATCAGCACATTATGTAAATGTTGTTTAAAAATCAATATTTCCAGTGATTCAGTTACCAAATTAATATGATGTATGGAGAACGAGAGTGTGCCTAGAAGTTATTCCAGACTTTCATCCCATGAAAATTTAAAATTATGATAAAAAATTAGATTTCCGTAACCCTTAACCAACCGGTCAAATAACCAAAATAATTTTATTTGATTGGTTTAGGAGCTTGGAAGTAAATACTTGTTGAAATTTGTACAAATAAAAATCTCATTCCATGTTGGTCGCGCAAAAGTACCCTTTGCCCAGTCAGATGTGCGTGCCTACATATTCTAGCAATTTTACATAAAGATATGCAAATTTAACAAATATTTGTACCAAAATATATTTTTGTGTGACCCTGTGGCTCAGATTTATATTTGAACAAATTTCCCCATATTAAAAAACGTGTAGATAGAATTTAAAGGTCTTTAACATTAAATTTCATTTACACTTTTAATAATTTAGGGACATATATATGTTAAAATAAAAATTCTCGAGAAATATGATTTTGCACGAATATTTGTGAAATCCTATTGAATAGCATTAAATGCAAAATTTCTTCCCGAGTAATTAACTATATATCAGCTGAACAAAATAATGGTAAAAAAGAGATCTAGCATCAATTTTTGCTCCGATGTTAGGCAGAAATAATTTCAACTTGTCCTTGAATGAAAGTCTGGGATGACTTCAAGACCTGATTCTATCTGGTTCAAGAAATTTAATATCCAAAACATTTTGCTGTAAGTGATCACTAGCCAAATTTCGTCAGCGATCCGATGAGACGGCTATTTTGCAGGCACTTTTATATTAAAAAGTGTTGGGTTTGCCTCTAATAGGATGTTGTTTGCAATCTAAATAGATTTCCAAACATCTTGTAAATTTTGGGACTAGTATATTCTTCAAAATGTTGTTCTTTTCCTACATGTTTTCGTCTTTGCTAAATTAATTCTATTTAAGTCTATTTGACGGAAGTTTAACGATGGCTAGTTCACCGAATGGCGATATATCAGTTACAAGTTTCCATCACTATTTCAGATAAATGAGTGTATGGGATCACCACGTTTCCTAGAAAGAACAACATCTGGATTGGAACAAACTCTCGAAAGAAAAATCTCGAATGGAACAAAATGTCGAAAGACATACTCTTGAAAAAAAATCTCGACCTTTTTAATGGTTTCATACTTATTCAGAAAAACGAGTTAGTAGTAAATTCACTTAAAAAACCGCTATTCAACTGTTCCAAATTGGTGTTTCGAATGCCCATGATCATGACTAAACTTTCGAAATCCCAATTTTTGGTAGACCAATTTTTGGTTAGACCGATGTAAGATATTCTTACGAAAGCTCTTAGCATTCTCGGCTTATTTTACGTTCTCTGTTACCAATTCACGTAAGATCTTACGTCAATATAGCGAATAAGCAAGTAAGTATAGCGAATTTTATTGATGGGTTCGAGTCGTTTGACCGTTTCCTAAATTCTCAAAAACAAAATATCGGCTTTACGTTTTGGTAGCGATGCGATATTTCCAATGATTTTACTTGGGGGTCTGGCGTTTTCTTGGAAAAAAAACAAATCTAAAGTGAAACACGTGCGCCGAAGAGTGAATGATCATGGGTTAGTTGGTCGCTAGCACGAAACTCCGGATACCAGGCGACCTCCGGTTTCAATCAGCCTTATTACGGTAAGAGGCGTTGCCGTGGTGGACCTTTCATTTCTCAAACAAATCAATATTTTATTCATTTATTTAATAACGAAAAAAATAAGGGCGGTGCTCCTTCAAACGCACCAATCTTAGAATATGCCAAGGACTATTCAGGCCCTGCTTCTGAAGTCAAAAAATTAATTGAAAACTGTAGCACGGACGTAGTGGAGGGCTCTCCTATACATGGCACTCTATTGCCTGAAATGGATACCCAATCCACGTCGAGAACGGCCGAAATAAACAACGACCTTGAGGAATTGGAGGTCGAGGAGACAGCAAAAAGGAGAACACGCCTCAGTGGAGCCACGAGGAGACGTCTGTCCCATCTAATTCGGTCAGGGATCCCCCGCGACGCTGCCTTGCAGAAATGTAAGGAAAAGATCAGGGACAGAATTGTCCCAGCAGGCGGTAATGGATTGCGGCATAAAAAGTGAAAGTTTCCAGTCCTTCATCGAAGGCATTAGAAACCGGCCCAAAGCTGTAACTGAGGGCGACAATAAGGAGAGTCGCCCCGAGAACAGGGCCGACACAGCCACAACTTATAGTAGTGCAGTGAAGGCCATCAGGCTGGAGATTACCGACCAAGGTTTCCCGGAGATAAAACTGGGCATTGCCCAGATTCTGGCAATACAGGACGCAATAATGAACACAGTAGCAGAGCTGCCGTTAAATGATGTTAACCCAAACTTCCTGGGATGTCGCACCAGAAATGGTTGGCTCACGGTCAACTGTGCCGATGAAGACACGGCAGAGTGGCTTAGGACCACGGTATCCTCACTTAAACCATGGGACGGAGCATCACTGAAGGCAGTTGGGGAGGAGTTACCGCCCAAAACTTATGTTTGTCTACCTGCCACGAGGTGGTAAGGATGCAAACGAAAACATACTGCGCCGTCTGGCGATCCAGAATAAGGACCTAAGAGACGCAGATTGGAGGATTATTGCGAGGAAGGAGCGAGAAGGCGACCTCCTTCAAATTACGGTGTCCGTTTCACATAAAAAGGCGGAGATACTCAAGGGCTCCAACTACAGAGTCAACTGGATGTTTGCCTCTGTACATCTCCGCCTAAGGCAGGAGGAGGCGGTGGATTCAGCCAAGGGGAGAGTGGCGGAGCCGAATCGGTCCAGCACGTCAAAGGCAGCTTTGACTGAGAACGCTGGCCGCGGTGGTGGGGTTACTGAACCTGGGAGCCAGGAGATCTGGCACCTCTGGAACAGGGAGACCGGCCAAACCGGTCCAAGGAAGGAGGGGAAAAGCCATGGGCTAACTCCTAGAAGAAGGGTGGCACAACAACAACCTACAATAATACCAGTCTATTCGGAGCCTAAGAAGGATAGCGTGGAGCTGTGATATATACATCATGGTGATACACACTAAAACAACAACAAAAACAAAACTGAGGTTCGTGCAGATTAATCTGCATCGATCGAAGGCGGCTACAAACAACCTAAACAGTATTTTTATGATTATTAACTGGGGTATAGTGCTAATACAGGAGCCTTGGACCAACAATGGGAAGATTAAAGGTTTTGCAGCCAATACAGGTAAGCTAGTCTACGACACGGCTGCAGATAGGCCGAGGACAACAATTCTCTGTCGCTCAAGGCACAATATCTTCCCTATTAACCAATTTACTTCTAGAGATATAACTTCTGTTTCAATAGAAATGCCCTTACCCAAAGGAGGCAGGAGGGTGATTAACATCGCTCCAGAATTGATACAGAGCCTCGTGAATTATTGCATGATTCATCTCCAAAAATTCATCATTGGTTGCGACGCTAATGCACACCAAGTAGTCTGGGGAAACAGCAACACCAATTTAAGAGGTGAGCAACTTTTTGAATTCTGTCTTAGTAATAACTTAGCAGTAAATAATAAAGAAGTGGTCGGTCGTTGACGCTCGAAGAAGAAGGACGTGTTTTTGTCGTCTTCTTCGAGAAAATTTTAATTTAATTAATTTTTAGTTTATTTATTTTCTAATGTAGTGTAAAGTGTTTAAATATATAATTTATATATAATTTATTTTAATTTAAGTTATTTAAGTAAAAGTGTGTGAATAAGAATAGTGAAAATTTAAATATGGATAGAATGCAATCCATCGGGATGCATTCAACAGGCATTGTTTTATATTTTTATTTTTATTTTCATATTTATAGCGAAACAAGTCAAATTTTGGCTTTCTCGCTTAATAATGCATGTCTTAAATTTGTGTAGTTGGTGCATAAAATTCGAATGGTCAAATACATTATCTCGTATTTAAATTTAATTAAAATCGAATAAATAAATTTACGCATTAAATTTCTGTTTCTGTACATGAATATACAAGTTTTCGGTTTCTCTCTTTCCTCTTACGAGATTATGTATGTGTTGTATTTTTTGTTTTATGTGGAAACGACACAAACACATATATTCTTTATTTATATACATAAAAAGAATATAATTTCTATTATATAATTCCTATCAAGACAACATTGGTTCTATAGTGTTCGATTGTTGATATTTGCTTCTGAATTGTATTCACAGTCGTGTATGTGTAGTGTACGAGGTTATTTTCGGAAATATATACAGTAATATATAATATAGTGAAGCCTATTATATATGTATATAATATAGAGAAGGCATGTACCAAAACACACTATGTACACATCGATACTTTCCCTGCTGCGCACGTGAAGGATTATATGAAAACGTTTGTTTTCTCTATGTGCGTTGGTGGTTTTAGTTTTGTACTGTAATACGATTTTATTATTTTTACTTGGCGTTGTTGTATTCTTTGTGTTTATAGTGCTCTTTATATATGTACAGTGAACTACACAACGCAAAATTTTCATGTATTCAATTCAAATAAGATTCTTATACTACGTATAATCGAGTAATTTTGAGTTGAATTGGAAATTTAATTAGAATTAAAAGTTTCTTGTGTTCGATTCTAATGGGATTTGTTTACTTTGTATTATCGAGTAAATTTGAGTTGAACCAGAAACTATCGTATGTAATACAGTGAGGTCTCGTTATAGTGAATACTGATTTAAGGAAATTGTAATTTCGCAAGGAAATTATATTCGCCAAAGTGATAAGTGTTTATGTGAAAATATATGGTTAATAAGGAAATAAAATAATAAAACTTTGCAGATGTAAATACACAACTAAATTAAATTATTAAATAATTAAATACATTTCTCCGGTTCCTTTGGCTGCGCTGTTTCGAGATTTCACTGTTCATATATAAAATTTTTTTGTTTATTTAAGCATGATTATTTTTAATACGGGGTAGTTAATTTTACTGAACTGCATGGAATTCCTAAACTGAATTCATACTTTAGAAACTAATTAGTTCTTATAACTTTAATTTTGGGTACTGGTGATATTAATTGTAATTCATTCCAGAAAAGTCATCACAGATGAAACTTCTATACTTTAAGTGGTAGGTTCACGAAAATGGTTCATTTATAATAGTAGTTTTGAGTTAAACTGTAGTTTTTTGGATCGGATTGGTGAAATTGGGATTCCGGGAAGGACTGGCACCCTATTGATTTTGTTTATTAGTTATTTTTGTTAATATGTGAATAGTATCTAAAGGAGTTCCTTTTTTAGTTCACTGATTAACAAGTTAATTTTCAGAATATAACTCAGTTCCAGAATTAATCATTATTAGAGGGATTAAAATTAATCCTTTCTAATAAAGAAGCTAATTTCAAGTATAGATTATAGTTTCAGAATTAGTAATTATTGGGGATTAGATTAATCCCGTGTTTCAGAATTAAATTCCAGCTTAAATCAACCTTCCAGGATCAACAAGGAGTGAAGAAGCTGAAATTAAAAATTGTGTTAATTTTGTAAGCTGATGAAATTAATTAATTGTTAAAATTTGTAGGGGTGCCAACTAGAGGATTTTTTAAATTATTTATTGAATTATTTAAGTGGCCTAGGCTAGGATTGAAGCGGATGTAATTTTAAGTATACTTAAATTAATAAAATCTTAGGTGTTTAGAGGGGTTTATTTTAAGTATACTGATGAATAATTTAATTTGTTTCAGAATTTAAGATTGCTCCAGAATTAATCATTCTTAAAGGGATTAAATTTAATCCTAATTTTCAGTAACAAAGGTATAGCCGGACTCAACGCTCCAGGAACAACAAGCAGTTAACAATCATGTAGTTTAGAAATTGTGTTGTCTTGTGTTGTCTTATTTACTAACTATCAACCGCCATGGTGTCTGGAACCGGGTTGAGTCTCTGCTACTAACATACCTTTCCTTTCCCTCGATTTTGTTATTCGTAAGAGGGTGTACGGTGGACCCGGCGTATCCGGGAAACTTGCCTTAGGCTTGGTCGTACACACTAAATCAATCAATCAATCAAGTAAATAATAAAGAAGTGATGCGACCTTTGTGAATGCGGTTAGGAGAGAGAGTGCAATTCTCGACTGGCATGTGTCCAAGGAAGCATCCCTCTCAAATCATGTACATCATGTTTGATATCAATATCCCTTCGAGACAAGAGTTGATTTTAAGGATACCAAAACGCACAAACTGGCCAGTCTATAATGATAGACATTTGGATAACTTAGCTGGTCTACAGACCTCGATAAGCTATGCCGGAGATCTCGACAGAGTAGCAAATTAAGTTACAGAGGCAACAATTAATGCCTACCAGTCAAGCTCACCACTGGTGCGTATCAGAGCGAGGCACAAGGGATGTTCCTTGGTGGAACCAAAACTTGGAAAACATGAGACGAAATGTCCGTAAACTTTTTAATAGGGCTAAGAGGACGAATGATTGGACTAACTATCAGTATTCCCTTACCCAATATAATATAGCCCTCAGGCAGAGCAAAAGACTAAGCTGGAGAGACTTCTGTAAGAAAAAATACAAATTACATACGGTGAGTCGACTCCAGAAGGCACTCTCCTTGGAGCACAGGAATCCCCTGGGGGCTGCAAGGAAACCAAGTGGAGAGACAACCACAACCAGGGAGGAGACTTTGGAATGTCTAGTGAGAGGTCACTTCCCAGAATGTATTATACTGAGGGATCAGGAGGAATCCAATGCAAGTAGTGTTCATCCGTATCTGGTTCCAAAGGGGTCAGAAGTTCTCGAAGCAGTTTTTAACGCCGGAACGGATAAGTTGGGCAGTCAAATCTTTTGGACCTTTCAAATCACCGGGAGGGGACAGCGTATACCCCGCCTTTTTACAACAAGGCCTGCAGACTTTGCTGCCTTCTCTTACTATACCCTTCAGAGCCAGTTATAGCTTGGAATATGTTCCAAAACGCTGGAGAGAGGTTCGGATGATTTTTATCCCAAAAGCAGGAAAAAGATCCTCAGAGGAGATTAGGTTTTATAGACCTATTAGCCTCACATCATTTTTACTGAAAACTATAGAGAAAATTTTGGGATTTTGTATTAGATCCAACACTCTCCAAAGATACTCTCTGGACTCTAGGCGGTACGCCTACCAAGCAAGAAAATCAACAAAAACAGCTCTACACGAACTGACATTGGAAATCGAAGATACGCTCCGAAATAAAGAATTATTACTAAGCTCCTTCATTGATATCCAGGGAGCTTTTGATAATACTAGTTTCGAGGTAATTCAGGAATAATCACTACCAAGGGGCATAAACCCCTCCATCGTAAGGTGGATAATAAACATGCTGAAAAACAGGAGGATTACGGCCTCTTTTGAAGACAAAACCATCACCATAGCGGCCACCAGGGGTTGCCCTCAGGGAGATGTCCTCTCTCCCTTATTATGGCTGATTGTGATGGATCAATTACTTACCAGACTGAGAAATTTAGACTTCTCAAACATTACCTATGCGGACGGCCTAGTCTTGATAGTTAAGGGCGGATTCGCAAATAGTATACGGTAGGGGAAAGAATGCAATAAGACCTAGAGATAGTAAATGATTGGTACACGGAGGTTGTCCTTACGGTAAATCCTAACAAGGTCAACTGCACTCCTTTTACTAACCGGAGGAAAACTGTCCTGCCGCCGATAGCCCTGCGGGGGGGGGGGGGGGGTAACCCACAGGACAAGATCCAGAGGTTAATCTGTGTGGGATTGTAGCAATGAGGGCTTGTTCAACAGCTGCCCTTGAGAGAATACTGCGGCTCTCACCACTGTACCTGCACATTAAAAAAGTAGCCGGTTCAAGAAACCATAAGGCCAGGACACAACAGTATCCTGCATAAATTAAATCTTAAGGAGGAATTGTTCCAACTATCACATTTGATGGTAAGGACAATCGACTGCCGAAGGAATTTTACCATCAGTTTGCCGAATAGGGCACTGGTAGAGAATATTATCTCCTCTCTCCCTCGCCATGCTTCTGTATGGTATACAGATGGGTCAAAGACAGACGGGAGTATTGGTGCAGGAATAGTCGGGCCAGACCTAGAACTATGCTTCAATGTCTCAAAAAGAAATATACGAAGACCGAGATCTATATAATCTCGGGCAGCCAGGCAGCTCTGCTAGCCTTAGGAGCTTCAGTGTTCAACTCGGAATTGATCTGGAGCTGCTACTGTAATTTATTAGAACTGGGTAAAGCAAACAAAGTCACCATTTTGTGGTCTCTTGGCCAATCCACCATTAAGGAAAATGAGGCAGCAGTCCTAGTATCGCTTTTTCAAAAACAAATTTGGCCAATGGTATAAGGGACTGGGAGCAGAACTATAGGAAATTACTCTGAGAGTCCTCCATTGAGATGAGGCAGGTCAAGAAATTATTCAGTTATAATATTAAACGCCTGGGAGAGGCACCGAGGATGGACCGCCAATCCCTAAGATCCCTTACCTGGCTTATAACAGGGCACGCCCCTTTCAACGGCCATCTACATAAAATAGGAAGGTCCCTTACGGAGTAGTGAAGATTCGGTGACTGCGGTAAGGAGACATCGGAACACGTACTCTTCACATGCGATGCTATCATCCTAAAAAGATTCAAGTTCCTCAATACGTACACAATCCATTGGCCTAACGCCGACCCACTGGATATGCATCAGGTAGCGGCGTTTATCAAGGACATAGACCTACATTTCACATAAGAATCTCTAGGGATGTACAATAGGCCTCAATGGTCGCAGTGCTCTGGGAGCACTAATTACTTTAATTAAAAAAAAAAAAAAAAAATGATTTTACTTTCGATGAAAAAAAAAATCGACGTAACTCGAGATTTTTGTTTTTGAGTTTTTTTTCGAGATTTTTGGCTTTCGTATTGTTTTCGAGATTTTGTCATGTCTAGATTTTATTTTTGAGAAATTTGTGTTCCAGATTTTGTTTTCTGGATATCGTGGTAAGCCCTATGTATATAGTAGGTGCTTAAAGTTTTGTGAATAATATTGGGTTGGTGACAAAATACCGAATTCCAAAATCCCGAAAAAACAAAAAATCCCGAAAAACGTAGTTTTTTAAATATAACAAATGTTTGATGTATTATTTTAATTCGTTTTATACCTTAAAAGATGCGGGGGCTGCCAAATCGCCGCTTTGACGATTTTGAAAACTAAAGGCCTTTTCACATGAATCGCGATTTTTCTCGTACGAGTAAAAATGATTCAACGATTTCTCTTAAATTACATAGTAAAATTTAAACTAGTCACTTCAAAAATAGTAAGTAAACAATTCCGAATGTAATATCATTGACAATTTTTTAGCAAACGCACATTTCCTAATAATAATTGCAAAATAGTGTTTTCTTGCGCGAACTTTCCAATATGGCGGCGATTTAAACATTTTTTGCAGCTTTTATTAGGAAATGTGCGTTTGCTAAAAAAATTGTCAATCATATTACATTCGGAATTGTTTACTTACTATTTTTGAAGTGACTAGTTTAAATTTTACTATGTAATTTAAGAGAAATCGTTGAATCATTTTTACTCGTACGAGAAAAATCGCGATTCATGTGTATAGACCATTACATTTATAGAAATTGAAGTATTTTTGAAAAAAAAAATTTTTAATAATTATTCACATACTAAAATAAAGAACTCCCCAAAGTCGCTAAGCATTGATTGGTCCTTTCCGCGCAAAGGTGACATGAAATTATGTAGATTCCTTTTGATTTTATATTGTGGTTAATAAAAATTTAATCGGGTCTTCCTTTTCGATGGGGCTGTTTACTTTGTACTTTTCGGTAAGTTCTTTTGGAATTTTTTCGTTCGGGAATATAATGGTATCCCAATAATATTCACTTTAAGATCAATCTATTGTGTACCATTTGTTTATGTCAATAATTTGGCTTCCGCAAGGTTAATTTTACCGTTCGACATTTTTTCGACAAAACATCATCAAATTGGGCGACCAGAAGATAGTAGAATTGAACAACATTTTGATTAGTTAAACGAATTTTTAGCATATATGAATGTAAAACTAAAAATATTGCTAGTTTGGATTAGGACCGATCCAGTGGGTGCTGTTTGTTAAATCATCTCTTAAGGCACTACAAAGAGAATAAACTTACTCCAATAAGCATGTCACTGATAGATTTGACCAGTTGATTTTGAACGGTTCAAGTTCAAAATGGGTCTACTCTTGGAAAATAAATGATAATCTAGAGACATTGGATGAGAAGTTATACACAATTTTCACTCCGAAAAAACTTTTATTTAAATACGTTTCTCGTAGAAAAAATCGTTGAAGTTTAATCTGAAAAAATAGTTTTTCGAAAAATCTAATAAGATTTGACCAAATTTTAGAAAACTAATTATTTATTGACAAAATATAAATTTTTAGTGAGGAAGTTGTCTGTCTCGTTGAAATGACATACACCCGACTTTTTATAGCTTAAAAAATTTGAAACTCAAACTTCATTAAGAATACAGAATTCCAAATTATCTAAACACTAATAAATTGGGCACCATATGCCATTTTAGGACGGCATTCTCCTGAGATCAAAGTCAATAAAATGCAGTCAAATCTCAATCATTTTTCGATAAAATTAAAATTTCTTACAAAAAAGGTTTTTCGGGAAGAACATTTCTTGCTAACTTCTCTGAGTTCTTGAAAGATATAACGCCAAACTTGTTACAAAGAACTCTGAGTTGCATGTGAGTCGAATAAAAGTCAATTTGTTGGGGTTTCATTCAAGATCTCATGGGTTTTAAAATTCAGTGTTCAATTCAATCAGGCAATAATAACAAATTTTAAAAATGTATGATTCAATGTAAATATTTAAATTTTGATCGTTTGAGTTGATCGTTTGTGAATTTGGGTAAAAATCATGTTGGGTCGTTATTTGGGCCAGGAGAACTGGTTAAAAAAAATATCTTGAAAATTTGAGGGCATGTGGGTAAACTAGCGAACAATTAATTGAAACTTACTGATAAGCCACTTGTCTGACTTATTGCTGTAATTTTCCGCATAAATGCACTGATGAAGATTGTATAACGACTAACCCATTTTCCGATTGGTTCGCCAAATATAAGCCAATTCCACATTTGGAACAGTATTTTGTACCAATCAAAGTGGCATTCTAATTGCAACGTTCTCATAGGCTGTTGTTGTTTTTGTAATTTTTAAGAAGCATTTAGATTATACATATAGGCCAAAATGACAAGAATTTGTCTATGGGCTTAGTAATGGCTTCCATCTTGCTCAGATTAAGGCTCAACCAAGGCGTCAGTCATCAACCAATTAAATTTCCGGCAATATTGTTTAGTTATAGTAACGAAAAATGTTGTCGAAGTTGATTATGGTCAGCAAACCGTTAAGTAAATGAACATGCGGTCATGCAGATTATGGAGAATTCAAGCGACATACTCCGAAATCTGGCAAATTAACTTTTTAGCTCCAAACTTAAATAACTTTAGTTCGGATTATCTAGCTTAAAAGCCATCGGGTCATCGAGTTTTAATTGTTCCATTATTCCATCATCAGTTCGGAAGCTAAACTTTAAGATTAGCCGAATGAAATTTCGATTTTCGATATTTCGCCTTCCATTTGTAAAAAAAAAATGAAACTTGTGTTTTTTAATAACTTCAACTTCAAAATAATTTCAAAATCATTAATTCTCATTGAAGCAAAAGTTTAAGATTTTTGGAGCCATCTTAAAATTAGGTAATAATACAAACTACTTGTGGTTTGATCCACTCAAAATCTTACTAAAATAAACACAAAACAAATTAAAAATCCAATACTTACTTCATCTGTTTTACAATTGTGCTTTTCCCTGATTCTCCAGCGCCTGTAAAACCACAGATAAAAAAAACACAATTAATAAATTTTTATTCCAAATTAAAAAAATTAAAATAAAAATCTTAATTAGTAAAAATTGTATACAATAAATAATCAAATTACACTAAATTGTGTACAAGGTCACGGTCACAATAATATTGTCACAACGCTACTAAATTCTTAGTGTATAGTATATGTTTAACAAATTATAATTCTGTTCACATTTTGTCAATAAGAAATTTAGTTTTGAACAAATAAATTTAATCGCTTTTATACTTCCCATTTTGTAACAATTCGATTTTATATGATACACACTCATACAAGCTCAAGAAATCGAATCAAAAAAAAAATATTTGTGGTGGTATGAGTGAGTGTGTGCCACCCAAAAAGAAAAACCAATTTATAAAAAAACGTGTTCAATATAGTGTTTGGGTACATAATTTATGCTAGCCGCATTCGTTCGATGAACTTTTGTTATACAGCCATCGCACGCGATTTTTTTTTTTGTGGAAATATATTCCTTCCGTTTCACATATTGATTTTGAGAAGTCCGCATTCTCAACTAAGGTGATTTTCAAGCACAAAAAAAAATTAATATCACGTTGAGAAAATGTTTCAAAAAATTTTCTAAACATGTTTTTGATTTTATAGACTTTCCTCATAAAACAAATAAATACAAAAAATCTGTTTTATGTTTATATCTCGTGTTATATGACGTCATAATTCACATGCAAACTGATAAGAATTTTTGGATTGTTTTATATTTACTTATATGTACTATATAATATGGACACCTATTTTCATGAATAGACTAATGGTTAGAGCGCCACCATATATACTTATCGGAGTCATACCCGGATTTTCTCCGCGCGATATATGTACAATAAATATAGACTACACACATACCAAATATTATCAAAATAAGTAATGAGTGTCTGGTTTCCACAAAACACACTTACACTTAAGTATAAGCATTATTAAGATCTGTTAAAAATGATCTTATTATTTTCGTTTGGAATATTTTTTTTTTTTTGTTATTTCAAAATAAACATTAATCAGACGCGTTATAATTTTTTAAGATGTTTCTTTCAATTATTCTGTGAAAGCAATTCTTTAAATTCGATTTAGTATTTCGGATGTTTAATCTATAAGGTGTCAGATTTTTTTTTAAATAGTCCTATTTATAATATACTTAAAGATGATGGAATAACCTACAGAATTTTTAGGCTTTATAGAATTCATAAAAGTTATAAAATTTATAGGATTTACAGAATTTATTCGATTTATAAAATTTATTGAATTTGCGAAATTTATAAAAATTAAAGAATTTTTAGAAATATAAAAATTTATAGAAATTATGGAATTTTTAAAATAAGTCAAATTTGAGTTTGTATAATTTATAGAACCCATTGAATCTATGTATAGAATATTTAAAATTTATAGAATTGGTCGAAATTTTGCAATTTATAAAATTGGTGGAATTTATAAAATAATTATTGTTTATAGAAATTATAGATTTTTTAATAATATTAAAATTTAGATAATTACAGTCTTTGGAAAAATTATAAAATTTATAGAATTTATCGCATTTACAATTTTTAAGAACTAAAGAATTTATGAGATTTGCAAAATTAAAAGAACTTACTGAATTTTAAAACTTTATTCATTGAATTTATAGAATTATTCGTAGAATTTATTAAATTTATAAAATTTGACTGAATTGTGAAATTTGGAGAACTTATAAAATTTGGAGAATTTATTGGATTTTCAAGATTTATAGAATTTATCAAATTTACGAAATTTTTAAGAACTAAAAAATTTATGAGATTTGTAGAATTTAAAGCACTTGCTGAAGTTTTAAACTTTATTCATAGAATTTATTTAATTTAAAAAAATTATACCAATTACTGAATTTATAGAATTGTTAAAGTTTATAGGATTTATCGAAATTGTTAAGTAAAATTTGAGTTTGTAGAATTTATAAAACAGATACACTTGATATGATTAATAGAACTCAAAGGATCTACAAAATTTATAGAATTTGTAGAATTTCTAATTCATAAAATTTAAGAATTCATAGAATTTATTAGATTTATCAAATTTACAGAATTTATAGGATTTATAGAATTTTAAAAACTTATTGGCTTTTTAAACTTTGTAGAATTTACTGTATAATTTATAGCGTTTCGATAATTTTTATAATTAAAAAATATATTTAATTATTATAAATTCTAAAAACTTTATAAATTCTATAAAATTTTTAATTCTAAAAATTGTGTAAGTAGTAACTACGATTTAGTATCGTTCATCGTATAGTCTCTCACATACATATGAGCATTAATAAAAATATTTTTGTTTTTTGTAAAATTTTAATTTTTAATTAGAGATTATTTAAAAAAAAATCAATTCCGGAATTGATTCCGGAATACCGGAATCGAGAACATTTAAATTCGAAAATTCCGGAATTACTTTTTGGCCAAAAATTGGATGGATAAACTAAATTCCTTTAAATTTAAACCAATTTGGATTAAGCGATCTTTAACAACAAGTGAAACATAAATCACACAAAATTGATCACATCAACTTTGCGTAAATATCATTCGTATCCATTAGCTCAATAAATTTTTGTTAAAATCGTAAACTTTAAAATTAATTTCTTTAATTCCAAATCCTGTAACTTTTTATTTTCTAAATTTCTGTACCGTAAAATCAAATATGTATGTTAAGTAAGTTTCGAGCCTAATGGAGAAAGTTTCGAGTAATTTAACCACTAATAATTAACGACGATTTTTAAACTAATATGAGAATTCAGAATTTGGAATTAATCTACTATGAATTTTACATTTTAGTAAGAATTTTGAAAATTCAAAAAATTTTAATACAGGGCTGCTGAATACAGACTATAACTGTGGCCACAAGGCATAACTTTAACTCAAATTTGATAATTTTTCTAGAGAGATAATGAAAGTTCAATATTGAATACATTTTTCAGTTACACCGACTAAAACTACTACGGCTTGCGACTAAAACCTTCAGCAATAAGGTATTACTACATAAGTCAAATTTATTGAAGTTCAACATTTGCACATTTGTTTTTCCAGATAGGAAACTTTGAACATTGAAAATAATTTTTTTCTTAAATCGACTTAAGCGATTAAGTCTTGTGGCCACAGATAAATTTGAACAAATTAAATTTTTTAAATCAAACTATACAATTCCGGATTTAAAAAATTCAATCTGAATTTTAAAAAATTTTAGTTTTAATTCCAAATATTAAATTTTGGTGTAATTTAGTACATTTATCAAATTTATCTTTGAGGATTTCGATTTTTTTTTTTTAGATTTTTTCAAATTTTGTAATTAAATATTAGACTCGAAATTTCAATTCTAATTATTGATTGTTGAAAATATTTCAACTTTTCAAATCTTAAATTTTGTTGTAGTTTAATGAAAATTATCAAACAAGGTTTTTTTGCTATTCTGATTTCTAAAGTGGAAATGGAAAAATTATAGAATTGTTTGCAAAATGTATTTTTTGAAATTTATAAATGGGTTTCACAAAAATGAAATTTAACAAGACTTTGTTTTATTTATTATCTAAAATATTAAATCTTAACTTTGGTGAATTTTTAGCTTTTAAAACAAATTTTTTCTAAACTAAATTTTGGATTTTCAGCTTCAAAATTATAATTAAGAAATTTTAAAAATGTTGAAATATTTTAAATAGTAAATTTCGAAGTAATTTAATTAAATCATAACTTTCAACCTGAGAATTTAGGAATTCTGATTTTCAAATTTCAATTTAATTTTGCATTTTGAATTTATTACAAGCATTTTTAAAACATAAATTTTAAACTTCAAACATCAGTAATATTAAATTTAAACATAATTTATGCATTCAGGATTATTGAATTTTAATGTGTTATAAGCATTATATAAAACTAAATTCTAAATTCTCTAGTTTTTAAAAATCATCGTTCTGATATTCAGAATTAGTTGAAAATTTTAGTATCGAATTTGAAAATGTTGCATTTTTATTATTTTACTACAAAACTCATCTTCGCTAATTTAACATTTTTTTAAATACATATTAAGATTTCTTTAAGAATAAATCGAAATCTCTTTTCTAATCACCGAATATAATCGATTAGAAAGAACTAGATTAGAATCCAATTTCAAAAAATTTCAGAAATATTCAATTACAAAGAAAACTTACAATTTAGGAATCGAAATTTCATTTCCGTATTTCGAATGTTGAAAATGTTGGATCATTATTTTTTATAACAAACGGGTCAAACTCAATGTAATTCGAGACTTCTTTAATATTTAAAACCCAAATTTTGAATGTAGGACTTAAAATTGAGAAATCCAATTTAAATAATTTTCATTTGTTTCACCAACGTAATAATTTAATTGTAAAAAAAATTAAATTTCGTTGTAAACTAGAATTCTTAATTTAAAGAACAATTCAGCATTCACTAAGTCTTTAAATTAAAAAAAAAACAAATTAAATTTTTCTTTCAAAATTAAAAAAATTTGTTAATTATATTTAATTTTGGAATATTAATTTTTTATGTAAAAATAAAAAAAAATTATAATCGATATTTAAGATTCCCTAATTAAAAGTTACGAAATTTTAAATTTTCGATTTTTTTTTAACGAATTCAGAGTTTCAATACTCACTCATTACTGAATTAGGAAAATTTCCCTGTAATTAGGTAACTTAACAATTTCTAGATTCAAAATATTAATTTTAATTTTTCTAAAATTTAAGATAAAATTGATATTAATTAGTAATGAATTAAAAAATTTAGGAAAATTCCTTCAATGTGAACAGCTTAAATGTCTGAAATAAATTTCACTGTACAGAAATCGAATATCGATATCTGAATCTATCTTTTAATTTGAAATTATTTGTTGTTAAACTCAAAATTAACGCGATGCCATAATTTTTATTTAATTAATCAAAATTCTTAAATTTTATAATACAGGTTCCCACTCTGAATTTTAAGTTATCGATAAATTTCGATGTTGTTTACGTCAACAAATCAATTTGAGGATTCCCTGAGTTTAATTTATTTTCTAATTTAATAAGTACCGTCACAAATTGCCTAAATTGAATTTCAGGAAAATTTATAAACATTTTGCCTATTTTCGAAATTCCGATTAAGTTGAAGAAAGAATTTAAAAATAAAGAATTTAAAATTTTCGAGTTTTTTTTTGTTACGCGTACAGAGTTTCAATCCTCTATCGAATTAAGAAAATGTTGGTTTTTCCTATATGTATTAACAATTTTCAATTTTAAATTTTTTGTATCTGAATTTATAGTTTCCATATTTCCTAATTATAAATCTTGATTCGAATGTTAAAATTTAATCTTATGAAATGTTACAAAAAAAAATATTGGATGTTCCAATTTATTGGGTTGTTCGGAAAGTAATTTCGCTTTTTCCCAACAGAGGACTTAATTGTATTTTTTCACAACCAACTTCACACTTAAGCCGCATTTTTCTTAAAAACTATTTTTTTCTTAAAAACTATTGTGCAGAATCAATCGAATTTTTTCACAAGCAAGCCTTGCTATGTCAGCTGTCAAAATACATACATATGATTATTTTGACAGCTGACATAGCAAGGCTTGCTTGTGAAAAAATTCGATTGATTCTGCACAGTAGTTTTTAAGGAAAAAATTATCCGATGTATATGGAGAAGATGTGTTAAATGAGCGCCAGTGCCAAAACTGGTTTGCAAAATTTCGATCCGGCAATTTTGATCTCGAGATGCACCACGTTCTGGAGCCCAGTTGAAGCTGATGAAGACACAATAAAGGCATTAATTGATGCAAACCGGCGAATAACAACTCGTGAGATCGCTGAGAGATTAAATTTATCGAATTCAATCGTTCATGATCATTTCAAACGGCTAGGTTTAATCTCAAAGCTCGACATATGGGTTCCTCATCTTCTTACAGAAAAAAATTTGTGCCGTCGCATTGACGTTTGTGATTTGTTTCTCAAACGCCATGTAAATGATCCGTTTTTGAGTCGTATCTTCACTGGGAATGAGAAATAGGTTGTCTACAACAATGTTAAGCGAGGAAGATCCTGGAGTAGAAAGATGCGCCGGCTCAAAGCACTTCGAAAGCCAATATTCATCAAAAAATGGTTATGCTATCTATTTGGTGAGATTTCAAAGGAATCGCTTATTTTGATCTTCTACCGAGCAACACAACGATCAATTCTGAAGTGTACTGTCATCAGTTGGACAAATTGAACGCTTCACTTAAAGAAAAAAGGCCAAAATTGGTCGATAGGAAAGTTTAAGTGTTCGAACATGATAATCCGAAATCACGTACAAGTTTGACGATTCGAAAAAAGCTTTTAGAGCTTGGATGGCATATACTGTCACACCCACCATACTCTCCAGAAATTGTTTAGACGAGGTCAAAAATCACTTGGATTAGTTTTTTGGCAGGAAAGAACAAAAATTTTATGAGCGTGGAATCATGCTACTGCCAGGAAGATGTCAAAGGGTATTGGATCAGACTGGACAATATTTAATTGAATAAAATATTAATTCACTATAAGAAATTCGTCTTTTTAACCTAATTATAATTTGTCAATGTCAGATCTCGAAATATCAAAATCGATGTTTTCAGTTTTACTTTTACTCAATATTTTCCGTGGATATGTTTAAAATAAAATTGAGGGTTCTATAAATTTTTTTTTTTTTATTTTTTAAATGTTATTGTATTCCAATAAATATCAGAGATTGAAAACTACTACAAAAAATTTTGAAATTTCATTTTCATTTAAAATTTTAAATCTAATTTCAAATTTCTTTAATTTGAATGCTTTTGATAAATTCCTATTAAATTTGACCAATTTTTAATTTTCAGCATTTTTTATCACGAATCAACTCTTATTACCAAATTGTGAAAATTTGATTAATTTTAATTATTTTTGAAATCGATAAAGTTTAAAGAATTTTTTATTTCTTTTAATTTAAATTATTGCAAATCATTTTACGGAAATCGATAATTTAACTCTTAATTATAACAGTTTAAATAAATTTCCTTAAAATGAATTATATATTTTCATCTGAATATATCTAAGTTTATATTATAATCCTGGATTCAGAATTTCTTAATTTTAATAAAGAAATTTGAAGTTATGTATGTGTGGTTTTTTGAAATATGTATACATATGGCTCAATTTCGCCCAAGCATTTAAAATTTATTGATTAAAATCAAAATACGCGATGCCCCATAATTTTTAGTTCATTAAAAATTTAAATTTCGATTAACAACTTTTTTTACAACTCAGAATTCGACATATTTTACTCTGAATTTTAAACTCAACATGATTCAACAATTTTCTGGATTCTAGGCATTTATTTTATGTTTTTAATTATAAGTTGTTTTGAAATTTCGAACATTTATAATTATTTCACGAAAAAAAAAAAATTATCAATTTGTGAAATTCTGATTAAGTTTATGGAAAGCCCAGAATTTTCGATTTTTTTGTTACGTACAGTTTTCAATTTTAATATCGAAAAATTATGTTCAATGGGAAAAATTTAATTTAATTTTTTTTATTAGCGAATTTTAAAAATTTAAGACCTTCCAAAATCCAAATAATAATTTTCGATGTAGTAAATTTCAGTTTTTAACAATCTGATAAAATTAAAGATTTTTTAGACTCACAATTCAGGATTATATAATTCAACAAACAAAAATTAATTTAATTTGAAAATTAGCATTTTTAATTTTAAAAATTATTTCAGACTGCGAACTTTTTATATGAGATTCAAATCAAAATTCATGATACCACAACTTTTATTGGAAAAATTAAAATTTCGATTAAGTGAACGAAATTGTTAAATTTTTAATTCAAAATTTGAAAATTTTGTATTTCAAATTTTTAATTGAATTCTTTCTAACAATTTTTTAAAATCTATACATACATTGACAATAGTGAAATTAAAGTGGAAATTAAGTAAATTTTAATTTTTCTAAATCAATTTTTGTTAAATAGTGAATTTCGAAGCAGTTAGTTAATCTAAACATTTCTACATCTAAAGCAGAAATTCAGAATTAATATTTTGAAAATATTATAGTTGAAATTTTACAGTAAAAACAAGAAATATATACTTAAAATTCAATTAAATTCAGTAGTTCCTAATTTTTTATAAAATTTCAAAGTTAGTAATATTGAGATTCTAAGAAAAAACAAATTTAATTTTTCAAATTTTATAGATTTGGAATTATGGAAATTCAGGTTTGAAGTAATAAATTTCGATTAAGTTTATTGGTACTAAATACGAATTAAATAAAATCAAATATACCAGGGCAGTTCCAGATTTAATATACAGCATTTTAAATTTCAAAACTAATTTTAAAAAATTATAAAATTCATATATTCCATAAATTTAGTAAAATTTCAGTGTTCTCTAATCACTTCATTTATTTTAAATATTCATAATTGAAAATTAGATGATGTTTATAATTCTGTGGTCACAAATCATAATGGCTTAAGTGTTAAATTCGCATTTTTCAGGAAAACGTTTTTAAAATTAATAGCCGTTCAAAATCGTATCAGTTTTTAAAATGCTTGCTTTTATCAATGAATATTACGGTTGTATGTAGCTACCGGGATATTACAAAAATTGATATGATATGAAATCGAATCTGAAGATTTCGAATTTGAGATAATACGTAAAAGGGCTTATCTCACCTTAAGCCATTATGATTTGCGAACAAAGAATTTTTTAACTATGAAAACTTCACAACAGAAAATTACAATATTTTAAATTCGAAACAATGGGGTTGGCAAATTTAAAAAATCTTAGGAATATAAAAATATTTTACCAACTGGTTGAAATTCTAAATTTATTTCTCATTACAAAACATTTCCATTTTTCAACCACTATGAAAGTATCATTTTAATAAAGTATTGACTTACACAAAATTATAAAAAAAAATAAGATAAACAAAGAATGCTCCCTCCATAAAATTTATTCATCAAAAAAAATTTCAACATGAATCTCAACAGCTTACAACATTTTCCCATATATCTCTCGTCTCATACTCCAAATGAGACCGCACGTAAAAAAATTTGTTTCACAATAAACAGAATATTAGATAGATGGATGATTAAACACAGATTCTTCCTCAAACTCGCACCCATTTTCCATGTTACATATACTTTATAATTTTATGAATATGGGTACGAGTTTACAAGAAGATTTCAATATAATTCCAAAAGTCAAAAAAACAGATACGAAAAATAAGAAGAAGCAACAATTTCAATTTTCCCAATGTAAATATTATTATATCACGTTGATCATTATCATAATCATCATCGTATATAAATTTATATAAAGTTTCAACACTTTAAGTACACCCCAAACTACAAAACTTAAAAATTCCTGAAACGAAAGTGTTAAGATTTTTTTTTGTGTGTTTTCTAAAAATAAAATTATTTTTTATTTTTCTTTATTTAATAAACTATTATGTATTTTGATATTTTGGATTTAGATTTTTCCATTTGGTGTAATATAAACCAGTGTTTCTTAAATGATGTTCCGTGTAAACTATACTTTCACCACAGATAATTTACGTATAGACGGATCAACTATCGGAGACACAAAATTATATTTGATTGATTTATATATCAAGATAATGTCGTATCATAATAATTTAATGAAACGAAACAAAAAAACGAAAAGAAAATTAGAGAGAAAGAGAGAGAGACAGAGAGTAAAACAAAAATATAAAGATTGGGCGTGGCATATGTGAAATATACGTACGATGAATGAAAAAAAAAAAAATCGGGAAAAAAACAACTTAAAATGAAACGTCAAAAATGAAAATTTAGATATTTTATTTTAACAATGGTGGGAGAGCTATTTTTTTATCAAAGTCATTCTTTAATTAATAAATCAGTTTAAATATAGATAACGTTCTTACCAAGAAGTAATAATTTAATATCCTTAGCCGCTTGTATTCCATCCTCTTTCAAATTACGTTCAATAAGTCTGCTTCGTGCGGCTGCAGCACGCTCTTCGGCTGACTGTGCGCAGCCCATTGTACGAATTGCTTCTATACAAAACGTTTTGATAGATTTTTTTGGTAAAATCTGCACGGGGTTATTTAGCCGAATTACCAATTTTTAAACACTATTACTTTTGAATATATAATATTAATAAAATATGTATAACTGTCCGAAATACTTTCTTAATACGTTAACACTTCTAAAGACAATAGATAGTAAAGGTAAGCAATTTTTAATTTATGGAAACGTTTTTCCTTCCTTCCAAAAATATATTTCAATAAAAATATTTAATTTTTATACAAATGTATTCTATTAAAAACAAAATATTTGTTTTTTTTTTTTGATATTTTGTCTAAAACAATTAAACGTCACATTACGTGACTTAAATTTGTTATGAACCATAAATTAGTTTCTTGTTGTGTTTTTGTGTATTAGATAGACTGTATTGTAAAAAAAATTTCGTTGCCAAAATGATACTTTTCGTTTTTTGCAATACAACAAAAAAACATTAACATTATTCCCAGTGCGATAATATTAATTAGATGGATAATTAATTGTAGATGGCGGATCGTACGTTTTTTTAATTAGACGAAATAATAGTAACATTTTCAATATTTGGAATTATACAGAAAGTCCCATACCTACAAATTAATAGTAAAGCAGGTAAACCCAGTATCAGAAGTATATTGGAGTCCTGGATACCCATTACAACATTCTGATTGAATTCTAGCAAAAATATTAAATACCAAGAAATTTTAAAATTCCCAGAGCTGCACTTTAAAAATTAACTCACTGGAGGATGGTTTAACCTTAATCCAGAAGAAAAATACAATCTTTATTAAATTTAGTGCGCACCATGAAAATCATTTAAATTAAAAAAAAAAAAAAACTCGAAATCGCATATCATCCAGAAAAATTTCCGCTACATACGTATGACCTTGTTCATCGAAATAATTCCACCATATGGTACATATTTCATACTTATATACTTTATCAAACCGAAAAAAAAAAAATAAATTGAAAAATCAAAAAGAAAATTTCACAAAAAAATAAAACACAAAACATTTCCCAACTGGAAAACCAAATATAAAATTTAATTAAAAATCTACCATCAAATAAATTTTCATAACACCTCAATTTATTTTATTTCAAATTTTTTTTTTTTTAATAAACCCTAAATTTATTTTAAAGACCTAATCGGAACTAGATACTCGGGGTAACGTAAACATATAAAACTAGTTCACCCACACAGGTTAATTATGTACATTGAGTAGTGAGGATCGAGGTCATAATGCACTGTCAATCATCTAAATGTACAAGATAAATAAAGTTTTGCAGAATGAATATAAAAAAATGTCAATAAGTCAATGATCCGCCATTTTTAATTTTCCATCCACACCAGAAAAAAAAAGCAAAAGAAATTATAGAAAGCTAATTTCTTGTTTTTCCATTTCCATCTTTCGGTTTACAAAAAAATTCGATGTCACAGTAAAAAACTACTGCCGCACGACAATTTGTTGAATTTCCTTCAGAAGTTTTTTTCTTCATTTGTTATTTTTCCAAAATGGATATTTTTTATATGGAAAACCCTGTTGCATGATAATAAAAAAATTTCCTCGCTAATATACATGTATATGTCACGTCACTCTGCGGTAAAAGTAATTTGGAAAATTATGTTGTATAATAATACACAAACACAAATACACACACCAATGAAAAACTCAATAAAATCGATTTCTATTTTTAGAAGGAAAATATATAGGAAAAACTCTCATAAAAAAATGTAAAAATTCTTTGTTTCAAAATTAGTTTTTCATCTCGTCTTTGCATCCAGATCGAATTCTGGAAAAAATTAGCACGAAACACTTAATTTTGTTTAATTATACAAAAAAAAACACTTATTTACATTAGAAAATATTACGCACAACTATACTAAAAAAAAAAAAAAAAAAATCCGCGATTTTTCCAAAAACAAAATCGGGTTGCACTACATATACAGATGAAACAATAAAAAATTTTCGCGGCGGATCTTATTTACAACTTTTGTTTTTTTTATTGCAATTTTCTTATCAAATAATTTTCATTCTTCTAACCGTGGAAAAATTATCAAAAATTATTATCACAAAAAATTTTCCGCCATTACACACAAAAATTTCTTTTCTTTTTTTTTTTTTTTTGTATATCAAACACACTTCCTCTCTTTTTTTATTAAAATTTTTGGTTTTTCTTTGGTACACAAACACAAACACTATACAGAGAAAAATCTATAATATTTTCACGCAATTTTCCGTATACATATAGACACAGCGCGCCCGATATGATTAACTATATTATAATATACATCCACAACTACACATAAAAAAAAAAAATCACTTTGCAATTTTCCAACACACCATTTTTTTCTTAATTAAATTTTTTTTTTTTAATCACAAAAAGCTTATTTATCACTCGAGGAAAACTAACAAAATCAAATTAAAAATAAATAAAAAAAAAACTTTTCCGAAATTTTATCCAATTATTAATTTATATATAAAGAAAAATTAATTTTCTTTGGATTTTAATTTGTGTAGAATTAAATTAAAATTAATATTTTTTTTTTCCAAATTTTTCTTCTTAGGAGCCGCCCTAAAAAAGCTCAATGGAAAAACTGAAATTTTTTCAGCAGCAAACAAGAATTCATGAGAGATTTTTTTTTTTTACATTGTCGATTCGATAAACCGGGGGATATTGTTGTGTGTGTACTTATGTATGTGTGTGTATGCTATCTATTCGGGTTAGAATCGCTTGGTGTGTCGTTTGCAATAATATAGAGAAAATGTAAAAATGAAAAAGAAAATCGCGAAGAGCCGAATAATTTTTTTTGGAAATGTATGCGTGCGCACATGATTTCAATTTGGTATATATGAACAGAATTAAAATGGATAACCAGTTTTATTTATGTATAAATGGAAATTGCTTTTATGGAAAATGGTATAAAAATTTTAGGTTTGTATGCTTGTGTGTTTGTTTATCTGTATTTGAATGGTGGGTGAAGCAAAAATTGTTGAGTTATTTTGTGTTGCTTCTTGCATCGGAATAGGATGAATGAAAAATTTGCTTTTCTTATTTGGAGGTGACATTTTACAGTGATTTTAGACGATTTAGGGTTTATTCTGTACATCAGAAAGCTAAAGTGTGGTGGTTAGATGGTTCCTATCTCATTGGTATGTATAATAAAATACTGTTCTGCTCTTTTTTCTCTAAATATTTTTTGTTCAACGAAGGAACTCGTTGCTTAGTTAACTTATGGAAGTTTATGGTAGATCCTTATCATCTCCAATTTACGAAAAAGTATTGTAATAAAATTCGAAGATTCTGGTTTAAACGAGCCAATCAAGGTATTTTCAAACTATGTATTTCCTAAAAGGACAAACTGGCGGTTCAATGTACTCGCTTATCGAATAGGTAATTATACATTATAGGCTATTGACTATGTTGAAAAAACAGGGGTAAAAGGAACTAATTCGTTTCATCATGTAAAAATAAGAGTATTACATCTACGAACCGCAAATTTTTTGGAGAGGCTTAAAAGTATTTAATGCTAATTTCAGCTTAATTTTTTTTCATATAAAGTCCTTTTTACAAAAAATTAAGCCAAATTTAACATTAAAAACTTGACAAGCCCCTCCAAAAAATTAATGATTTGTAGATGTAATACTCTTTATCGGACACGACCTTATGTTCAATTGTACTCGAACAATGATAAATCCACAAAGTGCTATTAAATTAAGACTTGAACTTTTTGACTTTATAAATTGCCATTTCGACAGGAAATTGCATTCTCCACAAAATATTGTTTGTGTGTATACTAAAAATGCATAGTTTTTGAGTTATAATTAAAACACTTAAAAGAGAACAAAACAGACAAATATACTCCGTTCTTAAAAGTCTAATCCTAAATTTAATAGCACTTTGTGGATTTATCATTGTTCGGGTACAATTGAACATATGAAACAATAAAATACCTAAGACGAATTAGTTATTTATTCAATTACATAGTCAATAGCCTATTAATTATCTCAAAAGAGTGACTCTGCTTTATTTTATGGCTACTAGCAAAGCTAAATAGTTTCACAAGTGTGCCATAGAAGTAGAAAAACAAATGTTTAAACAAGCATTTAATTGTAACTACGATTTAATATCGTTAGTTAGTCTGGGGAGTCCTATCGCAGCGCTTAAACTGCGAAATAAATGGTTCCAGTAAGGGTGAAGGGAATAAATTCTGCATCACTCCAACTACCCTAACCTAACTCACTGAATTTTTATGCTTTATAGAATTCATAGAATTTATAAGATTTACAAAATTTATTGAATTTACTAAATTTATAAAAATTAAAAAATGTTTAGAAACATTAGAATTTTTTGAATTTTTAGAACTGACAAACTTGTAACAATTCCTAGAACCATTTAATCTATAAAATTTTTAAAATTTATAATATTTGTGGAGTTTATGTAATTTATAGGATTCTTTGAATTTATTCATCAAATTCATAAAATTTATAGAGTTTATAAATATATGTATTAGAATTTATAACATTTATAGACTTTATAGAATTTAGAGAATTTACAAAATTTATAAGAAAGAAAAAGATTTGTAGAATTTAAAGCACTTACTGAATTTTTAAACTTTATTCATAGAATTTATGGAACTTATAAATTTTTAACGAAATTATTGAAATTACAGAATTTTTAAAGTGTATAGGATTTTTTAAAATTTTTGTATTTACATATACAACAAATAAAATTCGAGTTTGTAGAATTTATAAAACAGACATACTTGAGATAATTAATAGAAAACAAACAATCTACAAAATTTATAGAATTTATATTATTGATAAAATTTATAGAATTTATAAATTTTATAGAATTTATAGATTTTATAGAAATTATAAAATTCTTAAAATTTAAAAATTTATAGAATATACTAAAGTTTTTTTATTTATTGGATTTATCAAATTTACAAAATTTATAGGGTTTACAGATTTACTGAATTTATTGAATTTATAAAAATTAAAAATTTTTTAGAAACATGTAGAATGTAAATAAGTCAAATTTGAGTTTGTAGAATTTATAGAACTGACAAATTTATCAAATTCATAAACTTTATAGAGTTAATAAATATATTAGAATTTATAACATTTATAGACTTTGCATAATTTAGATAATTTGTAAAATTTATATAATTTATCGAATTTACAAAATTAATAAAAAAGAAAAAGCTTAAAGCACTTACTGATTTTTTAAACTTTATTCATAGAATTTATAGAACATAAATTTTTAACGAAATTATTGAATTTACAGAATTGTTAAAGGGTATAGAATTATTGAAAATTTTATAAAATTCGAGTTTGTAGAATTTATAAAACAGACACACTTGAAACAGTTACTAGAAAAAAACAATCTACAAAATTTAAAGAATTTATATTATTGATAAAATTTATAGAATTTATAAATTTTATAGAATTTATAGATTTTATAGAAATTATAAAATTTATAAAATTTAAAAATTTATAGAATATATTGTACAATACTAAAGCTTTTTTTGATTTATTGGATTTATTAAATTTACAGAATTTATAGGATTTATAGAATATATAAAATTTAAGAAACTTATTAGATTTTTAAACTTTATAGAATTCATAGAATTTATAGGATTTACAGAATTTACTGAATTTATAGAATTCAAAGAATTTATTGAATTTATAAAATTAATTGAATTTATAAAATTTATAAAAATTAAAAAAATTTAGAAACATGTAGAATGTAAATAAGTCAAATTTTAGTTTGTAGAATTTATAGAACTGACAAATTTATCAAATCAAATCAAATTCATTAAATTATTCATTAATTATACTCTGAGCTAAAGAAAATCTCTGCCGGTGTCCCGCAGGGGAGTGTCTTAGGACCAATCCTGTATTTACTATATACAAGGGACATACCAACCACAAATGAAGGAACCATAGCCACCTTTGCAGATGACACAGCAATTATGGCAGTTGGAAATAATGTCGCTGATGCAACGAACAAACTCCAGAGGATGACCAATGCGGTTTGTAACTGGACAAAGCGTTGGCGAATCAAACTTAATGAGACAAAATCCACGCATATTAACTTAACTTACAAAAGGCTTACCACCTACCTATAGAAATTAACTCGCGACTCGTGCCATATGCAAATACAGCTAAATACCTTGGCATGACCCTCGATGCCAAGCTTAAGTGGAGAGAGCATGTCAAAAAGAAAAAAGAAGAACTTAACATAAAGTTCAGAAAAATGTATTGGCTCATAGGTAGAGGCTCTGAGCTTACAATTCACAATAAGCTGCTGCTATATCGGCAAATTTTGAAGCCGATATGGACCTACGGTATACAACTCTGGGGATGTACCAAGCAAACAAACGCCAAAATGATACAGACGTTTCAAAACAAGGTTCTTCGTAGCATCGTCAATGCTCCGTGGTACGCAAGAAATGAAGACCTTCACAGGGACCTACGGATGGAATACATCAAAGAGGAAATAAAAATGCATGCCGCAAAACACGAAATAAGGCTCCAGGAACATGGAAACCCCTATATTCGCCATATGATAGATAACCCTGTCGTTGAAAGAAGACTCCAAAGAACGAGGCCACTTGACCTAGTGAACTCACCAAACTAAAATTAGTAAATAGGTTTAATTGATTATGGGGCTAACCACTGGGTTACACCCCAATAAATGTGAATTTTACTAAGCTTTTTTTGATTTATTGGATTTATTAAATTTACAGAATTTATAGGATTTATAGAATATATAGAATTTAAGCAACTTATAAGATTTTTAGACTTTATAGAATTCATAGAATTTATAGGATTTACAGAATTTACTGAATTTATAGAATTCAAAGAATTTATTGAATTTATAAAATTAATTGAATTTATAAAATTTATAAAAATTAAAAAAAATTTATAAACATGTAGAATGTAAATAAGTCAAATTTGAGTTTGTAGAATTTATAGAACTGACAAATTTATTAAATTCATTAAGTTTATAAATATATTATCATAGAATTTACAAAATTAATAAGAAAGAAAAAGCTTAAAGCATCACTTACTGAATTTTTAAAGTGTACATATAGGATTTTTCAAAATTGTTTTATTTATACAACAAATAAAATTCAAGTTTGTAGAATTTATAAAACAGACACACTTGAAACAGTTAATAGAAAAAAACAATCTACAAAATTTAAAGAATTTATATTATTGATAAAATTTATAGAATTTGTAGATTTTATAGAATTTATAAAATACATAAAATTTTAAAATATATAGAGTATATAGACATACTGAAACTTATAAAATTTTTAGAATTTATTGGATTTATCAAATTTACAGAATTTATAGGATTTATAGAATATGTATATGTATAGAATTTAAGAAACCTATAAGATTTTTAGACTTTACAGAATTCATAGAATTTATAGGATTTACAGAATTTACGGAATTTATAGAATTCATAGAATTTATTGAATGTAAATAAGTCAAATTTGAGTTTGTAGAATTTATAGAACTGACAAACCAGAATAATATATAGAACCTATAGAATTTATAACATTTAATAAATTTATAAAATATAAAGAATTTATCGGTTTTAAACAAATATTAGAATTTATAATATTTACAGAGTTGAAATTTCTAAAGTTTATTGGACTTTTAAGATTTATAGAATTTATCGAATTAAACAATTTATAACAATTGAAGAATTTATGAGATTTGCAGAATGTAAAGAACTTACTGAATTTTAAAACTTTATGCATAGGATTTATAGAATTTTTAATAGAATTTATAGAACTTATAAAATTTACAGAAATTATTGAATTTACAGAATTGTTAAAGTTTATAGGACTTTTCCAATTTTTTTTTTATTTATAAAACAAGTAAATTTGAGTTTGTAAAATGTATAAAACAGACACACTTGAAACATTAATAGAACACAAAGAATCCACAAAATTTAAAAAATTTGTATTATTAATAAAATTTATAAACTTCATAGAATTTTTAGATTTTATGGAATTTATAAAATTCATAAAATTTAAAAATAAGAGTTATTTAAGAGTTTATAGATATATTAAGACGTTTGAAGATAGAGAAGAATTTATATGATTAATATCATTTTAAGAAACTTGTTGAATTTTTAGACTTTTTAGAATTTGCAGAATTTACTGAATTTATTAATCTAATTTATTGCGATTAAAGAGTTCACAATTTTCAGAATTTATATATGTACATAATTACTACAAATTCTATAAACTGTACAAATTCTAAATTTTTTTAATTTTAAAAATTGCGTATATCGTAACTGCGATTTAGTATCGTTCGTACATATTAACAACGATTATAAAAATATCTAATATTTTAAACGAAATAAAAGAAATTTGTTGTTTTTTTGTAAAATTTTGTTTTTTAATTTATTATTTAAATAAAATAAATTCCGAAATCGAGAACATTTGAATTCGAAAATTCCGGAATTACTTTTTGGCCAAAAATTGGATGCCCTAATTGTCACCAGAAGTCTTTTCCAACATTTTCAACGTTTTGGAAGCCGAAATTCCATTTTTGAAGCAAAATTTGATGGAACTTTTTGCTGATTTTTGTTCAAAATTGAAAAATGCACTTTTTAGATCAAAGCAAACAATCCTATCCATTAACGACTAAAGATATTGAAAGAAGAAGAAACTTGACACACATTTAAATGGAAGAGTCTTACTAGTTTTTTTCTAAAATTGATTTTGTATTGCTGAATTCGAATGATTCCACTAGAAATGCAGCTGGTCACATAGCGGATTACCATTCAGTTGACAATTTTGCTGATTAGTTGAAATTTTGTTGCACGCAGCTTTATGTTAATGAAATTTTCAATTTTTTGCAGAGCTTTGGCTTTTATTTTCTGGGAATCCTATTTTCTGGATTGCTGAATTTAAAATTGTTTTTTTAGGAATCTGCGTATGACAGATATTACGATCAATCAGCAGGTGTTGTTGTTGCTGCTCTAACTAAACCAAATACAAACGATCCCGCCACCAGTATCAACAGCAGTGTTTTTCCGGTGGTAATTTTTGATGTTGGTGGCAGGGTAGAAAATTTGGTCTGAGCTCGTGTGACACGATAGTCTTCTAGTGCCAATGATGTCTTTAGAGGCCAATCTGATATATTTCAGACAAAGTGTAGTTACACAATTCAATTGAAAGTGTAAGTGTACTGAAAAGTTGTAAACATACTGTAAAATATAAAAAACTGTAAGTAATTAGTAGAACTAGATCAGGTCAGGTATTTTCATAAGGAGGATAGTTAACAATCCACGAAAAGAATTGTGTTATGAAGATAAAAAGATCGGGAATATCTGATACATTTATGAAAATTGTAAAAAGGCTAAACCTGTTGGAAATGCTACACCACAACTGGAACCATTTCAACATATTTAGCCTTTTCATAATTTTCAAAAGGATGTCGAATACGTCCAATATAGTTTTCGGAAAGCCTGACCTGACCACTTTATGAAAATAAATATTTTTCTGCTAGTGCTACACTTTGTGTTAAATACCTACTTCATACCGGTTCTTTACGGCTGAATTTAATTTTCATCATGTCGCCTGACTCACACTTTTTTCTAAAAGCTTATTATTACAGTTTTTACACACTTTATGAAGTTTGCGGACGGAATTTTTAGTAGATCAATACAGACGAATAGCAATTACATCCCAATGCATAATGCCCCAAACAAAATTAAAAAATGCTTCATAATTTGAGAAATTTTTGTGTTGGTTTTGAAATAGGGTTTAATTTCATTTTTATTATAGTAACCGTAATATCCCATTTTACTCAAAAGATGAGAAGAAATTCTGGAAAATCTGTTTGTTTCAATAATTTTTGATACTCCAAATAATTGGGGCTTAATTTAATTTAGGTTTAGAGCATTATTGCATTAGTTTTGGGGCATTTGCAATTTTTGTTTGGTGGTACAATTTTGTAATGCCAAATTTTTGGGTCATTTATGCGTTACTACGAATCCCGCTTCGCCGGACAACTTACAAATCTTGTCACAAGCAAGAACTTCCTAGCATTTGACGGTGATTTAATCCTTTGACCTTATCCTTTCCAATTATTCGAGCGTTATGGTTGTAAACGTCCCAAAAGTTGCATTCATTACTAATGGCGATGAACACAAAGCAATAGAAATCACATTGGCTACGTCAAAATTCAGAAAACTCTCTCTTTGTACACAGCTCACTAGCATGGAAATCACAACTAACCTATCAATGTTACTGTTTCTTCAAATTAATCGTATCTCACTTAAGTGACAGGCAAAAATAACAATACACAGACATAAATAATAAAATCAACAACAGCGAATTCGGAATACCATAGGGCTCTCTTCTAGGCCAATCATAATCGTCTGGCTGTTACATTTACATAACAATAAAACAATTGCTACAGCCAACTCTAGGTTGGGGTTTATTAGGCTGTAGTTACCCTGCCGTCAAATAAATCGCATAGAAAATGGGCTAAAGAAATTTCTGGTACAAAAATGGCTAAAAATATACCTCGTCCTTTGAATAACAATTGTCATCTACAGAAAATTGTAACACTGATAAATAATCGAATAAAAATATATGCTTTAATGACTATTGCTTGGGAACGTTGATGCTCCAAATATATGTTGAAAAACATTTCATAATACATATAGTACATTCCCCGAAATTAATTCGCTAATTTTAGCGCTACATTCTTGATACCTCATTGCAAGCAGATTAGCTACTTTGCTAGCTGAAAACGAGTTTTCACATCCTCCACGGTGGTCGTTCGCATGCATCGCGCTGGATAAAAATAGTTTGAATGATTTGTTAGAACTATATCGAGAATGCAATTTCTTATTTTCACAGTTCTTTCTGCAACAGTTATAAAGCAACAGTTTGTCTTGCAAGATGCACGAGAATATAGCCTTTACTGTTTTAGTTAATAGAAACTAGGATCCTTTTTAAAAGCATTCTACAAAGCATCGTTGTCAAACACTGTAAATTCGACTTCAATTTGACAATTGAGGTTCACAGGAAGTTGGCGGCACCTTCCAACTGTACATTACGATATGAAAATAAAAGCCCAAGTTTTCCAACCTGGAGTAATTTCCGTTCTTCTTTTTAGGGGTCAGTTTCTGAAAATTTTTATTTATTAATCGTATTATCCGTATTCCGTCTTCTATAATCCAATTTCATTAATCCACAATATTCTATTAAGTTGCGGAGATTCCTGCTTTCTGCTTAAGTTTTCATAATAATAAAGTTAAATCCATAATTTCGTGCTTAGTTTTGTTCTTTTGTAAATATTTTTCTCTTACAATATATTATATAAATAATTAAAATAACAACAACTTACGCATAAAAACCAAATTTGCTCGTGAAAATAAGTTCAGTAAATTACCGTTAGGTGGCCATTTGTTATTTGATACACACGATGCAACTGCACGGTGGGAGCAATGCACTAATAAATTAATAATTTTCCTTTTGTTATGTTGGTTTACACTGTCTGCGTTAAATACATTGCATGTTTTGCGCCAAAAACATATAAAACGTCAGTATCGAACAAAAATTGGTGCGCAGTAGATGTTAAAAAATCAACAGCGGTAAGTACTGGCGAATTTCAATATTTTTAGGTCAAATTAACGATATATGTATTTTGATTGTGTACATGTTTCTTTTTGATGAAATAAGCTTTTATAGTGTATTAACCCTTTCAAACGCCATTTAAAATTGACCTACTTCCCAAAAATAAAATACGTAGCACAACTATGCACTGCTATGATATGGCATTGCTCATAAAACTGTAGTATGAACATAAATACATAAGACGAACGATCCCACAAGAGAAATGAGACACAAATTAAACATTACGGTTGGTAGAAGCGATGAAAGTTGATGTACAATATATTGTACAAGGCGTTTGAGAGGGTTAATGCAAAATATAGTGAGAAATGTACGTAACATTTGATAAATTTAGCCTAAAAAATTGTATAGTGAATATTTGTTATAATTTATTTCGGTAGATTATGTCGCCTAGAAATCGGAGACCATTAACGTATGCTGAGATCGAGGAATTATTAAACGCTACGTAGTGCTCTGAATTGAAATTATCCGATCAAGAAATTGAAGTTGATGAAGATGGCAATACGCCTCCCCAAATAATACAAAATTTACCAAAGAAAGCAACTTTATTTGATGAAGTAATGAACGACGACGTCCCTGTGCGAAACGAAAACTAAGAGTTGCAGTATCAACTAGCTATTCTCGATGAAAATGTTGTTATTGAATTTGTTGATGAATTTTCGAAATATAATGTCACACAGAAAGAAAGTATTGAATATAGAAGACAAACGTTTGACTACATGTAAATTCGACTTTCAAGAAACAATAGAGCAACACTCAACTTTCGACACGGAATTTGATATCACGAGTAAAACTCCTTTCAGCTAATTTTCCAAGTTGATTCCAGCTGATATGTATGAAAGCAGTTTACACCAACCTCTACGCAGAACAAAGTAATCAAGTAATGGACCAATGTAATTTCCTCAACTAAAAATGTACTGGAGCAAATATTTAAATATACAGTCAATATCGAGTGTAATGTCTTTGGAAAGATTTTGAATAAATATCCATATGGCCAACAACATGAATATACCAAAAGACTGCAAGAATAATTTTTTTAAAATACGTCCTCTTATAAATAGGTATGTATATTGAAATAATGTAGAGAAGTGCCTGTCGAAGAGATCATATCCGTAGACGAGCGAATAATACCGTTTAGAGGTCACATCAATATCAAGCAGTATGTGAAGGGAAAACCGAACCCCTGGGGAATTAAAGCCTATTTTTTATGTGGGCAAAGCGGCTTCGCATATTATTTTTTTCTCTATACCAAGGAGCAAACTCAGCTTATGAAAGTAGCCGATTTGGACATGAGGCTGCTGTGGTATTGCATTTAGTGAAAAGGCTAACCGTTCCAGGACGTCAATTATACTTTTATAATTTTTTTAGTACGTACCAACTATTTGAAATTTTGGAGCAAAAGCAAATTAACGCAGTTGGAACTTTAGGAATCAATCGTTTTAAGAATCCGTCATTTCTTACTAATGCGGTTTTAAAGAAGAAAGGACGAAGTAGCACTGACCAAATAAGAAGTCCGGATGGTAACATAGTTTTAGTGGAATAATAGATCAGTCCATCTTGCTTCTAATTTCATAGGCCAAGAAGAAGAAACTGTTGTAAATCGATTCGATGAAAAAAGAAAGAGTATGTAAATATAAAGCAGCCCTAAATAGTGCAATTGCGGTGTTGATTTATTTGACCAACGCATTGCATATTATAAGATTTTTATAAAATTTCGAAAATGGACTCTACGGATCAATTTCCATTTTATTGACGTCGCAGCATGTTGCAGCTGAATATCACTTATATCGCGGGGAAATGAAGAAAAACAATATTCCTAAAAATCAAATAATGAGTTTGCTGGAATTTAAGCAAAACTTAAGAAAAACAATATGTGAAATTAACACGAAACCTTATTCGTGAAAAAGAGGCAGACCGTCACAATCGCAAGATGATAATTTACCCGAACCTGCTGAGTAGTTGAATCCGATCATTAAAAGACAGATCCCTTAACTTTTTATCTTGATGGGCGGTGAATTTATACAGCTGCCGCATCTCTGAACCTGAGTCTAAATTATGTCGGAAAGCCCGTTTTTTGCTTTATTTCGTCTTTAGCTACATGCAAATTTATAAATTATTAAAATCAAATAGCCTATAATCGGTTTTTTTTCTGGGGTTATAAGTTGCTCGAATTATTAATGGGTTATAACGCAACTAAATTTATTTCAAAATTTATTGGAATATATTTATTTTTATGGGGATCGAGGGTACCTTTGGGGCTTAGCAGACATACCGTTTAATCAAAGAGCACGGACCGTTAGCACTTTCTTCCTGAACATATGAAATCTATAAATTTATCTCGTCAATTTAATTTAAAACTAAATTCATGTTCGGACTCTCTTCCTAACCGCACAACAAATTTATAATTTTTTCAAAAAGCTCGTTAATTATTCTACTATAATTTAGAAGTTATTATAACATTCATGTCCGACAAATATGAGAAAGGGTCCAGTCAGGACCGTTAGTAACCTTATAAAATTTATAAATTTTTCTCAAGAAGTTCGTCAATAATTCTAATTTAATTTAAAATTAAATTCATTCCCGATAAATGTAAGGAAGGGCCCCGTACCAACCGTTAGTACTGCCTCGCTGACAATATCAAATTAATATTTTTCTCAAGAAGCTCATCAATGATTTTTCTACACTTAATTTAAAATTAAACTCTTGTTTGACAAATGTGGGGAAGGGTTCAGCACGGACCGTTCCTAATCATACGAAATTTATAAATTTTTCTCGAGAAGCTTTTTAATTATTCTAATTTAATTTAAAATTAAATTCATATCCGACAAATGTGACGAAGGGCCTCGCACGGAGTCTTCCGGAAACAACCAAACATACCAAATTTATATTTCTCTCAAGAAATTCCTTAATAATTCTTATTTAATTTACTATAAAATATGAGAAACGACTTAGCATGGACCGTTAGCATTCTCCACCACCCGCACCATATGAAATTTATACATTTTTGGAAAGAAACTCGTCAAGGATTCTTCTAAAATTTAAAATTAAATCCATGTCCGACAAACATGAGAAATTGTCCAGCCCAGACCGATAGTAACCCCTTCTTAACCATATGAACTTTTTTAATTTTGCTCAACGAGCTTGCCAGTTGCGATTTGCCACTGTTAACTTCTAGTTCTAGCTTCACAGTTATACTTTTTACGATTTTCTTTCACGAATTTTTAGAAAGCCTTGAATTATTGGAAACCAGCTCATTTAAATTGGGTCGTACATTCGACTATACTGTATGTCCACACTCGAATTTCAACAAACATTTAATATTCAAATTGTCGTCACATCTATTGACGTTCGAGTTCTAATTGCAAATCTATAAATTTCCAAAGCAAATCAAATCATCATTTATCAAATTCAAAAGATTGATAGACAGTCCATTTAATAAACCCATATTACAGGTGGCAAGATGACCGTACAATGGGTAGTAGTTCAGAAACTACATTTTCATCCATCTGATTATATTTTTGATTTATCATTCTATCAAAATAGCTATAAACAATTTCACTGTTTTTTTTCAAACCCGCAACAATCAACAAATTGACTGTATTATTATAGACAATATATTTTCAATTTCAGTTAATTTCCGGTACTGCCGAAAGAGTTAAAAAAATCGACATACACACATTAATATACATGCATACAAACTATGAAGTATTTACATCCGTTTTCTATCCATTCCATTAAAACTGAAAATACTAAAATAGTAGTAGTATGATGTAGACACAGTAACAGCAACAAAAAAAAAATCTGCGGTTTTCATTTCAAAGTTGACGGGAGAGTTAAAATGAATCGAATAAATTTCTTTGTGCAAATTTAATGTAAACTAACGTTAAATAGAGTAGCATAGTGTATAATACTTAGTTGACTACGGAAATTGAGGTTTTTGTTGATTAAAACTTTACAAACATGTAATTTGATTATTATTTAAATGGTGAGCATGTATTTAGATCATACCATTATTAAATAAAGGGAGACTTGACGTATAAAGGTATCAAGGAAGGGTGCGCCGGAAGTTTCAACTTTGTCACTGTGTACGAGTATATTTAATTCAAAGTGCATAATCCGTCAGGTAATCGATAAAAATATTTTTGTTATGTTGATATTAAATATTTACTTTGATTAAATGATACCGTTAGATATTTTATGAGAATAATTTCGCGGTTTTATTGTAAAAATACATAGAATAGCTATTGTACTGTACAACTAAATAATCAAACACTAATTACAATATATGTACACAATAAACAACTATCACCATTTTTGGGTGCGTATAACGACATGAAGCCAAATAATTATTTCGATGGTATTCGGTATCTAATACACTAATATTTATAGGTATTTTGTTAATAAACTGTGAATTATTACACACACTGCGGATTTTTAATTAGTGTTTGATTTTTATTAGTCTGAACCACCCCTAAATATCTTCGAATACCGATTAAAAAAAACCCACACCACATACCAAACTGTCACATTGAACAATTAAAATACAAAAAAAAACTATCATCAGTACTCATTAATTCAATCATCATCTTCATTCATTTCGTCTTCACATAATACACACGCGAGTACATATATATAGAGTTTTAACCTTAATTGATCTTTATCAGAAAAGCAAAAGCAGAAAACAGTAAAAAAAATTAATTTAGAAGCGCACAATGAAGAAGTCGAGAAGATATAGAATAAATTTGCGATTAAAATTGTTAGTAGCGATAAAACGGAATAACACCAATAACACAAGAAAATCTACCGTATGGAAATCAAAAATGTTTTGTAAGAAAAGTTCAAAGAGCGCGATTTTAATTGGAGATTTTTTTTTTTTTAGTACTTTAGTTTAGAGTTCAATTTTATGGAAGAGATCAACACTCATCTATTACATATGTAAAAGTAGTTGGTGATATTATACAATATTTAAAAAGATACAAGTCTTGATGTGATGTTTTTCATGATTTTTTGTTTTACACAGGTCAAACAAACAGAAGGCAACAAATTATCACTTTTACTCTGTTATCTGAGTGGGTGACTTTTTCTGAAAATATATCCCTCAAGTGGTTTAATCTTTAATGTATGTATGTATATCCTTAAAAAAATTCTTAATTTTAATTACAATTTAATTACTTAATTATAATAACAATAATTAATTTAATTAAAACTTCAAACATTAAGTCTTTAAAATTTATAAACGATTATATCATTTCAGGAAGTTAATAAAATTTTAGAAATTCCTCATAACTAGCAAATAACCAGCAATTGCAGGAAAATTAGAATATAAAATCAGAATCCGGAACTTCATAAATTTTTCAGAATTTGATTAAATAATTCTAAGATTTCTGAACAAATTTAAAATTTAAATTTTGTAAACATCAAAATTCTGACATAAAATTTGCCACAACACAGGCACATAATAATAATAAAAGTGCCCTGTACTTTTGGCAAGACAAATCAGAATCACTCCTTAACCCACAGATTTTTTCCTGACGTCAAGATTTTTCCAAAAAAATACCAAGTAAAAATATGCCGAAAAACGGGCAAAAAAGGCACACCAGAAAATTTCTATTAGAACATTGAACAAAACATAAGAAACACGAAACATTAAACAAATGCTTTAAGGCCGATATTCACGTACAATTAAATTGCACAATATAATTGTATGACGTCAATATTGCACAATAAAATTCAAAAATCTTGAATAAAATTTGAGTATATTGTGCAATTTCCTGACGTCAAACAATTATATTGCGCAATTTAATTGTACGTGAATACAGGCCTTTAGTTTTCATAGTAAACCATTGGATTTTGATTTTTTTTTTGTAGTAGTATATACCGGTGTATTTCTAAAATAGATTCCGAAGTCAAAACTGCCCTATCCCGTCAATATTTTACTTAATTTTTACCTGTGTTTGCAACCAGAGCACCTCCACGTGGTGACAGTGGGCAACCATGTATTATCGTCATCCGGTAGGGTCGCTGGGTACCGGCGTTCATGCGCCGTCTTGTCAAACACATGTAAAAAAAAGGTTACGATACAGGTATTCGGAACCCTAATATCGGTGGCTGGTGGGTAAGAAAGCGGGCAGGCGCTATCATCTTACAACCACAACTATACAAAAGTGGTAAATTTGGCTTTTGTAGATTTAAATGCTACAAGACAAAGTATGTATTTCAACAGCAATATTCTCTGGCCATCTATGTGATAAAGACCCAAATGTATTAGTGGATGAAAGTATTGACTGGATATGGGTACCAAACTCCATTTGTAGTGGAGTTATGTGATAGTGAATAGTTGTAAGAAGACGAATCTGGAACAAAATCTCACATTTTCAATACCGATTTGCTGGAGTAAGCCACAATCAGAAACCGATTGCTATTTTTGTCAAAAACTGTGGCAGGATACAATACTTTCACTAAATCAAGAAAATGATAAGCAAATGTTCCTACATAGTAGGTCCATTTAGAAAACCTATGAACGTTACAGTGCATTCGGGAAACTTTGATAACGAGCCAATGGAAGTAGATGAAATGTCTTGTAATGGTATATGGTTAGAAAATGGCCCTAATGATAGTAAAGATGACTGGAACAATCTGGATATACTAAATATCCATGCTTTATCTTTTTGTGGTAGGGATAGGGAAGATCATTATAAGAGAAAAGTGAACAATTAGAGTTTTTTGTAACCCAGGCTCTCAAAATATCATACAGAAGGCGTTGCCTGACCCGAGAAAAATTCTGGTTCCTCAATTAAACAAAAAAAACTCGGACTTATAAAGCAGTTCGATAAAGCATCAGTCAGGAGCTTGCGCAAAAGTTTCCGAATTTACATAATAATCCGAAGAATGTTTAGAGACAAGATGTTAAACTTTGGTAACAGTAGAGGTAGAGAATTTTAGAACATTAGGATGTAATATGAGTCTCAAACTATATATTCTAGATTCAAATTTGGATTACTTTCCAAAGAATATTGGTGAGTTCAGCGAGGCACAAGGTAAACGATTCCACCAAGATATCGAAGATATGGAGCATAGGTATCAAGGTAGGTGGGATGAGAACATGATTGCAGATTTTTGTTGGACATTACAAAGAGAAAGGCAACATCTAGGAAAAAAACGTAGAAGAAATCCATTGCACAGATCTTTCGAAGAAAGAAGAAATCGGTATACAAGAAGGCGACATGATTAAGAAAATTAAAGATTAAGTTATGTACTTATCTTCAGAAATTGGAGAGTTTACTTTATGGGGTATACGACTTAAATTCTTTTGTTAATGGGTTATGAGAATTTGCAATTTCCAAGCTTTCATTATGGGTTATGGGGACTCGTAAGTTCACGTTATGGGATTAGGAAGATATAAGAGTCTTTTATTAAAGGAATGTGGGGGTTAAAAAGTTAATACACGGAAAAAAATAAACTGGTCCTCAGCTAAGAAAACGGACGTTTAATTCAAGAAAATGTACTTTTTCTTGATTTAAAAGCTAATTTTCTTATTTCTTTCGATTTTTTCTTCATTTCAAGAAACACAATTCTTAGATGAAGAAAACCTCGATAGAAATAAGAAAATTAGCTTTTAAATCAAGAAAAAGTACATTTTCTTGAATTAAAAATCCGTTTTCTTAGCTGAGAACCAGTTTATTTTTTTCCGTGTATTATGGAGTCTCACAAGCCCGTACTATGGGGGTGACGGGAGTTCGTAAGTTCCTTGTAGGAGTGATTTTGACACTAGAATCGGATTCAGCGCGCCGAAATACACGAAGAAAAGTTGGTATTGTCAAAAGTACAGAGCACTTCTATTTTTTTCTGTGCCTATTTGTAATTTATAGAAATTGAAAAACAAAATGTTCTTAATTTGATCAAATTTTGAAAATGTTCAAAATTCAATAAAATTGGTTGAAATTTCAGTTTATGATAAATGTTTAGTATTTGTATAGATTATTGAGAATTTTGGTAAAACTTAGAATTTGAACCAAGCCCCAAGTACCCCCAAAAACTTTGCTTGTTTGCTTGTGATTGTCCCAGTCTAAAACATCTGATCTCATTTCCGAACCATCCTGCGTTTCACAGTTCACAGGTCATTTCAAGGTCACCAAAAATAATTTAATTGTGTTCACCTCAAGACCAAACAAATTTGGTTTGTTCGGTTCCGGAAAATTATTTCTCCGAGACATCGTATATACACATTAAAGGTGTATGTGGACTTTTGTCAATAGTAACCCAATTAATTTAGACCATGGCTACATCATTATGTTCAACAATATTCAATAATTTTCGAAAATGCCACACAATCATTCACCAGATGACTCAAGCCTCCACAAACACTCCCAATTACCCATCATCCCAAAGCATGCTACAAAGGAAATTTGAAAAACATTGAAAATTTTGAAAATATCACAACTCAGAAAACACATATCCTAGAAAACACATATCCTCAACAAATACACGTATCAATATTACAAAATAATACAACAGCACCGGAAGAACTCTCACACAAAGTCGCACACAATCTACACACTTACGCCCCACCTCAACCCAACCCACACCAACAATCCCAACAGCACCAAGTCCCACACACTGCACCTCCCCACACTCTCGCTCTTCCCACACCCATATCCACACTCACAGTGCACTCACATTCGCAACAACATCGTCACCTACATCTACACCCAAAACCATACCCACACTACAAGCGCATCCAAACTCGCATCCACATCTCCGCATCCATTATAACAAAATTGCTGTCTTGTGAGGGAACGAGGCGAACTCGTTTAGAAACAAAAAGAAATGCCATTCATCACCGGATTCGGTCATCTCTTGCTGGATGTGGCGCAGTGATTAGAGTGGGGGTTTCCTCGATCTAAAACATACGAGAAGAGGAAGTAAGGGACAGACCAGGACTGAATAACTAAATCAATCTGGGATTAAACCCATAATGAGTCAAATCGAAGAGCAAGGAAAAAGAATTTCAGTTCATTAAAAGCGTTTTCCAAAAGTTTCAACCAATAAATTTGTATGCCAACTGGAAAAAACAGCTTCCAGAACTTATAACTCTGGACTCTGTTTCTCTTTTATGAAAAATACAATATTCAATCTAAGCTTTCTGTGTCCTATTGAATATTTGTATGACCAAAAACCTTAACATTTTTTGAAAGTTTTGTTTTAATATTAAAAATTCAAATGCCAATCAGTTTCTAGTAATTTTATTTCTGGTCCCTGTATCAGATTTTGACTAAATAATATTGTTCATAATTTCAGAAACCAAACAAAAAAATGTATTTCGATGAGATTCGACTCTTCCTGAGGGATTGCGACCCATTTCAAAGTACGAATTTCTTCTAGTGAGGATAAATCTTAAATGTTTTCTTGAAAATTTGCAGTCAAATTTAAAAATTGGGTCTATCCGACTCTCGGACGACACTTTTCCCAGAAAGCATCCGTTAAAGATCACCAAATCAACTATTTATATTTTACCAACATTTTCCGTTATTTTGGGCAGGCAAGGTCATTAAAATATGTCACGGATTTTCTTAAATTTTGGAGACCTCTTCCCTAATGACACAATTGGTTACGACAATATAAATCTTCTACTATCTAATAATGTTAAATTATTTAGAACTGACACGTGTTGAGCAGCAATCAAAGTCACATTCGCCATTTTTCATCTTCGACCTTTAACAATAATCTCCAGTTATACATCTCTAGTATATACCATTGAAAATCCTTAAGGATTTAATTTACTGCATTCAGAGAGCATCCACAATGTTCAAACATTTATTTTCTGAAAATTTGTGCCGTTTGTTCACATCACAATATTATGTGAGCAACGTGAGAATTGGCCGATATAGTTCCTTACTCAGTGCTGCAGTCTGGACGGGGCATTGCTGTGGACCATTCGAAAATACAAAATAATAAAACACAAACAATACAAAATTAGAATTAACGTTAATTATCATTTGTTACCTAATCCCACCTTCTCGTCAGATAACATTTCAATTTGAATTTATATATCTGCCAGCTCTCCTAAACCTGCTCCACCCTAATGGCGTGATATTATTTTAAATACATTCCATAGTAATTTGCTATTCGGAGTTATATACGACTTTGAATACCAAGAGAATTTAACTCAGAAATAATTCCTTTAAAGGCGATTTTATGAAAGCAATTCACAAATAATGTATCGATCAACATCTCGTTGAAATTTCAATCATTAAAATGTCAATAAAACGTCACAGAAATGTCACTATCAGAAATATTAATGTCATAGAAACGGGAATATCTTGCTATATTTAAAAGCTCACTAGATATAATTATTTTTAAATGTTGACGATATTATTTGCCACCAGCAAAGTATTTTAGGTAAATTTAGAAATATAAATTCCATATTACACGGTAATCTATTTATTTTATCTTAGAGAGACCTAGGGAACAATTGTTGGAATTTGCAATGTGTATTGACTGTAGAAAATATTTCTTCGGGAAGTTCGACATTACCTCGGTAACAGAGCAAATGCTTCAATCGACTTTAAATTTTGTGAACAGGTAGATGATGAATTACCAAATTTATTATCAACATAACAAAAAATTCGTCGGTCCCGTTTTTGAGAAAATCTGTTTTGCAGTTTTCTCTTCCACTGCAACGCCTTCTATTCTATACTCGAATTGACCTAAAACTTAACACCAACTGCTTATTACAAAAATCTATCTTTGTACAAAATTTCGATCAAACTATCAATATTTGTGAGAATGGGAGGCAAAACAAAAATAATAATAATGTGCGACTGGAAGGACGGAAGGACGGACACGACATTTTTCTGATCAGTGTTTCGGGGTCCTGGTAACCTAATTCGTCGAGAAATGTGAAAATCTGGAACAAAATTTTTTTCACGATTACAATACTTACCCAATATAACTTCGTTATAGTGGGAAAAGTAAAAAGGAAGACTATAATGAAGATATTTTAGAGCAAATTGCTGTTTGGATTTTATCCACAATTTCGAAAATTTTTGATGACCACCTTCCAGAAATCCTCGAGCATATGGATATCCGAACATAATGATTATGATTTCTTGCCCAACGATTGTTTTTACCCTAACGGTGGAAACCTAAAACGAGGAAAAGTCGAGGAAGAATTACTTGGACGCTCGAGCGCAATTCACATATCTTTTTGATTAGATTCATAACTGTGAACTTGGATCTGCCCCTATAGATACCAACCAGCAAACAAAAATATAAACACCGGATGGTAAAAATTGCGCATAAGAAGTCGAAGGCTTCTTGTTCAACTGGGAGTCACAGGGATCGACTGCTTCCAAAAGAGTAAAACAGTAAACGAATCCTATTGTCGGTATGAATGGACCGCTTGAATAAAATGTGATTTTTACAAAACCTTAAAATCCATTCAAGGTGTCGGCATTATTTTCGAGATTTTGCCATTCGAATTTTTGTCATATTCGAAATTTTCTAGATTATGTTCATTCCAGATTTTATTCTTTCTGGAAAAAATGCTTCCCCACATGGTGCACCCGTTTATTTGAATGTTACTATTCGAATGGATAGATTTAGGAAGCTTATCGAAAATGAAAATGCATTCGGTTTGAATTGTCTATTTGTTGCAATGGATGAAGTTTTTCATTGAAAATGTTAGAAAATTTACTCGATGTTTTTCAATGTGCCGCTAGTTGGTCAAAACTTTACTAAATGTAATTAAAGTCTACACAATCATGTCTGACTTACATATGTAACATTTTTAAATTTGGTTGTTCTTCCAATTACGAAAAGTGGTAATTTACTGGGCGCTTCATACTGTCTAATGCTGACCGGTCATCCCCTAAAACAGAAAAGCTTCTTGGCTTTTATAGGAGCAAATAATTAACATGATATTAAAAGCATGTTCACATAATTCTTAATATAAAACTAAGTCAAAATATATTATGTACATATGTCCTCATACTTGAATTAATATTTTTTGTTGTACCGGCTGCTTCAAAATTAAAATTAATTATTTTACTTTTCCGCACTAAAGTTACCACAACTCGATTAAATTTTGCTAGAAGCATTCTCGGACTTTTACGTACATACATATACCTATGGTAGGTGGTGGGGTGACATTGAGGTATTTTTTAATTTGCCTAGCTGAGGCCTAACCATCTTATAACAAATAATTGTGATACATAGTATAAAGTGGCTGCGAAAATAGGGATAAAATAAAGATTTTTGTTTCTTCTAATAAAAAACGATATCCACCGAAAATATTTGTATTGTATAGTAAAACCATAGACATTCATACTAGATTTCTCATTTCATTACAACTAAAGGAAAAAAACAAAACTTGTGATAATTCCAATGCATCATTGTGTTGTGTATTTTATAAGGCAATGATTTTAGAATGCGTTGCAAATATAAGACCGATAATATTTGAATGGAAAATTTTTATTTTATTTTTGTGTTTTTAGTCAAATGAGAAATCTATTATGAATGTCTATGGTAAAACCAAGTTCTGTATTGACGATTGAAGAGTGAATAATGAGGTAATGATGAATGATTATTCAGTTATTATTGGTTCTTTATTCACTCCCTATCCGCTCATTACTCCGCTCTGATTATTCACTCACTATTCAATTATTATTCTCTTATTGTGCTGTGATTATTCACTCATTATACAACGTTCATCAGTGAATAGTGTGGGAATATTGAGTTTAATAGTCAGAGAATTATAACTAAATAATAAGGAAATAATAAAGGATCAATAAATAGTAAGTAAATTGTGAATAATGGTGGAATATAGAGAGAATACCGGAAGAATAATAGGTGAATAATGAGTGAGATCATCATTTATCAGTGAATAACTAATGAATAATCGGTGAATAATGACTGAATCATGAGAAAATACTGAGTGAATAATGTGTGAATAATGGATTAATAATGAGTGAATTCATCATTCATCAGTGAAAAAAGAGTAGACGATTAGATAATAATAATTGAATAATCATTTAGTAACCTTGAATGTGAGTGAAAAATGGCTTTCAGTCAACTTCTGTCAGTACCTTTAATTAAGGTAAAATAATGACAATTTTCTTCCTTTTCCTAAGGCTATAACGAGGCTATATTATACATAAAACCTTACGATATTGTCCAGAATACAGCCTATTTTTTCACCGGTAAATGAAATTTCGCTCATTATTCACACATCATGCACTAAGTAATCTCTCATTATTCACCGATTACTTACTCATTATTCCCTCATTGTTCATTATTCACTAGTGAATAACTAATAAATGACGAATTCACCCATTATCCATCCGTTATTCTTCCAATAACCACTCAGTATAGCAATTTCTCGCTTAACGAAATAATTGGTTCCCAAGTTTTGCACGTAAATCGAAATTTCGCTACCTAAAAAAAAAATGTAAAATTCGTAAATCGAAATTTCGTTTATTTTTCATATTACGGTAAAACAAAATTTCGTCAAATGAAATTCAGAATCGAGGGATTGCTGTATTTTCTTATTAGTCACTTATCAATGATGATTTTACTCACTGATTATAAGCATGTGAAGTTATCCCAGTTTTTCATCCCAGAAAAAATAAAAATGCTCATCAGGTAACACTATCCCATCCCATCAAAGTAATTTTCTGTATATTGCATATTAAAAATGTAAATAATAAATAAAATGATGTTTACTATACATATTTTTTCATCCCATCCCAGCTTTTCTTTTATAGTGAATAAAAAATAAAAAAATTTCAAAATAAAATTTTAATTTTAAATTCTTTATTGGCTATCTCCTAAGAACTTAGTGGGCCGGAAATGATTCTTTATGTTTTGAGTTGGTAATAGTAAGGACTAAGGACTACCTTTGATGAAGATCTTAGATCATCCGTATGGGTAAAATTTCCACAATCTAGAGGCGGCACCTCGAAAAAGAATCCATAATGAGTTCAGGCAAGGAGAGTTTAGTTACTGTGCAACGAGTAGGAAACCCAGTACCGGCTGCAGAGAGTGAGCAAGCAGGCTCCCAACAGTATAGATACCGCAACTGTAATGTTACAACGGTAGCGAACTTGGCGTTTGTGAGGTGAGAGATATGTCTACAAGCAAAGAGGAAGGAAGCGGTAAATGCATTCATGGAGATAGCACACCTCCCAACCCGTTTAAAAACAGTGCTATGATACCGAGATCTCCAAAGAAGTTAGTGACCAGTACATTCGAGAGATATTTTTCATCACCTTCTCTGGGTGGTAACAAGGGCGAAAAGCAAAAAGATAATTCTAACTAGGCTGGGGACGAAAATTGAAGAACTGGTTGAGTTTGTCAAACCGAGAAATAGTGTGCATGGTGAAATGAATAAGATGATAAACACCATTAGCACGGGGTACCGAATTAAAAAAGGCTGAATTAAAAAAGGTCTTTAAAAATGAATTAAAAATGTTGATTTTTGTATGAAACACCTGCACCTTTTTTAATTCATTTTTTTAAACAAATTTTCTGAATTAAAAAAGGCGAATTTGACGAAAAACGTAAAAACGAGAAAAACGTAAAATGAATTAAGAAAGGCTTATGTTATTTCATTTTATTAACACATATCTTAATTCATTTTCAAAATGAATTAAAAAAGGCATATATTGTTTCATTTTTTAAACATAAATCGTAATTTATTTTTTTAACAAAAATCAGAAATGCGTGTTTGGAAGAAAATGTACTAAATTCACCTTGTTACAAAATTAATACTAACATAATTTAAATGCGTCTCTAGTAAAAAATTGTTTTATATTTACGTCTCATTGGATTTCTTTTTTCTATTGTTTTTTGTGAAATATTCGAAATCATAGAAGATTCTGGCTACACGAATTAAAACGGCTGTCTGAGAAAAGATATTTTTCTGAATTAGAAAAGGGCCTTTTTTAATTCATTTTATAAAATAAATTAAAAATGCGTTAAAAAAAATTTAAATAAAAAAGTTAATTAGGTTTTTATGTTTTCATTAATGAAAGTAAACACTGATCATGAGCGATTTTAATTCGGATTTGAAATATGTAAAAAATTAATTAATTTGTTAACTAATTAAAAGTTAATTAATTTTTAATTTGTTGCTTAATTTTTTACATATTTTGGAAACGAATTGGAGTCGCTCATGATCAGTGCTTGATTTCATTAACGAAGGTATGAAGGCCTGATTTGTTAACTTTTTTGTTTAATTTGTACATATTTTAAAAACGAATTAAAATCGCTCATGATCAGTGCTTATTTTCATTAAGGAATAATGAAACGTAAACCTGTACTTAAAAGCAAAAGTCGCTTAAGTGACTTTAAGCGGTTTTTCTGAATTTTACATAAATAATTAAATTTGTCTACTATTTAGGTTGTATCAAATTTTGGTGAAAATCGGGTAAAAAATAAAAAAGTTATGAGGTAATACGTTTAGTACTCTCAATGTATTTACATTTGATTTTAAAACTTTAACCTTCATTTTCTCAAAACTACTAAAATGCACATAAGCGACTTCTGCTTTTCAGTAAAGAATTTATTACTTTATTTCCTGATACTTGGTTACAGCTTATAAGAAAAATGGTAGTTTTAAAATAATTCGAATTTAAATGTTTATTGTAAAAACTTTGTGAAATAAAATTTTTTATTTGATAGCAAATTTAATTTTCTGTGAAATAAAAAATTTTATTTTAAAAAGTTTTTTCAAACAACATTTAAATTCGAATTATTTTAAAACTACCATTTTTCTTATACGCTGTTTCATTACTAGAGGGACGATATTATATGACTGTTATTCCCATTTTCCTTCTTTTTATTATCATCAGAGAATAAACCATATTCAACTCCGTTAGACATTTTACCCGAAAAAAACACGCATACATAATGATAATAACATAAATATAATAGATATTAGTACATTTTCACTTTATGTTTCATTTTATAATTTACATCTTAATTCATTTCCAAAATGAATTAAAAAAGGCTTATATTATTTCATTTTATGGGCACATATTAAAACATTATAAAAGTGAAATAAGAAATGCCTTTTTTAATTCATTTTTAGAAACTTATTTTATTTCATTTTTAGTATAGATTTTAATTCATTTTTAAAATGTATTAAAATCACTTATTTAAATTCAGAAAAATCGCATTTTTTAATTCAGCCTTTTTTAATTCATGTAGCCGGGAATGTCTATTAATACTGGTTCATTGTTTATATTACAATACATTTACTCAAATGCACTAGAACAGTGCCTCTCAAACATTTTCATACTGGGGCCCCGGAAATCGGAAAAATAAAATCCAGGGCTCCCAAAAATGTTATTCAATAATAATGAATCTAAGCATTTTGGGCATTCTTGTTCAAGGATCTCAGATTGTCCCGCGCAGCTTATCAATTGCAATTCATATCCGTATTTCGCAATTTAAAAAAATGTTCTACCAATCCAATAATATTCCTTTAGCTTCATCCGATTTGTAGGATTAAAAAATTTGTTTTTCGCAATAATTGTAGAATTTCAAAAAAACTATTAAACATTTTGAAAATCTTGAAAAGATTCAACACAAGGAACTATTAGAAATTGGATGCTTCTGTAAAAACTTCGGTACTAACATTTTAACTAGAAATATGAGTGGAGCAGAATATATAACGAAATGACTAACTATGGTTAAAGCCAAACATTTTTCAGCTGACTATTCTGGATACCCCGACCCGAATTTGTTTCCTTTTTAATTTAAACGTCAAATGGTTTTTACTTAAATTTATATTTAATTCTTCTGAATTATCGAAATTTTAAAAATTCTGGAAATATGTACTTGAAACATAAAAAAAAAATTGAGTTTTTCTGTACAAAATTCAGAGTTAACCATTTTATATACAAAATTTGAAATTTTATTTATGACGAGTTTCTTCTCATTAGATGATAATAGCTCAGATATTTTAATTAGATTTTTGATCCCAAAGAACAAGGCATTAAAAATTACCGATCTTTTGAATTACCGGTTTTCGGAAATTGTTTAATTGTAATATCCGTAATTTACCGAAAAATTTACTTTTCTAGAAAAATAGTAAAGAATATTCAAATCAAATTTTTTTTTCATTATTTGTAGTAGTAATTTGATGCACAAACTTTGGTTCTTAATTTTTAGAAAATTGACCGACTTCATTAGTTTAACGTTTAATTTAAATTTTTCATATGATCGTTTTAAAAATCAAACAAAACTTATCAATAGTTACTGTAGTTTTGTGCAAAACTGCCTCACGGCCGAAAAAACCTTTTCGATTCCACGGAAGTTAGCTTTATAGTTAAAAAGTGTTGAAATACAAGGTTGTTGCGTTCAATAGTAAAGAGTTTTATTCCTTTATTCCTTAAATCTAGTGCTTGATTTTTCCTTAATTGTCAATTTTTTTGATATTGTTCGGCTTAATTGAATTTTCTTTTGGCAGGTTTGGGTAGATTTGCAAATCACTCAAAAGATTTTTTGTTTAAAAATTAGAATGACACCAATGACGAATATGACATTTTTATGTGTAAAACCAAGGTAATGAGTGGTCTAGACAAATTTATTATACTTATTAATAATTCGTGTTTTATAAGCATTTTATCTGAAGATAGTTACATAAATTTTCGGCAAGTAAAAATTGATATTGGATCCTATACAAAAAAACACGGCATTAGAATCCTGGAATATTTGATTTGCACTTCTAAACACTAACCTGGTATACAATTTAACCAAATTGAAATTGTTGAAGTAAAATTTGATAGGCTGGTCATTTGAAATTTCAAACTAAATTTAAGTACGAGTAATTTTTTAATATTACATACACGTATGTTTTCAATATCCAATTTCGCAAATTTTCATAAACCTAAGTTCCTATAGTTTTTACTTTAAATTTAGTTTCCGTAGCAAGTAGTGAACGATCATTTTCAAAACGGAAAATAATCAAAAACAACTTGAGATCAATTATAACTCAGGAACGGGGAAGGTAAGTTTGCCCGCTTTTCAAAATCCCGCCTTCAAAATCCCGAAATCAAAATCCCAATTTTGAAAATCTCGATTTTCAAAATCCCGCTTTTCAAAATCTTGGCTTTGAAATTTGAAAGACGATTTTTTTTTAATTCGAGCCGCGCTTTCTGGTGAAGGAAAATTTTATAAAGTAAAATAAAAATAAAAACCGGGATTTTCTGAAAACCGGGATTTTTATTTTTGCAGAATCGGGATTTTGAAAAGCGGGATTTTGAAAAGCGGGATTTTTAAATGCGGGATATCGTTACGACCCCTCAGGAACGGTTGGTTGGATTATCGATTATAGCAATTAAAAAAGAAATTGATGACAAAATCGATTTACGTCAAATGATTGATGAATTTGATACTTTAAAGGCAAGGAAAGCTAAATTTTAGTTAATATTAAACGCAATAATTGTTATGAAATATACTTTCATGTACCTGAATTATACGAGTATATTGTTTATTATTAAATAAATTATTGGATTATTAAACAATATTTACTTTTTTTGTTTGTTTGTTTTCACTTTTAAATTTAATAATTTTTCCCCCAACATTAGTGCTTTAAAGTCTCTCTGGTAATTTAAGTAATTTTTATCTACCATTTAATTAAAAAAAGGGCGCCTAAGAAAATACTTGCTTAGGGCGCAAAGTGTTCTAGGGCCGGCACTGATCGACACAACAAAAATTAGGAATATTATAACCGTAATAGACCGTTAACAAAACCAGTATACACATATGAATGAGTTTAAATCCATCATCAACAGCAAAGATTTGTCTGACAAGTTGGTATATGTATAATCGCCAGAACCAGTGTTTTATGAACATCGCGAAAACGCAAGGACATCTGAGGAAAAACGAAATTGTCTATACCAGAATAAGGATACTTTTGTAAGAAAACTTAAGAACAAACCGTTGTTAACGTATTATCATTTCCGGATTTATCAAATTCTCACCGGTTTAGTAATCAACAAAATTTGTTTTGCTTTGTTATTGACAAATTAATCAAACAATCTCATTGACAAATTGAAAATGTTAGAAAATTTACTCGATTTCGGGCAATGGGCCACTAGTTGGTCAAAATTCTTCTAAATGTAATTAAAATCTACACAATCATGCCTGATTTAAATAACATTTTAAAATTTGGTTGTGGTTCCAATTACGGAAAGCGGTAATTTTTTATTCCTGTTTCTTCCACCGAAAATATGTGTATTGTATAGTTAGAACCAGTTCTGTATTGACGATTGAAGAGTGAATAATGAGGTAATGCTGTATGATTATTCAGTTATTATTGGTGCTTTCTTCACTCCCTATCTGCTCATTACTCACTGTTTACTCCCTCATTACTCACTTATTATTCTCTTATTGTGCCCTGATTATTCACTCAATTATCGGTGATTAATTGCTGATTATTCACTCATTATGCAACGTTCATCAGTGAATATTGTGGGAATATTCAGTTTAATAGTCAGTGAATAATCAGTAAATTATAACTGAATAATAAGGAAATAATAAAAAAATAAAGGATCAATAAATAGTAAGTAAATAGTGAATAATGGAGGAACGCAGAGAGAATACCGAAAGAATAACAGATAAATATAATGAGTGAATTCATCATTTGTCAGTAAATAACTAATGAATAATCGGCGAATTATGATTTAATAGTGAGTGAATATTCAGTTAGACATCATAATTAGCATGAATACTGAATGAATAATGTGTGAATTCATCATCATCGGTAAAAAGAATGGATGAGTAGATAATGATTGAATAATCATTTAGTAACCTTGAGTGAAAAATGGCTCTCGTGGTCAAAAATAAAAACGGAATCAGATACATGCAAAAGTGGTGACGGCGGAACTTCTGCCAGTATTTTTAATTAAGTAGAATAAAATAATCACAATTTTCTTCCTTTTCACAAGGCTATAGCCTATATGAGGCTATATTCTAATTAAAACCTAACGACATTGTCCAGAATACAGACTTTTTCACCGGTAAATGAAATTTCGCTCATTATTCACACATCATGCAACGAGTAGTCTCTCATTATTCACCGATTATTTACTCATTATTTCCTCATTATTCATTATTCACTAGTGAATTACTGATAAATGACGAATTCACTCATTATTCGTCCGTTATTCTTTCAGTAACTACTCAGTATAGCAATTTTTCACTTAACGATTAATTGGTTTCCAAGAAATTACACGTAAATCGAAATTTCGCTAACCGAATTTTTATTTAAATTTCGAGTCAAATACAATATTTATATTTGTTCATAAAAACAAAAATTTATAATTCGTAAATCGAAATTTCGTTTATTTTTCACATTACGATATTATAACAAAATTTCGGCAAATAAAATTCAGAATCGAGTGATTGCTGTATTTTATCATTAGTCACTTACCAATGATGGTTTTACACACTGAATATTCTCCATTATTCAGTGAATATTCTCTTATTATCAGTCGTAACTCACTAACTATTCACTCATTATTCACTCAATGAGAATAATGAGTAATGAATGATTAATTGGTAAGCAGTGATGGACTAATCAGTGAATATTTTGAATAATGAGTGAATTATGTGTGAACATTGTTAACTCTTAATTCGAATTTTACAATCGTCAATAGTGAACTGGGTAGGATTACCTTTCTGTGTAGAACACGTTTTGGCGTCGTTTAATTCACGAAGACTTTTTCAATTTTGTAGTAAGCATTTTCGTTAGAGTTATTGATTTATAAAATTTTGTTAAAAATCTTCATTTTTATGACTATATTTTGCAGTGTTCATCTAAAATATAAATATACTTGATTATTCAGTTTTAACTGAATCTATGGTTAAGATTAACAGTCCAACTTAATTACGAAATGATGAGTAGCAGATCTCTTTCAGATTACTCAATCAACCAATAATTAATTATGTGTAGTTAATTCGTCGATATAAAATATAAATTGCATACCGCATACACACCAAAAGCAAACAAAAAATTTTGAATTTGAAATCTAAATCAATACATGAAATAATTTATTATTAGTTGTTAATCATACGGGCACAACGCGACGATGATGCACGAGTATAATATTGCAGTGAAATTTTCAGAGAGGGTCGCATAGCATAAAATTTCAAGTATGTACTTTACATATTATGTACTATAAAAATTCGGTTTCTAAATTCGTTTTTTTTTTTGCTTAATAGTTCAGCTCTACATATACACGCCTATCATAATACAACCAGCATCGACCTCAATTTTGATCAATAAACATACAGTACAGTATTAGTACATACATAAAAAATTAATTCTCGCAAGTTTTTTAAATTAATAAAAATTTAATTAGTGACGTATGCACCGTGCGGTATAAATTTCGTGATTCATTTTATTTTACATGTATCCAATATATACATAATATTGGCATTTTATTTGTATATACATAAGTATGTACTTCGATCGAATAAACCTACTTATATGTCTTTCATATACATAAATCGATTCATCACCGTATAGATTTTTATCGCGGTATAGTAATTCGTTCAATAATAATAATAATTGATAAGGCGATACACAAAACTAAATCAAACGGAAAAAGATGTATGTTGTTGTTATCTTATCAATCATATCGTATAAATATAATTCGTTCAAAATATGTCGTATGGTTTATTATTCGACCACATCCTATGCTCTTTTTTTATATACCCGTTACATACTTACTCAAATCTTATAACAAGAAAATTGTTTTGTAGGTGATTGTGTAGGTGGATGATTATAAGAAAATTCTTACCTGGAAGTAAAAAAGAAAATAAATGTTGAATTGTTATTTGTAATTCAATAATTTGATATAATCGGATTTGCAGAAAATAATTTTCTTAATTGGTACATTAGTTTTAGGAATATGTACCTGTAATTCTAAGTATTTAATTTTTCTAAGTAACCGGCAGTGTTTTAGTTGAACGATGCATGATATTGCTGACAGAAACGGCTATACTTGCGCTACTTGATTCAGGCTGATCTGATGTTGAAGCCACAGTAACAAGAGATTTCTGCGCGCTCAATTCCAACTATCAATTTATTTGGATATACTCGATCAAGGTACATGACGGTAAAAATATATAACGGTTAGTTGAAAAGGTTTTGGGAGATTGAGCAGCCATCCCCAACTAATGTAAGATGCAAAAAAAAAAAGAGTACGAGTTAAATTATGAACAACAGTCCTACGTGACTATAGTGGTGTGCCTACCAATGAAACCCGATTCGCCCGATTTAATCAGTGGTTTTTATTTAGCGGTATTGAAGCGTTTAATTAATGTGAATTGAAGATTTGAGAAAGATCCGGAATTCAAGATAGGACATCAGAAATTCATGAGTGAATACCTAGGACTGGGTCACATATTCACAAGAACAGTTCTTCAAAATGATTTAATTGATGTGCTTACAAGGTTCCATCAACACAGAATATCATTTGTTGATAGTATCGAAAAAATGTATCGCCAGGTCTTGAATTTGTGATGGTGAAATAGCTCCAGCTGGTAGTTTCGCACGAACAAAAGACATTTTGTCTATAAAAAGCCGAAAGAATGTTATTGATTTTAATACAGACAAATTTCTCTTTCTATTATTTGTGTGGTCATAAAACACACAGAAATTAGAGTTTTCCTCGAGTTTTTGATTTAGTGAATATAATTCGCTAAGTCAGTACGTTCTTGCCTCATACTTAATGTATGAAGCTAGAATTGTAATTTGTAGTTTGGTCGTAGTCATAGCTACCTGAAGAGTAGACCGAACTTTTCAATACGAAGCCAAACTACCACATAGAAAACTCAAGGAAGGTTTTCATTTTTTGGGGTCGAAATGCTTTATAAAACTCTTGGGTTAAAGTACGGAGGGGATTTTGATATTTCTACTTTTTTGGTAGATATATTATAAATGATTGGCCTCTTCATTTTTTCTGATTAACAGGTCGAGAAATGTTGTGAATGCCGTTAATGTTAATATATTTTGTCACAGCTTAACCTACTTAATGGCAGAAGAGGTAGACCGCAACTGACTAAAGAGTACAAAGCGTTGTTTGTATCAAGAAATTTCTTGCTGAAGTTTTATCTTTTCTTTCAGACAATCGTGATAAAATTGTAAATGCCGATTTTATGCTACAACACCGGATAAAATTTAGTTTCATTCCACCACGAGGGCCTTTTGGAGGCTTTTGGGAGGCCAACATTAAGGTAATTAAATTTCATTTGTTTCTTTACACAAATTGAAGCTTTATTGAATAGTCAGCCACTCTGCCCACTGGGCAACTGATGGTGCAATTACTACACTTAAACGTCTTGAATTTGAAGGAATCCGATTAATTCAAAGGTCCAAGTGGAAAACCAAAAAAGCTACTTTAAACGCAAATGAGTTTGGTGAGTTAAATTTATTGCGACGATGATTGGTTAATCAACAAGATATACAAACTGCAACTAGTGCAAAGCATAAAGTGATTTAAAATCCTGAATAGAGAGAAGGAGCCTTCATCAAGCGAATTAGAAATAACATAACCAGAATTAATGCTTATTAACGTTAATTAAAATTTAAGTTAATTTCATTTCATGTAATTAAATTCAATTTGAAATATTTTCATGATCGCCGCGCTATTTGTACATAACGAAAAATTTGTCAACCATAGTTGTTAAGTTCTATTATAAATTTTGGCACTTCCCGCATTTACAAGAATTTCTTATATTATTTATAACATACGAGGTATCATTTTTTTTTTTTTTCGCTGGCGCTACATCCCATGGAGGGATTTGGCTGCTTCATTTTTTTTGAAGTTTCGTGATCATTTTTACAACAGATAATGAGTGATTAGTTCATTGATCCTTACATTAAACCAGCCGTGATTTTTTCATCACCCGCCGGGAATCGAACCCGGGACCTCCGGAGCTTAAAGCAAGCATGCTAACAACTGTGCCACCGGGGCGGCGAGAGGTATCATTGGACCATCTATATTTCGCTGCTCTCCTAGCTTCTTCCTGAAGCAAGATTTAGCATGTAGCGAGCGGAATTTCAACATTTATCTTAATTGGTAAAATGAAGCAGTTTGTACCCTGCCGAGCGAGTTCATATGCTTTTTCATTCCCCGCAACACTAAAGTGCCCTAGCACAAGTGTTAAGTGGATGTTGAACTAATCTGCCATCTTGTTAAGAGATGAGAGACAGAAGCGAAAGAGAAGCGTTTTAGTAGCGGCCTGACTGTCCGTAAAAATGCGAATATCCCTTACAGAAACTTCATTATTCCTCAACCAATCCACGGCCTTCATTATCGCAATTAATTCAGCCTGTAAAACGCTGCAATAGTCGGGGAGACGAAATGAGAGGTTCACATTTTAGTTTCTCACAGAAAACACTATAACCCTACCATTCATTTCTGAACCATCCGTGAATAAGTTTAAAACTTCAGGATTCAACATCTCTTTTCACTCAGTCAGTCCTCTCTATTCCCTCCAGAGAAAAGTCCCCTTTCCCTCGGTATGAAAATTTTCCTTAAAAGATAGTAATGTAATCAAGTAATCGATGGTACGAGTATCAGGGATGTCTCTGTTACACAAAATAGATGAGTATCCTGTATTAGTATAGGTCCACATAGAAATGGATTTGAGTCTAATGGCTGTACTCGCTGCCCTTTGTGTGGCCAGAATATCTAGGGGTTAGAGGTGAAAAAGAACCTCCAGTGCCTGAGTTGGTGTACTCCTAAGTGCACCACTATTACACAAGGTGGAAGTTTTTTGAATTTTAATCAGCAACTGTTGGTTAGCCATACTGTTTAAAGCTAGCCACCAAACAACAATCCCATATAAAAGTGTGGTCCTTCCTTATATGGGATTCAAGACTCCATGGTTTTTCAATAGCGTTTTTACACTAGTATAGCGCTGTAGTAGCTTTCTTTACCCTTTCTAAAATATTAGACTTCCAACTAAGTTGAGGACCACCTCAGTTTTACGTGGATTAACATTTAGTCCATAACTGTTGGCCCATTTAGAAAGGAGACCAAGCGGGCTTTGCATGCGTTCTCTTAAAGTACAAGGATACTTACCAAATACGTCGCAGATCAATAGCAACGTCATTTGCTTAAGCAACCACCCTAAAACCTTCCCCCTCCAGGTACAGTAACAAGTCATTTATGGCCAAGTTCCAAAGAAGGGGGACAAGATTCCACCTTGCGGTGCACCCATACCTACAAATCTGCTAATGGAGGGCCTGCCCAGCTTAGCCTTCACAGTCCTGAATCTCAGCATCTGATCTATCCAGCCAACGAGCGATTCATCCATACCCAGACTCAACAAAGCCTGAGTTATTGCCACCGGTTTAACATTGCTATATATAAAGCTAAAGGCTCCTTCTACATCCACGAAAGGTTAACACGGAGTATTCTTTAAATTATAGGGAATTATTTTCAATAGGACAAATCAGGGAGTGAAGAGCCATTTCTACCAATACAGTACGCATGTTGAGATTTCGACCACTTAGCCCGCTCAATAGAGCCCCTAATGACAGCTTCTATTTGTCTTTATATAGTATTTTTAACAGAAAAGAGCACGAGCCTAAGGTGTTTGGGATGGCAATGAGAGCTTTTCCTCGCCTTAGGTATAAATATTACGTTTACTTTAGTCCATTTCCTAGGATGGTGACAAAGTTCCAGGCTGCCTCTGAAGATTACTTCTAGCCAGGGTAGAGCCAAATCAATGGCTTGCTGAACATCCGCGTTTCCCGGGAATATTGTGAATATTTTCCGGGAATGCAAAATCCAATTTCCAGACTGCTCAATAAACTGCATAGTCGTGTTCCGAGGCATAGTCGTATTCCAAATCTCGGGAATTTCCTGGGAATTCCCGGGAATGAGCAAGCCCTAGCCAGAACAAAAAAAAAATCGGCATTTCAGGCGCCAGTTCGGAGCACTCCGAAAAGCGGGTTATCAGTAGTAACTCCAAAGATTCAGCACTAGTTATGGCCCAAGAACCATCCGGTCGCTCAAGATAACTCGGGATGATAGGACTTGAAGCCAACACCTTCCGTAGCCTTCCAGCCCCCGAGAACTCCTTTATTTTAACACATTAGAGCCTCCAGGTACTTATTTTGGCACTTCTTATTTCATATTTGGATGTTCTGAGGACTTATTTATAGCAGTCCTAATCCGCAGCAATTTTTGTTTTCTTGTCTTTTCTAAAAAGCCTTTGACATTTTTAGGTGGCCTTTGTTTACCCAAAACTCTACTAAGAGGAGAAGCTCCCAACAAAATTACATGAAAAGCATCTGATAGCTTCTCTACTAAGTCATCAAGCTCCGGAGTAGATACAGGGGGTTTTGGAACCGGTACTGACAACGAATTACCATGAATGATTCTGAAGGTCGGTTTTCCTCCTGATTCTAAACATAGCCCTATTTGTGGCTTCTAAAGGAGAAATTCTTGACAAAAAACCCTAATCTAAGGTGGGCCAGCATATGCCGATGGAGAAATGGCTGATAGGTTAATCAGTTCAAAGTATGCGGACCCTAGATACCAGGTATCCTTCAGTTTTATTTAGCGTTTCTGTAGTAAAACTGGGTAACATACAGCCGACTTTCCATTCCTAGCAACTCGTAAGAGTAAAATCAAAACGGAAGACGAGGCACGAGTAAGAAAATCGGGAGTGGGATTGCTCTCTCGAAGTCCTTGGGTACCAATGCTATCGTCTTTCTAACAAAAGTATAACTATAGTAAACATCTAGGAGGGAGAGCAATGAGCCCAGATAGTATGTATCGCATACCGGTCGGCAGTATTATCAGGTTTATTAAGAGCCTGAATACTGACTGGACGGATAATTAAGCAGGTTCAAGCACAAAAGATCGTTTAGGTCGCTGTGCGTGGTGGCTGAACGCCATATAGCCCTTCAATAATAATAATAATAATTAGCTCAATACTTTGAATAACATTTCACAGTCATCGAACTCAATTAACCAAGCTTTCAGCGACTTTAAAAACGGATTAATGTTATTAGTTTTACATTGGTATTTAGCTGATTAAACAGCGCTTTACGTCAGTAGGAATAAAGCAGCTTGGAGGATTCTGCAGTTGACATCACGCGAAAGGCATCCAGCCATTTAGAAAATGGTGAACGCGTCTATTTAATACAGCAAAACTTCAATCAAAGACACTTTTATATTCTGAAGTTCCACATTGCTACACATGGAATGTGACAAGAAAAGAGTGGAAACGATGTGAAAACCTTTGGCTTTTAAATTTCCCGAACATGATCCATCCTAATTCCGTTTTTTGAGATACTAGTTCTTCTGGACTTTCTGTTATAAAATCACTCAATATACGATCTTTGGTTAATAATCTAGTTCAAGCAAAATGTCTATGGAGCCTGGTGTATTATAGTTTGGATCTACATAGTCTAGGTTTTTTAGATGTTCCCAATCTTCGGTTTTATCTGTTGTGCGTGTCGTTAGTTTTTGAAATACTAACGCATTTAACTGCAACTCAAATTCGGTTGCTTTGTTACGTTGAATTCTGAGGTTCATTATTTTCTTTACCTCTGGCCATCGACTCCAACTATTTTTGCATGTAATTTCTCCCTTTAACTTCCATCTTTGTACTGCTTCCTTGGTTATGAAAGTTGCTTGTGATCCTGGGTCTATCCAGGCGTAGGTTCCATTATGATTAGTATATTTAATCAATGCTGTTGCTACGAGGAACAACCGATGTTCTTTATCGTGATTTACGTTTTACTTCACAAGTGCTCGTGGTTTGCACTTTGTGCTTTGCTATATACAAAATGGTAAGCTGTATCCCATTACAGATCGAGCATTTTGTGTTTTGGATGCAGTGGTACGTTTTATGTGCTGATGATAGACATCTTCTACACAGTTGGTGAAACAGTGCTATTTGGCTTTTAGCTGTTGTTAAAAACTGCCTAAATTCTGGACTTTGGTCTATTGTATGGTTCATCTGACAATAGACACAAATATCACATTCGAGGCTTCTAAGGACCTGAGGCGTTGTTCGTGAAACTTCAGTAACTCATCAGTTTCCTAAAATTCTGCTGGGTGCTGGAGTGAAGTTTCATATATTCGTCGTGTTTCACTGTCTTATTTCTTCGATGAGATGAAAATTAGAAATGAACTCCATAATTCGACATTCATTTCTAGGCTTCTGATTTGTAAAAGAACTCATTAGTTGTATCGTGCAAATTTCTAATTGCGGCTGATGATTCGGTATTAATTGATGAGTGGTTTAATAGCGTAGTTAGGTAGGCTTTTAATTATGCCAGATCATTATTGGCATATTAGTTGGCTGTCGCTCCACTAAGATGATTTTTTAGATAGTTAATTTTATTTGTTTTTGAGAGCCTTTGATTTTGGTCTATCAGACGTTTGAATATTTCCGAGAACCTATTCTATTTCTTTTAGTCTCCATAAAATATTGGTATTTCAATCGGTTTCAGATTTATTTCTGATTTTATGCCACCGGTATCTCATATTAAAATCCGGTCTTCGTAGCAACTGGTTGAGCGCACTATTTCTGTATGAGCTTTTGGTATTTTGGAGGTTTTATTATCCTCGTCTTCTCCTGTCAATGGTGGCTCACTGCTTAAGCACTTGACGCATGTATGCTCTTTTCAATTGATGGAACAAGGTTGTAAATTTGCTTGTAAATCTATTTTTGTTTGTATCTTATCAATTGCCAGCTGATTCGGTAACATCAGAAAATGAATAAGGCAGGGCGCAAAAACTGGACAACACTAAACTATCTGAACTGGCAGGAAAAGAAGCAGGGCGTGAAATCATTAAGTCGAACTAAACGTATGCTCTTGGTTTTAAAAACCCTTTCAAATTATGTTTATGGCAATTGTCTTTAAAAAATTGACCGACAATATTTCAGACATTAACTTTGACATAAACAAATGGGCACAGTTACAGCATATACAACTCCTAGATTCACAATACAACAAGTCTAATAGTATTAACGTCATAATTCGCATTGACAATGACTACTATCCCTTAATTTTAAATAGTAACATCATCAGAACTTAAGTTGGTTGGATCATAATGGGAAGCACAAGCTTCCGCCAGGAGGTCAAAAGAATGTCAATCATCACTCACCACTAAAACAATTAGGTAACAATTCGATGTTTTTATAGAAAACGATGCCATTCCGCAAGTAAAACACATTTCAAGAAAAAGACAATCGCTGGGGAGAACCTAGAAAGAAAACACAGTTTCTGAAGGATAAACTCAAAGCCGCTAAATAGATCAAGGAGTGACCAAGCATAAAAATACTCACAAAATAGAAAGTACATAGTGTGCACAGTGCATCTAACATAACCTCTTCGGGAATATTCCTGGATGACATAATGATGAACAGGCCCAGAATTCAAAGTAATCTAATTGATATCATCTTAAGGCGAACACACAAATCCGTGCTAACGGAAAAGGCGAGAAAAGTCGTTCTCGCTTTAAAAAATATTTTTAAATTCCCTTTCTCTAAATGAATAATACGAAATCTTAAAAATTCTAGGTGGTGCTATAACCTCCAGTTTCACCATTACTTTCTGTCTCCTCAAAAATAGGTCCCACAAATTCGTAATTTGCAGGTCCTCAATTCATAATACATTATAATATTTGGCCCATATAGAGTTTATTACTTTCTACCTATGTACATACTTATATCGTTATTTTCTGGTTTAGAAAATTAGGTTCCACAAATTGAATTAATGAAAAAACTCCACTCTACTACTAAATATATATAATTAGGCCCTTTTCCAATTACATACTTACTTATTTTGTGGAACCTATTTAATTCAATGTAATTTTTTATGTAATAAGTTAGGTCCCACAAAATAAGTAAGTAATTGGAAAAGGGGTTAGACCCTTTCCGAAACCGATACTTATTTTGTGGAACCTAACTTATTGCATAGGAAATTACATTAAATAAGTTAGATTCTACAAAATAAGTATCGGTTTCGGAAACAGCCTTAGTCTAGTTTTAATGCAATATATACCTATTAAGTTAATAACACACTAAATAAATTACATCCCATACTACAAAAACTATCATACAGACCCTTCGAATTATCAAAACTTTAAACCAAAATCCCTTGTACAATGAACTATCGCGATTCCTTGTTTGCTATGTGCATTGTCTTAATGGATCATCATCATAAGTCTTAAAACACGATATAATAGTGTACAAGAAAACAGAAATCTGTTTTTATTTCTGTTGTTTTGAAATTTATTTTGGTTCTTAAGTGTATCCATATCAAACACACAAATCGTACAGCGAGTATATGGAGAACGGTTGATAAAAAAAAATGTTTATTTTATTTTGGCTGGTGGTTATTTATGATGAAAATTTATTTAGTTTTCTTGTGATGTGGATAGTTTACCGCTGTAATTGTACAAATGTGTGTGCGGTATAGACATGAGATTAGTAAAGTCAATACACTTGTGTGTTCGAATAAGTCTGAAAAACAAAAAAAAAATTATGATTTGCGGATTTGGTGATGTACATTTCCGATTCTAAATCCGTATTCGGTACAATGGTTAAATATAAATCAGTTTTTATATGAATGTATATCATACCAATACATGACAATGTACCCTTATACATTGTCATCATTAAATTTTTTTTTCATAATACACGAGTAAATTTATTATAAACCATAGATAATAATACATAATTCAATCTGAATGCTGAATTTTAAAATTTTTTATGATCTTCATCATATTTTTTTTTTTTTTATGATCCATAAGCGATAAGACATTGAGTCCTGTTGGATGCGGCAACCAAAAGTCATAAAAAATCTCTCGAAAAGCTATTAAAGTATAAAATTTTGCCTCTCGCCTTCATTTTCATATCATAAGGTTAACGTGTTTTATATGTGATGATGGTTTTCCACTCGTATACGTTGTTCAATGGATGGTGAAGAATGATGATGAATAGATGGATACATTTGGTTGTATTTGCTAACAAATTTAATTTTATGATTTTTAAAATTTAGATTGATGCTAATTTAGTTTTGAAGTTACATTTTATGATTTTTTACTGCTGGTGTTTTAAAATTTTGTTGTTGTTCTTTCATTAGGGTGATAAATTTGATGATCCAAATTCTCTATTTTGCATCTTTTATTTACACAGAAGTACACAGAATTGTTTGGGAGATGTGTTATGATAAATTATATTGCGGACGAAGTAGTATTCAAATTTTTAAGAGGTGGTTCCAAACACCTACATGAGACTAAGTCAATTATCAAATTAACACAATTATGCCAATCTTCTAAAACGGAATTCCCCCGATAAAAAATTAATTCTATTATGATTTCGAAAATTAAATCACCTCCATACATAAAATAATCAATAGAATATTTTCTATTCTATACCTAGACAATCATCAATTATTTGTTGTATCATCAATCAATTTGTGTATATGGTAGTATATACTAGCATAGAATAAAAATAGAAAATGAAAATTGATTAGGAAAATTGCATGTATACATACACATTTATGTACATAGACAATAATTACTTATTCATAATATCAATAGAGCAAACAAACGTATGACGAATAATATTTTTCAATTTAAAATGCCCCATTTTTTAAAATTCATCCTGAAGGGGTTAACACATTTATTTTTTTTTTTTTTTTCATGATTAGTGTGTCTGTGTTGTTATCGACCGAGCGAGAGAACAAAATTAAAAATTTAAAACTATACCAACCGAAAAATAATTAACGAATCTACAAAATGTATAGTGTACTATACAATGTTTGTGTATAGAAGTAGAAGTTTTTCATGGAAAATTGAAAAACTCGAAACAAAAAAGTCATAATTATTTTAAAACAATTCTATAGCCAACGGTTATAAATCCTATTTTGTTTGCTAGTTCTATATAAAACATAAGGGAGAATAAATTCAGTACGTTCAGTTCATTTTAATTCTTCACACATCCCGCACATAATGTGCACGATGTTACAATGGAATAAAATTTATGTTTTAAGAAATATTTCTTTTAGAATTTATGTGTCGTTCGTTTTTTGGTAAACTTAAAACTGTACGTCTGTACTAATAACTTTGTAAATTGACTTAATCTTAATTTAATTTGATTTGTTTGAATTATAGATTGCTCATAATTATCTCAATTACAAACTGTCAACTTACTTATGTAATAAGTTTATAGCTGTGTGGAACATAATTTCGTAGGACTAGGACGTATTTTTGTGTAATAAATCTATTAAACCTTAGTTTTGAGAACAAAATCTGTTTTTTGTAGGACTTAATTTAAAAGAATTTATTTCTGTATTTCTACAGTGGAACATAATTTACCTATTATTTTCCAAATGCGGATGGTCCTAACTTTAGAATTCCAAAAATTGGTTTGAATTTTTTTTTTTTTGATTTGTTTCAATTGATTTCGGTCAAAAAACATTGTTCATAGTGGATAGTGACATGACTGAAAATGTGATGATGCTCTTTTTTGTATGTTTCATTTTGTGGAACCTAATATCCGAAGTTAATTTGCATTTCTAGACAAATTAAAGTACTCGGCTCGCCGTAGGGCATTTTCGGTTTGGCACGTAAACTGTGGGACATAATTGTAGAGGTTAGCTAACTTTTCAGAAAAAATACTGTCTGGACGCTTTTCAAACTTTTTGGTTTATGTACTTATGTCGAACTTAAATTCTTTCATTATTTCTGATTTGTTTTAAGTAAGTTGTTAGTGACCTGCGGTAATATTAAATGTAAAGTTGTTTGTTTTTGAGGGGGAAACATAAATTATTTTGGGAGTTGTTCTTGACCTATCGGGGTCGGTATTAGTTTTATAAAAATTTGCTTGTAAAATGTGTGATAAAAATTGTAGATTTATGTGTCAAATAACCACCCTCAAATTTATACATTTTCGATAAACGTATTTATATGAGCCAACTAATTAAATAGTCTCTTTTAAAAAACAGCTATGACCGGTCACGCTCCAGTTTTGTTATACACTGCACTACATCCATAAATAGGGACTTGGAGTTGCGTTTCGAGTATCGTTACGACATTGAACTATATTAATGTATCACTTATCGTCGTGTAGTCTAGTCCATTCTATCATAAATTATTTGTATAATTACTTCCACTTTTGCAATTATTGGTCCTTCAAATCAAGCGACATTTGGTGTTCTGTTATAAAGAAATCGAAATCATATTCTTTCCACCAACAGCCATTCTCAGGTTGAACCAAACCATATTTTCCATTTGCCATTGACTCGACATCAAGGGTTGCCTATCACGCATCAGCCTACTAGTAAGGCACAGCAACCACTCTTAAGGAAAAATCTAATCGAGTATATTCTTCTTGTATTCAAGGCTATCGCATCCCTGAAAGATGGAGACATTATTTTACTGTTGCCCGAGAATATAGCTTCAGGACTATTTTACCACCTATCTTACTAATTTATAAAGAACGAGAGAGAAAGGTTTTTAAAACATAGCTTTTAATCATTAAGATTTTTGTGAGCCTATTTCAACATTATTCGTGCAAATTTTTAGAAAATTCTTTATCAGAGCTGAAAGTGCTCCTATCGTTCAATTTCACATTTGGCCATTAAACAGATAAATTAAACTTTACCAGTTAACCATCAATCTCATTAAGATTTTCTGTGAGCCTATGGGTTCAACATTATTTGTGCAAATTGTCAGAAAATTTTGATAGATTTTGTTCCTTCTTCTCGATATACACCCCCGTTCAAAAGTTTAAGACCACTGCAAAATATACCGTTTATTGAATTTTCAACAATCTTATTCTAAAATTGGGTTTTATGTTGTTGACATAAACATGCATGTTTATTTTATCAAGCTATTACAAAAAATAATATTAATTTTAAATTTGTTGTCAGCAAATGCAATGTGCATTGTGCAATGTGGTCTTAAACTTTTGAACGGGGGTGTATATAAGAGCTGTTAAATACTTCTTTTGTTCAATTTCATATTCGCCTAGAAATAATTTAAATTAAATTGAGTCAATTAGTCATCTCATGGATGTTGCCTCCCCATTTAGATATTAGAGCTGAAAATTACTTCTTCCGTTCAACTTCATAAATGTTCACGAAAAATACAAATTAAATTTTGCCAGTTCGACATCAATTAATTTCTTTATGTATTCTGTGACACTACGCAGGTTATTTGTACAATTTTAAAATCGCATTGCTATCCCTTCTGGATACATAGCTGAAAATTATTTCTTTCGTTCAATTTCAGTGGCGTTTACGAATAATTTAAATTAAATCTTGCCAATTTGCCATCAATCTCATTAAGCCTATTTCAACATTATTGCAATGTCTTACAAATTCTATATCAGAGCTGAAAATTGCCTCTTCCGTTCAATTTCATATTCGGACCTGAAAAATGTATATTAAACTTTGTCAGTTAGCCGTTTGCCAGTTATTAATTTCAATTTGCGTTTCTGTGAGGTGGTGGGTTCAAAATTATTTGTGGTCCCATTTCATTGCAAGGCACCATTAGCAATGCTTATTAATGCTTTTAGAAATCCGCCTGTCATTGGCCATTGAAAATCCACCAAAAAAATTTTAGTATACGGTTTTACTTTAAAATCGATAACTGGTCTGTTGAGGGTCGTGCTAATATGATGACCACCACAAATCATCTGCTAAACATACACACATATGACCTAATATTTAGTTTCAAGGAGACTTCCACTAAACAAAGTTAATTTATTGAAGAACTTTGATTTACTTAAGTGTTACATTTTTACTAACACATCCAAATATTTTGTCAATTGTCATAAACTTCACGCTAACACAATTTGAAATATATTAGTCAAAGTGACGTCATTACAAGGAAAAATGGCGATATGTCGATTGGTTGGACATACCTTGTATATTTATACCATGGGATAATATGATGCAAATAAGAGAAATAAGCTCAGAAGAGACGATCTAGAGAATATATTAAAATATTGACTACATTTTAATATGTTCTTATATTCTCCCACACATAATTCGGAAAGAAACAACGATATCCAAAATAAAATAAAAGATTAAAAATATTACGAATGTGGCCGACGAAGAATGTATAAATTAAAAACCATTTGTTGCTTTTTGTTTGTATAACGAGAATTATTTTGTTTACGTATAAACGTTTGTACGACTGAGCGAGATCCAAGAGCGATTATTCATCAATCACGGTGATGCTCTCTTATAGCTCTGCGTTATCATCACTTTATACAGGGTGAGGAAAAAGTATGGAAACCCCTAAAAATCTCGCGGAGTTCGGTCAGAAAAAAAATGAGCAATGTTTATTCTTGGGTCATTTTCAACAAGGAATTTAATGGTGAGCTTGATTGTGACGTTGACCTTCATCTTCAAGGTCATTTGAAGGTCAAGGTCATTTTTTTAAATTAGAACCCTTATTTATGATGACAGAATTGAAAAGAGCGATCAATTTTACGTCCGAGTATGTATTTTCCATGACCTCCCAAGATCATCTGAAGAAATTTACATTGTACTTACAAAGTATGGCAACCCCTAGAAATCTCGCGGAGTATGTCAAAAAAAAAAATGAGCAAGGTTTAGTCTTAGGTAATTTTTAACAAGGAATTTAATGGTGTCCTTGATTGTGACCTTGACCTTCATATTAAAGGTCACTTTGAGGTCAAGGTCATTTTTTATAGGAAAACCCCAGTTTTTGACATCGAATTCGAAAAAAGCGATATATTGTACATCCGAATATGTATTTTCCATGATCTCCTAAGGTCACCTGAAGGAATATATTTTAATCGTAATGCTTATGATTTGCTATGAAAATTAAAAAAATTAAATATAAAAAAAATCATAAATAACAGAACATTGTAATATGTTGCTATGAGAACATTGCTCTGAAAATTATAAAAAAAAAAAAAAAATTAAAATAAAGAATTAAATTTTTTAATTTTTATTTCTTTTAAATTTTCGTAGCAAATCATAAGCATTATAACTTAAATATGTTCCCTTAGATGACCTTGGAAGGTCAAGGAAAATACATATTCGGACATACAATTGATCTCGCTTTTCGAATCCAATGTCAAAAACAAGAGTTTCCCTATAAAAAATGAACTTGACCTCAATATGACCTTGAAAATGAAGGTCAAGGGCCCAACCAAGGACACCATTAAATTCCTTGTTGAAAATTACCTAAGACTAAACCTTGCTCATTTTTTTTTGACATACTCCGCGAGATTTCTAGGGGTTGCCATACTTTGTAAGTATAATGTAAATTTCTTCAGATTTTCTTCGGAGGTCATGGAAAATACATACTCGGACGTAAAATTGATCGCTCTTTTCGATTCTGTCATCAAAAATAGGGGTTCTAATTTTAAAAAATGACCTTGACCTTCAAATGACCTTGAAGATGAAGGTCAAGGTCACAACCAAGCTCACCATTAGATTCCTTGTTGAAAATTACCCAAGAATAAACCTTGCTCATTTTTTTTTTACCGAACTCTGCGAGATTTTTAGGGGTTTCCATACTTTTTCCTCACACTGTAGATACTAAAGTTCGTAAAAAAGGAACGAAACAAATGCGAACATTGTAATTTACTCCTATATTTTGTTTTGGTTGTTTATTAACGAAACCAAACGAATGTCGTCGGTTACAACAACGATAGATACAAAAATAATAATTCCTCATGCTAGAAGAAAGGGAAAAATAACTCAAGACGGGCATAAGCACCAAAAATTTGAACCGGTTTCACCCGCTACGCTTATTTTTGATACTTACCATCATGAGAAAATACACTAATACCATAAAAATATTTGACGGCACACAATAGCAAAATGTATATTATACGCCGTGTACATATACAAAATTCTCAGGATTGATCTCCTAATTTTGCGACTAAAATCGCTGTCTCGAGCTGAAAATTGCTTCCTTTGTTCAACTTCATAAACGTTCACGAAAAATACAAATTAAAATTTTAAAACCTCATTGCTATTCCTTTCTTGATATCAGACCTGAAAATTGTTTCTTTCGTTGCGTTTCTTTGCCGATCACGAATAATTTAAATTACATTCTGCCCATTGGCCATCAATTTCATTACGATTTTCTGTAAGCCTATTTCAATAGGAAAAGGGTAGATAGGCCGAATGTCGAAACGCCGAATGTCGAAAGATCGAATTTCCCATGGCCGAATGTGTCGAAAGGCCGAATAGTTCGAAAGGTCGAATGTCGCAAGCCCGAATGTCGAAAGGTCGAATTTCCAATGGCCGAATGTGTCGAAAGGCCGAATAGTTCGAAAGGTCGAATGTCGCAAGGCCGAATGTCGAAAGGCCGAATTTCCAATGGCCGAATGTGTCGAAAAGCCGAATAATTCAAAAGGCCGAATGTCGCAAGGCCGAATAGTTCGAAAGGTCGAATGCCGCAAGGCCCAATGTCGAAAGGACGATTTTCCAATGGCCGAATGTGTCGAAAGGCCGAATAGTTCGAAAGGTCGAATGTCGCAAGGCCGAATGTCGAAAGGACGAATTTCCAATGGCCGAATGTGTCGAAAGGCCGAATAGTTCGAAAGGCCCAATGTCGAAAGGCCGAATGTCGAAAGGTCGAATTTCCAATGGCCGAATATGTCGAAAAGCCGAATAGTTCGAAAGGTCGAATGTCGCAAGGCCGAATAGTTCGAAAGGTCGAATGTCGCAAGGCCGAATAGTTCGAAAGGTCGAATGTCGCAAGGCCGAATGTCGAAAGGTCGAATTGTCAATGGCCGAATGTGTCGAAAGGCCGAATACTTCGAAAGGTCGAATGTCGCAAGGGCGAATGTCGAAAGGACGAATTTCCAATGGCCGAATGTGTCGAAAGGCCGAATAGTTCGAAAGGCCCAATGTCGAAAGGCCGAATGTCGAAAGGCCGTTTGCGTCGAAATTGATTTTAATTTTTCATCTTTTTATGATTGAAAATTTTTAAAATGTTTATTTTTATGAAAACCAAAATTTATATTTTTATCAATGTATAAAAATGTTCAATAGTAAATCGCCTTAAATATTGAAATCCTCTTACGTTTTTTTTGTCATATAATTAAAAATTAATTAAGGGTTGGCTACCTTATTTAGAAAAAAATAATACAGAAACTGAAAATCCTGAAAAAAATACCAAAAAAAAAAAAAAATACGGAAGCAAAAATCCAGAAACATAATTATCAAAGTGTGGACCAAATTATAATCAAAATTTATAAAATGTCTATCAGATTTGAGTTTTTCCGTAAAGTTCTTAATACTTATGATAATCGAAATTGCTTCGTCAACCTTTCAGACACAGATCAAAGGAATCGTACCGCTCATATCGCTTCTACTGATAGTTATCCCACAAATGTTTCAAGTGATAACAAAAGTCTAAAAATGCCAATAAAATTGATTTATTTTTTCATTTATTTTAAAAAAATATTTTTTCTGGATTATTTTCTTGATTGGTTTTCCGGTAATTTCTACATTTTTTTCGGAATTTTTTTTTGTAAATTTTTACTTTTTAACTATTCTGGATTTTAAAATTTCTGGATTTTTTTTCCAGGCAAATATTTGATTAATTATAATAAAAAAAGAAAAATAAATAAAAAAAATTTCCGACAAAATTTGATCACATTAATGTGATAGCAAGATGTATTAGCACGTATTTTCAATTTATTTAAATTAATTACATTGAGAAATATTTTGCAAAATTACAAAAGGTTTAAAAAATCACTCGATCGATTTCGGCTTGTTAGGCCATCATCAGGAGTATTTACTAAACTGTTCAGATGGCCTAACAAGCCGAAATCAATCGAGTGATTTTTTAAACTTTTTGTAATTTTGCGAAATATTTAACAAGTTAGTGTTTTTAAAAAAAATTTAAAAATGTGTGAATTAATGAAGGAAAATTTCATGAAAATTCGGCCTTTCGACATTCGGCCTTTTGACCTATTCGGCCCTTAGACATTTGGTCTTTCGACACATTCGGTCTTTCGATCCATTCGGCTTTTCGACATTCGGCCTTTCGACGCATTCGACTTTTCGATGCATTCGCCCATTCGAAATTCGGCCGTTCGCCATTCGGCCTTCTGACCCATTCGGCGTTTCGGCGTTCGGCCTTTCGACATTCGGCCTTTCAACATCGAACGTTTCAACATTACTTGTGCAAGGGATACCATCATATTCCCGTACGGAAAAATCCCCCAAAATAAATACCGAAAAATACAAAGTAAACTGCCCCATCGAAAGGGAAGACTCCGATAAATTTTTGATAACTAAAATATGAAAATAAAAGGAATCTACATAGATTCATGTGATCCTTCCGCGGAAAGGACCAATGCTAAGCGACTTTCAGGAGTTTTTTATTTTAGTATGTGAAATACAAACGTAAATATTTGTACAAATGTTAATATTTTTGAAATTTTTCTGACGTTTTCCTGCCACCTTGCGCAAAGGATCCAATGCTAAGCGGCTTTGGGGAGTTCTCTATTTTAGTATGTGAATTATTATTAAAAAATAAAAAATTTTCAAAACTGGTTCAATCACTATGAATATTAAAATTTCAAAAAATCGTCAGGGTGGGGTTTGGGGCGGCAGCCCCCATCCTCCATGTATAAAACGAATTAAAATAATATTTCAAAAATTTGTTATTTTTAAAAACTTGGTTTTTTTATTTTGGATAACGATACCCAACCCCTTGTGCAAAGTTTTAGAAAATTTTTTATCAGAGCTGAAAATTGCCTCGTCCGTTAAAAATGAAATTAAACTTTGCCGGTTAGCTCTTTGCCAGTTATCAATTCACTACGATTTTCTGTGAAGTATTACGTTCAAAATTATTTGTGCCAATTTTTCCCGATATCAGACCTATTAAATACTTCTTTCATTCAATTTCATATTCGTCCAGCAAAAATTTAAATTAAATTTTGTCAATAAGCCATTAAACTCATTACGGAATACTGTGAGCCTGTGGGTTCGATGTTATTTGTACAAAAGTTTTAAAAATCTCTTGGTTTTTACCTCCTCAACTCGATATCAGAGCTGAAAATTGCTTCCATCTGAAAATTCTGATGAAATTTGCTATTCCATTTCGATATCAGAGATGAAAATTGCTTCTTTCGTTCAATTTCATATTTGTCTAGGAACAATTTTAATTAAATTGTACCAATTAGCCATCAAACTAATTACGATATTCTTTGAGTAGATTCAACGATATTTGTGCAAAGTTATATAAAATCTTATGGATTTTGTCTTCCCAATTCGATATTAGAGCTGAAAGTTGCTTCTTTCGTTCAATATTCAAATTTGTCTCAAATTGAATTTAAATTGTACATGAAGGCACAGCATTAATACCCTTATTCCCTTGGTCGTGTCTAGCCGGGTATTTGGATATTTTGGTCCTTTTCCGAATACTCGAATACCCGGGTAAATTGGTCGATTACCCAGGTAATTTGATTCAATAGGCCAATTCTCGTTTCGTGAAATGAAATGAATTGAAATGAAATTTTCGTTATTCCCATATTTTGTTTTTTTTTCTAAATAATTTCAATCCAAAACTTGTATTCTAAGTTTTGTCAAAAAATGATTAAGAATTAGATAATTTCACGGTCATATTAAATGTATCTCACCGTCAAATTCCATGACGAGAATTATTGACATTTAATTGCATAAAACGGGATTTATTTTCTCATTTTATTGAACTGAAATTCAAAATTTTCATTTAGAATAATATCTCATTCATCAAAATAATTCCACCCACCCGGAATCTACCTACAGGGGTACGAATTAAATCAGCGGGAATTAATTCCGCCAAACATTTTTGTATGGCGAAATTAATTCCGTTTTTAATATGAATAAAATTCGCGACATCCAATTGTTTAAAATGAAGTAATTTTGCGAAGATTTAGTTCAGTAGGTTAGTTTGTTAAATTAAATGTAGCGGATTTAAATCATTTTCCTAATGAATTTAATTCCACCGATAAATATGAAATAATTCCGCCAAGAATTTAGAAGGTTGAAATATAAATATTGTCATCGAAAGTGAAATTAATATAACAACTTGAAATAAACTTGAACTGAAATGTCATACATACATTATACCTTCACGAAAAACTACTTTCATCTTTAAAAATGTTCAATAATTCCAGTTTAGAAAAAAATTATAAAGCATTTAAATGGCCTAAATTCAAATTTAACTTAAAAGGTCAATAACCCGTGTTTATGTATATCCTTTTCTAGGACGTTTGTGTTAGGCGAAGAGATAAATTTTAGTTTAGTAACGTCACCACATACACAAATACCTTAGAAATTGGTTACCAACCTATCCATTAAAACCTGCGCTCTCTATAAGTTACAATCTGGGAAATCTTTTTGATTTTCACACATCTTCAAGAAAATCATAATGCCACTAAAAATTGGACGTCAATATTACTTTAATAAAGTTTATCTACATTAAACGCGAATTATTATTCCTGAAGCAAATACACAGTTCATCAAACATGCTCTTTGTGTATTAAATATATTTGGGATTATGCAGATAGATTAATAATTATTAGATGTTGAATGTTAAGAAAGAAAAACAAAATTTTCACCAAAACCATAAATATTGTAGCATTTTGGCGTTTTCATGCCAATGTTGTTGTTTTTGTTGCTGTTACATTAGTATATAGTAAATTTTCTTCAATATCCATGATGTCTGCGTTGTATTTACCCCTCTTGGGAACATTTAATAATTGCGTTCGTTTCATTGCTGGTATTACTGTTTTGTGTTTGCCGTTTCAAATATCCTAATTGATATTCTGTTTTTGTGTTATCTGAATTTTATTTCTTTTTTTGTTTGTTTCTCAGCATCACGTCACCCAAAATACAATTTCATTTTTATTTTTTTATTAGAATTTTATTGAATTATACAACCAAAAAAAAAATTCTATAATTTGTCTGGGGTGTGCTTTAGTGCTGCAATGTAATTTGATTATCATTTAGATTTGAACGGGTTGTCGCTTACAGGAGTTCATTGACATTACAACAAATATATTGGAACAATTAGCGGTCAATTTATATAAACTGGAAACATTTCGAAATACGGTTTTCTAAAATAGGAGTGTGAATATTTTTATTGTAGTTACCTTAATCATCTAATAAGTAATTTGCTCTGAATCGACAATAGAATTTAATGAATACCAATCAACTTAAAAATGTTGAATCATTTTGAAGTGTATTACTTAAATCCCAGTTCAGTTATTTAATTTAAAACTCTATAAAAATATTTTGATTATAAATCGAATGTACATTCAAATCAACCGTGGATTCGATTTACAAAAATTCAAAATATTTAACTTTTCAAAATTTCATCTACTTCATTTGAATTCATCTAGAACTCAATAAAATCTCCTTTACAAATGAATAGTTAAATTTTGTAGAGGTATCTCTCAGAATGTTATAAAACCACAACATAAAATTTAATAAAATTTCGCGAATTCACAAACATTTAAATTATGATTTAGGTTTACAGAAACTTGAGAAATTTGATAAAAATTCAGAATTTAAAAAGACTCAACTCGTTCATTTAGAGTTTAATTTCCTAACCAAATATGAAAACCTCATTTCTGTATGTTTGCACCAAGCAGCCAAAACTTACAATCGCTAAGTCTTAAAATTTGCGTAGACTATTTATTTAGCCAACGTAACCTTTCCGAGTTGTGAGTTATGGAATGGTGTAAGATGAGAAATTCTAATAGCATGGATGAACTAGGTTTAGGAATTCATACCAGGGTAAACCCAAAAAAAAAACCAAGGCTTTTTGTAGGGTTTTTTTGGTCGGACCCACGAAATTTCCCGTCCTAATTGGCCAACATCCAAAAATGAAATCAATTTCATGACTATTTGCTGAACCAGCCAAAACGAGATTCCTTAATTCATTAAAATACAATGTGAATAAAATCACTACCAAGTCTATCGACAGCAATTAATTTGATCTCACATTCTTTATCTTTAGCGCGATTGCACAACGCATTGATGTACACATCGACACTAGTTTAGGTTAGCTCAGATGTATAACCGCAATGAACATGACCTTAATGTAAGCCGTTAAAGTTGATCGCCATTTACCTGCATCCACTTTAATGGATTCTAAATAAATTTCCAATGAATTTAATGCTTTAGACGCTCGTCTCGAACGCACTAGATTATTATCTTGACCTTGCCTTTGTTCAGGAAAGGCACTTTGTAGACTAACGCGATACAGAAAATAAGTCTCTTCAAACGATCGGAAAATGTCATCTGTCTGATGAGTTGACTTCTGAACAATAGATTCGATACAGGCTGGTTGGGCGGTCGCTTGTGGCGCCAAATTTGGTCTACTTTCTGATGCCGCGGATCGCTTTTATTTTTTTTTTTCTATGACAAATTTTCTAAGCAAGCAAAAATTTTAATTTTAAGACTGTTGAGTAGAAATTTTCTAGAGAACTTAGAAGCCTTAAATAAGAGACTCTTGAAATTTCTCTAAGGCAAATCTTTGTTGAGTTATTGCAGTTTTCGTTTAAGGTTTTTTGTTGCAAAAACAAATTTTCTCCTCGTGTGACCAAAATTATGCCGGGCATGGCATGTGTATTGATTTGTGGTCATGTTTCTTGCTAAAACTGCAATAATTCGTCAAGGAGGGTTTCTAAATTCTCTAGAAAAATTATGAATGTCTATTGGAAGCCTTAAAACTAACATTTTGTTTAGAAAATTTTTGTTTGGCTCAAAAATAGACATAAAAAGCAAAAAAGCATTGTAAAGTAGATCAATTTTTCTTTAAAAAAAAAATTAATCCGACATTTCACCAAGCCACAGGCATTTAAAAACGGGGCATTTACCAAAAATTTGCGAACTACGTTTTTAAACTTGTAGGTACTGTATGTACTAAAAAAATATTTCTATTTATGAATATCTAAATTTATATCTTCAGAAAAATGCTAGGAAAATCTTATGACATATAGATCTATTGTTCTGTATTCTCAATTCCACATTTCGTTTAATCGACGTTTGATTTTACCTGGTTCAGAAATAACTCTCAAGGCATTATATAAATTAAGAGTACTAAATCTAAAATTAGTACAAATTAGAATAAGTAATATTCAGCACTTCTAAGTTTAGTACTGAAATAAAACTTATGTTTTAAGTACAAATAATAAATTTAGCACCAAAAAAAAAAAATCTTTTGTTAGTGTACTAAATCTCACAAGTACTAAATAGTGCATATATACCAGTATGTACTAATTTTATTTATATTAACCTCATTTCTATTTCTAGTTCAGATTTTGAGGTACTTAGCTGTATTTAGTACAAAAATTTATATTTTTAGTACACTTAATATTTAACACAATATTTTCTTACCATAATAGTTTCTTGTGGCAATGCTTTAAAAATATAACACATTGACTGCAAGCCACTCGCCTTGCAAAATTGCAAATGATAACCAACCGGCCCACATTTTTTTTTTATTTGTGTTACTTTCATAATTAACAATTTGTTAGTCTGACTTAATTTTGAATGTCTCGGGACCTATTTCGAAATGGCTTTCAAAAATGATAGCATCCCATGAATTTAACTAGCGGCTATCATTTGAATGGGCGTGGCCTTGCTAGTGAGCGTACGTGGCTATCATATTTGATAGCCTAGCGCCAAAGGCAATATCAGTATCTATCAGAAATGATATCGTTGGCAGTCAATAGGTTAAATATATAAGTCGCCAGAATTCAATATGTCATAACAGGATTTAATATGTTCGTAATAATTAGGAACTCACTGTAAATTTTCTTTTTAACGAAAATGACCATTTTAAAATTTGTATTTTCCATACACATAGGTGCGAATTTTTTATCGCGCCAACTTAAGCTCACAAAATCAAAAACAAAAAATAAGTCGGCATTTACGGTGGCTCCTGGTGTGCAATACTTTTAAGAGGTTTTATTGTGATGTCATATGGAATCAAACTTTCAATAATGGTTTCAATCCATAGCTATGACCTTCTCTTGGTGGTAAGTCACAGGAACAGTATTGTGCCTTACACTGATCTCAATCGAAATAGCTCGAATATGCTACGCAAGCCAATTATGAATTGTAGCTTCTGCCGATTTGTCAAAATCTAACAAAATATCTATTTTATTGTCTGATGAGATCAATAAAGATATCAGCTCTTCCATGAATCTAATCGAATACCAAAACAGAGGTGTTACGTCAAAGGGTTAAATAGTTAACCATGAAGGTCAACGCGATTATTTGGTTTGCATTTTTAATTAGTATTAGTAAAATTACTAATTTATGGTCTTGGATTTGACCACCAAATTTTAATTTACAAATTTGCTGTCCAAGTTGGGGTATATTACACCTCAGACACCCCAAACAAAATGAAATAAAAACTTTTCCGTCCATGTATCAAAAATTCACAAAATATTTAACTCAATCATTTTCCTTATTTCACATAATTTATTTATTGAATTTTCATTTTCAATTTCCCAACCAACAGACACAAACAAACAAACAAACAAAAAAAAACTCTGCCTGCCCCTTTACTGTGTATAGAGAGGTGTACACCATTTTCACAGTTTCATATTAATTTTTTTATGATTTTGATACGATTTTTGTGTGTGAAGCTGTGAACACGAGAGAATATTATAGTCAGTACGTAATGTAGTATCAGAAATACATACAGCTTGAAATCAATGCAAGATAGAATATAAAAAAAGTTACGAGAAAAATCTCTCATTTTCCCGATAATATATGCGTGTTTCATTTACTGTGGATACAATAAAAAAAAAAGTAATTATTTGTTTAATAAAATATCATGAAGGACTTGGATATAAAGGGATATATTTTCCATTTTCCAAAACAAAAAAAAATGTTATTTTTAGGAAGCATAATATGAAAAGGAAAAAATCTACTTGTGTCAGATTACACTGTACACAGTATACATAACCAATATTTTTGTATACATGGTACATGGATATTGGATAATCCTTTTCGCCTGCTGCGATCCTTTTTGGTTTATTATTTCTTTTTGCAAGTATGTTCAAATATGTTTCGGTTGGTGATTATGATGTTCTCAATAAACAACTCATTTATATCCTATACTTACAGTGAGTTTTGTTGGTGTACAATTTTTTCCGACACCTTTTTCCGTTTTACGCGCGGTTATTATTTTTATTATACAAATTTGTTGATGTTATGGTTATCAGAAAAATAATTTCCGATTTGTTTTTTATCGCATTTGTGCGGAAAAACATTCTAGTTATATGTATTTATACGCACATTTATAGTCCATGTATACAAAAAATACTGCTTGAAATTTTGTTGTTTGAATAATTTTTCCATTTTCCAAAACATGTACATATCTAGTTGAAAAATATGTAACATGAAATTTGTGTATATAATGAAAATCAGTTTTTCTATAATTATTTATTTATATATTGAGTGAAAATTATAAATGTGGCCCCAAAAAAAAAAAAAAAAATCTTAAAATTCATCATCGATTTCCTTATACATAGTATAAGATCTGATGTATTATTTGCGTGTGCGTACAAAGCACATATGCATAAGCGAGAAGGATTTTTATCCCAAATGACACATATACACTCTCATCCTATATACATACAGATGACAAACGTACCCGAAAAATGGTACAAAAGAAAATTTTGAATGATTGGCACCCTTAAAAATGATATACAAATATAGCCAAACGTAGGCATGCGCATTAAATGCTAATACCTTGCATAATTTTCCAAGACAGGCATAGTTTATTTTTAGTACGTTTTCATGAAAATGTTTTTTTTTTTTGTATAAATTTTCCATGCAATTTGTTGCTTTCGGTATTTTTCATTGATTTACTATTCTCATTTGTATGGAAAGACGTTATATGGGTGTACGTTTGTATATATGTGGCTTTAGATGTAAGTAGAGGCAAATTATTTGAAGAAAATTGATTATGATTTTTTTAGCATATTTTGAAAATTTGCTTATGACTCATTGGTATGGAAAATTATGAGTTATTCGTTGTTGATTGTTGGGAATGATGTTCATAATTTATAAATTGTGACCATAATTTATGACGTAAAGGTTATTGGCCGGCCATTCATCGTATTTTTAGTTTCAACCCGCTCACGATAGAGAAGATAAATCGACCCAAATGTTATTCTTGTACGTTGTATGCGTACATACAGAAATAGGGGAAAAATCAATTTAATCTTCCAGAATACAGAAACATTTCTTACATTTAAATCAATTATCTCGTTAATTTACTTCAGTTAGAGAAAAATTTTACGTGCAAAATCATACTCTACCAGAAGCGAATTTTAACCACCACAAAACAGATTGTGGGATTTAGGCTCTAATGTTCCAAATTGAGAAAGTTACTTCTGTCAAAAATAAAATATTTCACGTAAAAAATTACAGAGCCCCTTTCCCTTGGATACATTGCAAAATGCGACCTGGTGCCATTCAACAAACAACTAAATTAAATTTAACCATATGAAATTATTCTTTACGTTTTGCTTTGTATTTTATGTTCCATCATCATCAAACGAAAAGTTTATTTGTTGCACTAAATATCATATCCACAAAAGTTTGCAAAAGACGTTTTATAATGAATGCAACAGAAAATTTTGTTTGACAGTAACAATAAAATCCAGTTTAAAACTTTATCCTAAATCGAGAATCTGTAATAAGCTGGTGAATATCGACAAAATTTTGGATTGGAAGGAATAAGTATTTTGTTTTTGTTAACGTACTTTTCTTATTGGACGCTACACCTTAAAATGTTTAGTTACGAGTTACGACAAATATGAAGCAAAATTCATTTTCAGACTGCTGTGAAATCAAAACCAGCTAAAAAAGTAGATAATACTCCAATCAGGCTATTATTATTTAGCATCTTGTTCATGCAGCAAGATAATCAAAATCCTGCAAAATATGCCCTGGATTGGCCGTTTTCCTACTACAAAATTTAAAACTTTGCTCTATTGTTGTATTCGTTCTATTTTCCTTTGTCATAGCATTCAACTTGGCGTATTTCTTTCAAAATGATAGAAAAATAAATTTGGAAAGATCGTTACAACAGTCAATATTGATTTTCAGCGGAAACCATAAAAGTTTAACCAATAAACCTTCAATATTTTCCGTTGTAAATACATGGCTCATGGTTTTGGGGCTTGATGGAATTTTAGCGAAAAAATGAATAACGGTTTCTTATGTTTTATGTTGGAACATTATGGACAATGGAGTAAAGAGAATTTCTCATGTTTAAATTTAATCGATCATTAGATCATCTTTCTCATATAAAACAAAATATTTATTTCTATTTAAACTCCAGTTAACTTTTGTGAATATGAGCATTAATTTCTGAAAATTAAAGTTTGGTATTCTATTCTCTTTAGTTTAACAATTTGTAAATAATTTTAAAAGGTTGATGCCTGCGGCATTTACTTGTTTCTTTAACTATATTCAATCCGATTTGCACTAGTTTGAATCTGATCGAATACTTAGTACTCCTGTCCAAATGTACAAAGGGGATAGACAATTTTGTTTCCGTTTCCAGACTGCTTTTACTTTACCCTTTTTGGGCCTATAGATTACGAAAAGATAGGCTTCACCCCTAGAAATGCAAGAACTTTCCATTTTCGGGGTTTGTCACGTTTATCTTTGAAGTTAATAGTAGAGGTTGAAATTAATTGTAGAAATTGAAATTATCCTAAATAACTCAAAATTTTAAAATAAATATTTTTATTTGATTTAATTTTATATTTTATTCAAAACTTGAAATAGTTTTTAATTTTCTTTATTTTTTGAATAAAATATAAAATTAAATCAAATAATTTAAGTGTGATATAAGCCACGGCCACCACAAATAATAATGTATTTACATTATTACGGAATTTATAAATATTTTTATTTTAAACTACCCCAAAACAGGGTGAACGTTTAATAATCATAATAAAAAACGGGTTTTTTATAGAAAAATATATTTCCCTTCCTTCCAAATGAGTTCCTAACAAAGTTTTACTCCTTTAAGGGAGGAGGGTTGATATTCAACCTAAAAGGGTAGCTATTAATTTTATAAGTCAAATTAATGAATATTTTACAACTTAAACGTGCAATAGAAAAATACAAAAAATTCCGTTTTATTCAATTTTTTAATTTCCACCCCCTTGGGGGTAATATTGTAGCAAAAGGGTACAGATTTATTTTCCCTTTAATTATTTCAAATTTAACCCTAATTTTGCCTTTAATAGAAAAAAACGATTTTTATTATTATTATTAAATTTTCACCCTCCTTCGGGGTAGTTTTCACCTTACAAAGGTGTATAAAGTTACATTTGAGTATATCACTTTAAAGATAAATGCGACAAAAAAACCAAAAACATTTTAAGGGGTGATGCCCAAAACTCCTACTAACGGAACCAATTTTCTCGTAATCTATGCCCAATAAAACACAAATTAAAAGTAGTCTGGAAACGGGAATAGAACTTTCGACCATTTTATAAATTTTGACTGATCTAAAAGGAGATAAGTAAATGCCGGTAAATTTTTCCCAAAATATTAAAATTTAATTTTCTGAAATTCTAAATGTCACGGTAAATTTTCGTGAAACTTGAATTTAACTTTCTGCACGGTCAGCATACTGTTTTTAAGTTTCGTCAAATTTGTAAAATTAAGCAATTTTTTTAAAATTTAGAAATTAAAATTATAATTTTTACAAATAAATAAATTATTGGATTTTAAAATTTTTTGGCCAAAAGCTGATAATTTCCAAAATTTTTAAATCACAAATTTTTCCCTAAACATTTTTCGTTGGAATGTTGATTCAAAGTTTCCATTGATTTAAAACCAAATTAAGAAATTTTATTAAAGTATTTAAAATAATTTTCCATTTTTTGTTTAATGAATTTGCCAATTTATCAAAATTAGAATGTTGACTCGAAAAATCTTGCTTTTGGACAAATTATTTATCTTGATTACAATACTGCACAATTTTCTTAATTTAGTATTTCAAAATTGGACAAGATTTTACGATTTAAGGCGCAAATTTCAACTTAAGCTGATTTGTTGATTTAATATATCTGTGGTCAAAAGGTAAAATAGCTTATTTCAAGTTTCATAATTTTTCTAGATTAGAAAAAGTTGAATATTATATTCGTTTTTCACTTATGCCGATTAAAGTTGCTATGACTTGCGATCAAAGCCTTTGGTCATAAGGCATTACCACTTAAGTAAAATTAAGTGAGGTTAGAGGAGAGATAGAAAACGTCGAATATTAAAAAAGGTAAAACAGCTTAAGTCGAATTAAGCTGTTTTACCTTTTGAGCACAGATATTTCGCGAAACTGAATTGTTTTATATATGTAAATTTATCAATGGATTTTCATTTCACCTTAAAAAACTTAATTAGACGTAGAATAACTGAATAATAAAAAAAGCTGAGTAATAGATGTTCTGTCAGTTGAAAATAATTATTTGTGTACCTAGATCGCAAAGTACTATTTTATGTGCTCGAAACACACTTGTTTTTCTATGACTAACTTTTCATGAAACTTTAACTAAAAAATTATATTTGAAATTATTTCCTTTTTTGTAAAAAATGATCAAAGTAGTTAAAACTACAAAAATAGGTATTTAATAAAAAATAAAAAATGTTTTACTTTTATGCTTCACCCGCCCCTTTCACTCTAAAAATTGTTGAAATTTTATTTCATGAATTCGATTTTATTAATGTATGTGGATGTGTATATTTGTGGGTATTATAAAAAACTGAAAACTCAGAAGTATAGTTTTAGTTTGAAACTGGTGAACAATTGTAAGGCCTTTGATTTTTTATATAATTGTTTAAAAAATATTTTTTAATCAATATTATAAATTGCCCTGACGATGATAGATTGAAGCCATCGAAAAGATGTTTAAACTAAAATAAGTGTCAAAAAAATAGAATGAAAGTTCTAACTTCTAAATAAAGAACAAGCTTCAGTGTTCAGAAAAGATTGTTGCTCAGTTTCAATAACAGCAATTGCAGCAGATTTTTCTTTGTCGCTGATGTATTTCCACCCATTTTTTCGAAAACATAGAATTTAATAATCTTACACAAAATTTCACTTGTAACACCACACCACTGTTCGTGAGATAAAAATTTGAAACATACCTAAACAAAACACAAAAAAACGAATTTGACGTGACATTCATTCGTTGGCCAAAAACTTTGCGTGGCTATATCATTTCAACCAACGTGTTAAATACAATTACGTTTTGTTTTCTGTTCTTCTTTAAGTTTGGTTCTACTTTTTTTATGCGACGTGCAAATTGATCTTAGTGCTCTTGTTTATAAGCGCATTTAACCGATCGCCTTAATATAGGGCATCGATGATATGTCTAGTACTATAACACTGGTCGACAAAGAAAAAGTATCAGAAGTAAGGATAGTTCTAACACAAAAGTGTAAAAAGGTGTTTTTATGGTTCCATCGTAAAGTACCATTCATCACCTCTCATTTCCAATTTTAAACGTCTAAATATCTTTATCTATTACTGAGATATCGTAAATCAAATAAAGCGCGCACTAATAAATTCGCATATCGTGGTTAAGGCACAGAATAACCAGAAACGACATAACGCGGTTTTATATGGTGAAACATGGGCTCATATTTTTGACCTTGGTTGGGCGAAGGTAAGATTTTCAGTGTTAAGTAATAGTTCAGTGGCTGAAAATTCAAAATTAACATGTAAAATATAAGGTAAGAGCAACAGAAAAAGTACTAGAATAGTCAGTGTGTGAAGTCGTGTTTTTCATTCGCTCCTTAATTTTTATCAATTTTCTCCTGTTTTTGCTTTAATTTAATTTTAAAAAGTTGATCGTTTGTTGTATTGTTGGGTTTTATACTCGTTGCAATGAAAACTTCAACGTGAAGTTAATTGTTTCTATTTTTTTTGCAATTTTAATTTTTGGATTTTTTTCTAACCTAAGATACAACTCAGTCTCAGTGTGTAAAGTGTTTTAAATTAAAATTAAAGAAAAATAAATAATTAAGTATGGAAAAATTTAATCCACCGGGATGCATTTATCAGGCAATATCTTTCTTGAATATTTTAAATTTGTAATCAGGGAAGTCAAAATTCTTGATTTTTCACAAATAATGCATGATTTTAGGTTTGTGTGGTTGCGCATAAGATTTTAAAATACAAAACATCCCATATTTAATTAAATTGATATTGAATTGAGTCTTTTTGACATACACAGATTTTTTCTGTTCACGCATGGTTTTAATTTCATTTTCTATTTTTTACCCATACTCAAATATTTTGTATTTTAGTTTTATGTATAATCGACACAAATGTCTTTATTGTAGTTTGGTGTGTGATTTTAATATATATGTATGTATCATAGAGTTAAAGGCTGTAGAGGGGAAATAAACGGGCGTCAAGTGTAGGAGGTTCGGTGCGAGGGCTAACCAATAAAATGGTTTGGTGCCGTATTTTGAATTTTGTTGCATTGGAATGGAGTGTGTTGCTTAAAATAAAACAATTAAAGTTTGGAAATGTTTTTGTTTTGGTTGCAAAGGCACGGATGCTTATTATTTGGTTTCAATGGTTTGGTAAAGTTGATTTTGTTATTAAAAATAACTTTTCTAAGGACGCGTCATTGTTTTTAACTTTTGGTGCGGACTTGGTAAAAATAGTACCGTGTAATTTTTCCCGTTATGTTTGGAAAGGTTTCAACCAAGCTTTGTTGGTGTAGACATTTTTGGAAATTTTGGAGATTTTTTGATGTTTTGATTAACTTTTGACGGATAATTGTTCTCGGTTTTATTTTTGAACAAAATTGGCATTTCTTTTGTATAAGTTGCTGTTTTGACTGCCAAAGCGAAACGATCTATATATTTTTTGGGTTTTTTTAGTTATTGCTTATTGATAAGTTGAGTTTAACTCGTTTTGGTATTTTCTTTTGTTTTTTGCTTCTATATTTTCTCCTTTACGAATTGTATTTATAAAATCTCTCCAGTTGAAGGTTGAACGGAACATTGACAAAAAGACCGGATATTTATCTGGCGATTTCTTTTCCTAAATAAAATTTTACTGAATAAAATGGGCGGTTTGTTTCTGGAGGTGGTGTGGGTCCATAACTTGATGAAACGAGGAAATGAAGGAATTGAGAATCAATAAATGAGATATATGGGATTTTGATTTTTTTTTGTTATTGCATAAATTAAAATTAGGGATAAGTTGTTTGCCGGTATATCTCTATTGATATCATTGTCAAAGATTTTTCTTTTTTGTATGGTTGACTTGCAACACTTTTCGACGTGAACGGTCTATATAGAGATAGGTTGCAAGTTGTTTGAATGTTATTTTGTTCAAAAGTAATAACAGATAAACTTAATTATAAATAAATCCTAGATATACTGAATGAATGATAAGGATAACTATATATGACTCTACTGTGAACTCTTACTTAACTGACTTAAACAACCATTAGGTCATCAATATGTGCAAACGATTATGCCGTCGAGTCTTAACGGACAAATACACCCACCGCGAGAATTGGTGATGGTGGGAGATAGGGACACATCTTTATATACATCACGAGAAGAGAAGACCCCTGGATATTAAGTATTGAGTACACATATTGATGAAACCTTGCTATAGTGTGAGAATGGTTTTATTTAACAAATTTTTTTAAATAAATTAACTTTGGAGTTAGAAAATAACTTTGCTGCGATTACTGCCCTAGTTATATCTGTGATTAACATCCCAAACCCTTACAAACCTTTTATGTTGAGGATGTAGGCAGGGCCTGGGCCCGCATAATTCTGTAATATGGTGCTCCCAGGTATATTTTCTTGATAATGGGTTAGGCATACTCCAGGAATGTGCTATACATACCTAGGATCTCCATTATGGTTGGCCTGTAAATCTATATCCTATCATATCATATCATAAAATATAAGGTAAGAGCAACAATTTTTTGGTCCACGTAATGTCCCTTCTGGTTGTTTATTATTGTATGGTTAAGGTGTATTACAATAAGTTCATTCAAAAGTTTTAACATTTTGATTTACGATATCACGGTAGTGGATAAAGATATTTAGACGATTAAAACTGGAAATGAGAAGGGATGTTCCACTAAAATTCTTGAGGTTATAATTTTCGTTGGTTGGAATGTCAAAAAAAAATTAGTCTCGTTTAAATGGTTTAGTTTACCTCAGATATTACCTCAGAGTTCTTACGGACAAAACCGATTTACGTGAAACTTGGACAGTTAAGTCCAGTTTATACCTCTCGTGAACATATAAAAGTGAACAAAACATTTTTTGTAGATAAATCTGAAACTACTTGATTTTTTTCATTAAAACTGATTGGAATAAACTTGAAACAAAATTATCCAATAATTATTAAAATAATAGATAAAATATGGTTATAACAAAATTTTCTACAATTCCCCGATGTTTTCATTTTTTTTTTTTTTTTTTCGCTGGCGCTACATCCCATAGAGGGACTTGGCCGCTTCATAGTGAAGTTTCGTAATCATTTTTATAACGGATAATGAATGATTAGTTCATTGATCCTTACATTAACCAGCCGTGATTTTTTCATCACCCGCCGGGAATCGAACCCGGTGTTGTGAAACATTTAAATGAAGTATAAAATCTAATAGGAAAAATAAGATAAATTAAAGATAATGCAGTAGAAATTGTAGCATGATAATATTAAGGCTAGTTTCGAAAAATAACAAAAATTTAGAAAGTCACAAAAATTCGAAATAATGTTTCACAAGTGTTTTTCCCAGAATACAAAATAGGATAATAGATAATAAAATCTAGGATAAGACAAAATAAAAAGATCAAAACAAAAGAGTAAAAGTAAGGAAACAAAAATAGTAGGAAATGAAACATATGTTATATAATAAAACGTTGACAATGAAATAAAGAAATACATAATTAATGTGTTGATGACAATGCAATTCGAAAGAAAATTATAAAATTGTAATATGTAATAAATAAAATGTAGAACATCAAAAATAAAGCGAAAATTGGAATACCAAGAATATTGACCCAAAGTAGAAAATAATATTAAGCAATTCAATTAAATCGAACACAATATAATGACCCAAAATAATTTATGATGAGTTAAAAATTTGATACACATGCGTTATAATTCTTAGAATAATGCAAATTAGCAGAAATAGAAATTAAGTACACAAATTGTTAGTGTAAAATATCAGAAAAATTAGTATATAAGCACAGAAATTTACAAACAAAATTCATTCAAGTTTGGTATTCAGTATTCAGTTTTTCGACATCAATCAGCATACTTAAAATAAATTCTAAGCAAACAAGTAAAAAATAAAGTTATCAAGTGTAAAATTCATCTATAAAACAAAACAAATAAAGAATAATTTTTATCTAAAAATAAAAGAAAAGAATTTATCTAACATAATCTATAAAGAAACCACCGTATCCAGAGATCCAGATTTAATATCCAGAAATCCAGATTTGCTGAAAATAATAGGTAATTATAAACTAACAAACACCCTACTAATCCGATAAAGCGGGATTTTCTAAGACGAGCCAATCGAGAGAAAAACGGCGTAATTGCTGTAATAATTGATTGGTTAATAAGAGAAAATTCCTTAGTTAAGCCTAGTCTACTAACCAAGACAAAAACTTCTCCATACACAATTCTATTCTGAAACTAACAACAGAATAGAATTAAACAAATACTCTACACTTATCAGTACATACTTGATAGAAGACGATACACGAGCAATTTTATACATTAGAATCTTAACACTTCAATATAAGAAACGTAGCGTAGAATAACTACATATTAATCAAGATTAGATACAAAACATCGTAACAAATTCATAACTTATTAACATTAAATTCATCCAAACAACACACGGTTGAGGAATAATTCTTCGGAACGATAATTACAATATCAACGTTGTAGATACAAAATAAACAACTACCATCATATTTACACATCGTACAATTACAATAATTAGACATAACGAATACAATATTAACCCATAACATAATATACAATACCGGGACCTCCGGAGCTTGAAGCGAGCATGCTAACAACTGTGCCACCGGGGCGGTTTTCATTTTGTTCGCATTGAAATATCTGTGGGGATGGCTCAAAGAACAAAACATATATTGTGCCGGTGTGTTCTTTTACTCTGTGGGTGGATGCCACCACTTTTCGGGACGGATATGGTACACCCAAAATAACCAGAAACCGATAGAGGAATTAATTCTAAGCAAAAAATATTCTATGTAGTTTTTCCGATAAATCAATATTTTTCGAGTTATTCGCGATTGAAAATGTTGATTTTCATCTACAAAAATGCTTGTTTGAGAGCAATCCGAAAATTTCACCGAAAACGCGATTGGTTTTTTAACCAATTTTTTTTTTTGCTAAAATAGCAAGCCTGTTAAATCAGTCAATTTTGAGTCACGTGTTCGAAATAAATCAATCAAAACAACATTAGACTGATAACTTCCCTAGGGAAATTATCAGTTATTATGGTTTTAATTGGAATATTTCGTACACGTGACTCGAAATTGACCGATTTAATAGGCTTGTTATTTTAGCAAAACATATTCTGACTACTAGATGAAAACAATTCATAGTTATATTTTACAATAAATACTGTTCCAAAATGACACTTTCATAGTACAATTTTCAATTTAGCAGCCATATGTAAAAAAAACACAATAAAATAAAATTGCAAAAAATGTTCTCTTCGAATACCTCTCGAGCATTGATAAATACCTCATAATTTTATTATATTTTCCTCAAGCACGTTGCTTTTAGGTAACGTGCTTTCGAAAAATATAATAAAATTATTTCTTGAAATTATCAATGCCCTTGGGATATTACCCCTGAAAACTTCCTTAATTTTTAAGATATCTAATCGCTCCAAAAACCATTTTGCAGGTAATTTCAAGGGCTACAAGCCCTGTAAAGTTCCTTGAACCCTTTCTTTTTGAGATTTTTGAGTTTAAAGTGCTCGGGAAAGGTAGTCTTATAACACTCAAATGCGAACTTAAAACCTAGAGAAATAAAAAAAATATCAGAATTTCCTGCATGAAAAACCTCAATTTTTGTACTTTTGCATCTTGCACTTCGTTAGTTTTTGAGTTATTGTGAAAAAGGAATTTTTTTTTCAAGCATTTACATTTGATAATTGAATCAAAGATCTTTCTATTATTTGTGTGGGCATAAAACACACAGAAATTAGGGTTTTACTTGTGTTTTTGATTTAGTGAATATAATTCGCTAGGTCAGTAAGTTCTTGCCTCATACTTATGTATAAAGTGAGAATTGTATTTTTATAGCTTGGTCGTAGCTACCTGAAGAGTAGATCGAACTTTTTGTATATGAGCGAACTTTTTAGTACGAAACCAAACTACCACGAACTCAAGGAGGGTTCGCATTTTTTATTTTTTATTCAGGGTCGATACACTTGGGTTAAAGTATGAGGGGAACTTTGATATATCTACTTTTTTGGTAAAAAATGGTAAGATTATAAATTTAGTCTCTTCGTTTTTTCCTGAATAACAACTAACAAGTCGAAAAATGTTGTGAAAGAATCTTATTGATTATAAAAAATAAATTGCAAAAAAAATCAAATATATAAGTACATAATTATTCATTTTCAAGAATAAAATTACTATTTATCAAGAAAATTAAATTAGAAAATTTTCTTTTAAAATAAAACGGAACGACCGGCTGCCATTTTTGTAAATTTTTTTAAAATGCAAAATTAAAAAATAGTTGGAAAATAAAATAATGGTTTAATTATTATCTACAACAAAAACTCACAAGAAAAAAGAAAAATCGAATTTTAAATTAATGTCTTTGTGGCTAATTCAAAAAGAAAAATCGAACACCAGTGATCAACCGCAACAGGCGACTACTTTAATCACTACGGGAGACTATGAAAATACACATCCGTAAGCTCATAAATCAAAAACACGTTAAAAATTATTTTAATTTTTTTTATATTATAATTAAAGATACAAATTTACCTCCGTTTCTAAAACAATTGATAAAATATTTCTTTTGGCTAAAATTGCCTTCCAGCAACTTAGCTTTTATTTTCCAAAAATATCGGTTGTCACTATAAATCATTGAGTAACAAAATAAAAATTTGGATAATTTTTTTAAAATGGTTTTAATTTAAAACAAGCATATTTGCGTTTTAAGATTTATTTAGTGTTAGCTAAATAAAATTAGTCTATAATAACAAAACCTATAGTATTATAATAAACAAAATTTCTCTATTCAAAACAATCTCAATAATGAGTAAGTATTAATATCAGATTAAATTAAGTGTCGATTTTTTCCTAGTTAATTATTCTGACGATGAGCAACAAGATAAACAAGAAGATGAACCGGCAGCCAAAATACCGAAATGGTATCAACAAAATTGTAGAGAAAGCTGGAAATCCAAATATGACTGGTTGGTTGCAAAAAGTACCAAACATGGTAAACGCTGTAAAGTTTGCAACGTCGGGATTGTTCGAGGGAAAACATACATGGAAAGGCATCGACTGTCAGATGGATATACGAAATCAGTGGAAATAAAAACGAATGTCTTTTTTTTAAATTACTAATTTTACCAAGCCTGATTTCGACGAGTATTTTCATTGCTGAGCACAATTTGTGCAATTTGTGACTCTGATTCCTTAATTATTATTAAGATGACCATTAATCGTATAAAAAGTCAGCTTATTATAAAATCCAATACTTGTTCCGCAAACTCGGAAGATATTGCAAATATAACAAAAAAATCAATACTTTTCCCTAATCATAGATGAAAGCAAGTTCAGTGCATTCAGTAAAAATTTAGCCGCCATATAAGGCTACTTCAAAATTAATGTTAAAAACCGATCGCTTTTAGATTTAATACCGCTAGATGATTGCTCTGCTCAAGGAGTTTTTAAGAGTATCGTGAAAATTCTAAATGAAAAATGGATACCTTTGAATAAAATGATTGGGTTTTAGTATCAGTAGCCGCAGCTAAAATGCCACCCAATGATATTGATCATTGGGACCGACTTCTTTAAATTTCTGGAAGAGTTTGGCACAAAATTACATATTTCATTAAATTATAATTTATTAATTTATAATCGAATTATTGACCAGTGGACCCCTCTATCGTACTACTTTCTGCTAACAGAGTTCGAATCGGGATAAGGTAACCAAAATATTGCATTTACCACAACCATGCTGAAAAATCCATTGATGAAGCTGCACTTTCTGTTTTTGTCGTATATACTAAAAATTATGGGATGGGGACAAAATTCTAAAAAAAAAAATCTAATTCCATTATTTCAAAAATTTAAGTAACTTTTATTTTAATTTTCCAAAATCCAGAATTCCAAATTCCAAAATTCCAAAACATAATTCCAAAAAAAAATTCCAAAACCTAAAATTCGCCCGTGAGAGTTACCGAAGCCGTTAGCCTTTACAATTCTAAGCTAAATTAGGGGTTGGCCACGTATCACTAATAAGTGTGATTAATAGATTCTATATAATCCTCCCTTACGTGCAGCACGGAGTGCGACATGTTTACTGATCCCGGCTCCTACATCCCCCAAATTTCAAATCTAAAGCCCCTCGGAGGGGAGAGTTACCGAAGCCGTTAGCCTCTACAATTCTACTCATGCAACTCAAGCAATTTATTTTCCTGAAAAATAGAGAAAATCGCGCACTCGATTTTGTCTGTTTTCAGGAAAGTGGATTGGAGTGGAATTTTTGGAATTTAGGATTTTGGAATTTTAGATTTGGAATTTTTCAATGTTGGAATTTTGGGTTTTAGAGTTTTGCGTCCCGAAATTTTGGATTGGGAATTTTACACCTAGAATATTCGGTTCTGGAATTTGAACCCCAACCCAAAAATTATTAATAATATTAATTTGATAATGCAGTCAGAACAGCCACGGATGCACGTTTTCTTGCCCAAGTTGAAAGGAAGGAAAAAAACAAAAGTATATTAAATTTACCAATCAAATTGACCAAATTAGAAGAAAATAATTTGCCGGACAAAGAGCTTTACTGCGGGACAGAAGTTGAATTATTTTGTCGAACAATTTCTGATGAAGCAGTTATCAAGGAATTCAAATTCAATGTTCGCTAATTGTATATCAAGTTTTGTGAAAATTTTACAATTAAAGTAGACTTCGACAGTGAAGATTTACAATTACTTCCAAAATTGTCACCCGAAAACGTTGTAATTGGTGCAACAAATAGCTTGCTAGACTTACTAATAAATATGTTATCAGATTTTGAGCTTGAAAAAGCTGAAATTATAAATTCTAAACATATGGGCTTATCGGACTATGAGGAACTTCAAAAATTCAAAAATTTTAGTATTTATGATTTTTGGAACGAAATTGGTTGAATAAAAAATGAACTTGGATCATATACCGTAATTCAAATAATTTTTGGGATTGCTCAAGGAAGACTTTCACGTCCTCATTCGTCGGCCAATGTCGAACGATTTTTTTTTATTTCAAAATTTAATTAAAAATAAATGTCGTAACAGATCACTTATGATGCTTGAATCCAAACTAAAGATTTACTAAAATCAAATAATGCTGAATGTTTCAATTAAAAAATATCGTCAGAAATGATATCAAAAAAAAATATTCGACACCTCTGGGAATGATGCGCTATTAGAATGATAATGAAATTTGCATCTAACTTTCTAACAAATCACTAAATTAGTAATTTATAATCAGTGGCGTAAGTAGGTATTCGGAGGAGGGGGCGGCACTGTTAAAAGGGCAGTCAAGATCAGATAGACAGTAGCTTAGATTAGGCTTAAAGTAGATCACCCTTTCAAATTTGCAAAACGAGACATTTCTAGATTTTTTTTTTAAAAATTGGTCTAGTTTTTAGAGAAAGAAAATTCGTTCCTGTTGCTAGTAAATATTTTCTTAAGGCCCAACAATTTCTTATCGGTTGCTGAAGGTGGATGTCAGAGTAATTACACGTAAAGTGACTCCATAGAAATAAAATTGGGTTTAGTTCTGACAGATATTTAGATTTAGAAGAAAATTTGGCAAACTCGTTTGCAATCAAAGCTTTTGACATCTAAAGATAACGATTTTAGTGTTTGCTGGGTTGATTTTTCAAAGCTTTTGACATCAAACAATAACGATTTTAGTGTTTGCTGGGTTTTTTCAAATCAAGTTTTGATTAGAAAAGGTTAAATTTGATTTGCAAAAGATTGAATGTCATTGTAATAGTTTCTCGTTTACCGAATCTCTTTTATTGCCGGTAAACGGGACTTAATTTAGCGGTAAGCCTGGTAAAAACGGTTTATTTTGAAAAACGATTTTAAATAAGGAAATTGCAAATTCTCCTGTTTCATATACCCTTGGCTAATTTCTCGAGATTATTAGAGTATAGCATGGAAATGGGATGCGTGGTTGGTGCGACACTTAATCGGTGAGTCGTTGTTTCAAAACTGTCAGTTTTCGAATTTTCGAAATTTTTCTAAATGTTCGTGGGTTTTCTAGATTTATAAAGGCTTTTTTGACATTTCGAAGATTATTCGAGATTTTTAAAAATTTTCAAATTTATTCGAATTTTGTAAGGCAATATTTTGCGCTTAGCTTTGAGTTGTGGGAACTTGCAGAATTACACATATAAATCTAATCTCTTCTCCAATTTCCTAGGTTATTCGAAATTAATCAAGAATGTCCAGGTTATTTACATTTTACATGGCAGATTTTAGCGAGCACAGGTTTCCTTTGGTTTTAGATACTTACGGATAATTCGATATTTGAGAACTTTGAAAGGCAATACTATTATTTTGAAAATGCGAAATTTTTTAGATTATTTCGAAATTCTTGATATTTTTCAAATTATACTCAAAATGTGTGGAGATTTATCGATATACATACTTGGAAATTGTCATAGCATTGAGTTGATTGCAAGAAATATCGTTTTGTTTGATTGAGATCATTGAACTGAATCACCTGCTGTTTCGTACTATCGAAATCAGACCCTTTTATTTAATGCGAGGCTCGACAATAGGAAAAACTAAGTTTTTAACTAAAACTTTACTTACTCATAGGTAGGTTTTAGAGACCCAAGAAAAATTTTGCAGGGTGACCCGAAATTTGTAGTTACGTCACTGTTTGTAATACAAATTTTTATTTTGAATGAACATTTTATTGTAATGCTTTTATTTATTTTATTTTTGTTTAATACAATTATTTTATATATTTGAATTTTAAATAAAATTTATGTATTTCATATTTTGTTAAGATTAGCATACTTTATTATTTGTGTAAATTTCATCTATTGCTCTATTGTCCAATTTAGTACCCATTTTAAATAAAATTTAGTACTCTCAAAATTTTGTAAATATCAACACTGATATAGGGCATTCAACCAAGGTAGCCAAAAGCTAGTTTTTTGTGTTTTGTTTATGTGATATTTCGTCATATTTTGAGGTATGTTTAGTATTTTTATCTCACGTACACGGCCGTGCTAAGAGAAAGTCATAAACGCCAAAAGTCAAAAAATGCGTTAGGGACATATTTCGATTCTGCAAACAAATACCTAGTTTTCTGCTTTTTTAAGAAGTCAAATATCTTTCATTAAATGCTCTAAAATCATGTTATTTAGTAGGCAAGTTTCATATTAAGACATGGCAAACAAAAACAGAAAAATTGAATTTACTCAAAACTACAAAAAGGCAAATGTGACTTTTTTTTCTTAGCACGGCAGTACAGTGGTATTAAAGTGAAATTTTGTATCAGATTATCAAATTCTATTTTTTCGGAAAGAAAAAAAATGGGCGGAAAGGACAGCAGCGACAAAGAAAAATCTAATGCAACCGCTGTCACTGAAACTAGGCAACAATCTTATGGCCAAAGCCAGACAACTGGGCATATTTTTTCTAAATGTAAACACTGTAATCGACTTTAAAAAAAACAAAAAATTGTGGATTCATTAGGTGCGCAAGTTTTTTGGCCAACGACTGTATATTCTGTAAAAAGGTTAAAATTTAATTTTCCGTGCGGTCAACGTTTTTAAGTTTTGTGAATTTTGTAAAATTTGGATTAGAAATTAAAATTACAATTTTTAAAAATAAATTAATTAGTGGATAATTAAATTTGGCGGCCACAAAATGACGAAGGAAACTGGTTTGGTTCGGAATTTAACAGAATAAGAATTTTGGAAAATGTCCAAATTTTTTAAATCCCAGATTTAAATTTCTGTTCAAATTACTCATTAATTTGAGAACAAATTAAGAAATTGCTCTAAACGATTTCAGAAATTCAATTTATCGAATCAAAATTTAAAAATTTTAGAAATTTGAAATAATTTCTCACTATTTAATTAATAATTTTAATTAACAAATTATATTAATTATCTTAAGGCTCGATATATAGGCTTGTATTTTTAAACAAGGATTGGTTTGTTGTTTGTGTGGGCAAAATTGTATAATCAATATTTATCCCACTTCCCAATGTCCAGTTGAACTGAAATTTTGCACACACCTTTGGTTCTGGTGACAATACAAAATACTCAATATTGTAATGCGCTCTAGATGGCGGATTAACTTTTTTACAGCCCCCTTCAAATGAGTATCAAATGAAAGGGTTTGACGACCAGAATACTATAAGCTAAATGATGTTAGTCTACATCTAATATGGTGGACGCCAAAAGATGGCGGACTAACTTTCCTTACCCACCTTCATAACATGTGTATCAAATGAAGAGGTTTGCCAAGCACAATACTTGACGTCATTCTAATTTCAATATGGCGGATGCCCCAATTTATTTTACCACACTCTTGACATAGGTATCAAATAAAAGAAATTGACGAGCAGAATAATTTATAACAAATTCAATGTCTTAAGTGTTTTTCCCATGTAACATGCATATGAAAATTTAAATTTTACAAAACCGTTTCGCTAAATTTTACATGAAAGAAAAATGCATGAATGAATTAATTTTTACTTTTTAGTGCACTTGAATATGTATATGTAAGCATGGTTTTTTAAAAAAGTATTTTTTTACATATTATTTCATGTCATATTTGTAACTAGGTTACGATAATCAAATTTTGAAACGCGGTACTCCTAAAAGCATGAATATAGTGTTGTGACAGACTGAACAAATAGCCGAATTCGCCAAGGATTTAAATCCTATAATTTTTAAAATAGCTAGTTTGCTGCTGTCGGAAATATTAGTCTTTAGCCAATATTGTGATTTGGGCAAAGAAAGAAATTAAATGGAAAGCGAGCGGTGTCAAATAACCCCTTCATTCAACGATGATGAATTTTTATCGTTTTTTAATGAGGGACCCTATAGAGTCAGTTGTCTATTCTACCTCTAAATCCGCTCAATTATGTGATTTTACGTTATATTAAGAAATTTCTTCGCTTTGTACTATTTTAATTTGTTCTCGGAACGTATTGTGTTGGCTTTACAAGATAACTTCATTGCAATAAATTTGTATTTAATTTTTATCACTTTATCAATTTATGACTATAAAATTAAATGTAAAACAGTTTTAAAACTTTCCACCTAAGGAATTTAAAACAATCTTAAAAGTTGTATGGTTTTCAGATCGGTTGTGCAAAGTTTAATTCTTGCAGACTTGAAATACGGGTTTTCACACCGATATGTAGCTTTAAAAAATTAGATTACAAAAATGATTAATCCAGTTTGTTGGATGCATGCCCTATATAAACAAATCTGTATTTTGCATCTATTTATAGTTGCGTTTCAATTTCAACCGCATTTTGTATAGTACAAAATGTAATTGTTGATAATTATATGCCATATATGTGTAATTGATATAACATGCATTTAATTAGCCAGTTGTGTTATTCAATTTTGTCTCGTTACTAAGCATTTTTTTTTTTTTTTGATAAATTATTTTGTGAGCTCAACTGTGAAGGGTATCAAAGTTGAAGCTGTATATATTAGATATATGTAAGTACTTACATAACTATTTATTTTTATGATCGTTTAGCCTTGCGCCAGTATATTAGGTGAATTTTCGAGAATAAGAGACTATCTAACCGATATACAGAGGCAGTAACTAAAATTTTAATTTTTTGTACTCATCACAAATTTTTTATTTCGTTTTAAGCGATATGTGATATTTTTTATTTCAAGTAGTATACAACAACAACTCTTTATAAATTGCAATAC